>VZTN01014898.1:1939-91069 GCA_013400515.1 Erpornis zantholeuca
ATATTTTCAAGCAAATTCAGTAATGCTTAGGCATATTTAGAGCTCTGTAACATTCCACCCAATTAGATCATATGCCTGGGATTAGTGACTTGATGAAAAGTAGATTTAAGGGAATCTGACAGGAGCAACAGAAGGAAGTTAGCACTGTATGAACTCAGACCTGAAGTGACTTTATGTTGGCATGAAATGTACAGAAGAAAAGATGAGATCAGTGAAGGATGTCAGGGAATACAATGAGTAATGACAGGAAACTATGAGACAAGGACTTACTGGACCAAAACCAAAACTATCTGAAGAATATACTACTTCTGTCAATAGGTCATTAGACAACAGGAAGAGATACCCAAGCAGAAAGAGATAAAAAATCCCACATGGAGAATCTCTTATGAAACCTCATTGAATAGATTGGAAAATTAACAAGTGACCTGTCGAAGGAGGGACAGAACAGCCTGAAGTTTTAACTATGACTGCTCTAAGTAGGTGATTTGCATAAGGTATGTGAGTGCAAAGACAGAAGACAGATGACAGGGAAAATGTGAATTCAGACAATAAAATGTGTGGCCTGGCCTCATTAACTGTAAATCACGTTTCAGTTGATGCATCTAACTGTCTGGAGAGGACTATAAATTACTACATTAGAAAGGTGGCAGTAATGTGCAGCAAGTAAAAGAAGAGTGTTATCTTCATAAGACACAAAGATAGAGAAAATAAGAAATAAAAAAACATTACTGCATTTTTCAACTGTTACTATTAATGGCATTGGAATATATGTGAGAAGACCAGACATGGTAATAGGAAAGAAAGGCAGAGATCTTTATCACATTGAAAGTATGAAAAATATTGAATAGTGTCAATCAGCACTGATAAGAATTGGAGAAAACATGGGGAATGGAAAGCAGAAATGGAACACCAGTCATTTCTAGTGCATTGGGATTTTATCATAAGGAAAACACATCTGTACTGTGTAAATTGGAAGTCAGCTATACTGTAGAAACATTTCTTGCAGTTGAGGCCAAAAAAAGTGCCAAATTTGTCCTCAACTCACAGTGTGTGTTAAAGCTCACCCAACTGGCAAATCATACCTAGTATTAAGGGCACAATCCATGTCTCATCTGCTTCATAAATGCCTATGTTGCCCTGAAGGCAGGTTTTTGTAGTTGGTTACAACATGTAAATACACACACACACACACACACACACACACACACTAGGTTTTGAGCTTTAATAGAAGAAAGCAAAGGGTCTCTGTTATTCTACAAAAGAAACCTTTAAAATTTAAAATATATTTGGCAACACTAAGAGAAGTTATATGAAATAGTGCAATTTTGCAAGCATTAACTCTCACCGACTGTGACGTTCCTTCTCTCTCGGGAAGAGAAAAGGAAAGGTATGTGTAAGCACTTAAATCTCTGTCTATTATTTTCTTATGAACATAGAGATTCTTAGTGACAAAAGATTCTTAGAGATTCTTTTGACAAAAGCTGGACTACTTTTAATGTAAGTCATGCTCTGTGAAACAGAAATTTGTGACGGAGGGCAGACCCAGTTTTTTCAGAGGCACTGAGCTCAGTTTTTAAGAGTATTAGAAATTTTCATTTGCAGAGACCTGAGGAGCTACAGGCCTTTGGGGGAATCTGGGACTAGGTGATCTATGGGTCCTCCAGGACTGAGCTCTGATAAGGACACTAGTAACATATTAAACATGTTGATCTAAGGTATATTCATATCAGCAATTTTATTCATTCAAATACATCAAACCCTCAATCGTTCTATCCTTGCATACATCAGGGATCTGGTTCTGTGTTTTGTCTTTTAGAGCTGGACTACTCTACTGGATGAGTCAGAGTAACAGTGCATTAGTGCAGGTTATAGATTTCTTCACTAAGCCAAGGAAATTAAGCCTGTTACCCATTTTCCCTTATCATACTGTAATATGAAATCACACATGACATCAGAACTCATGCAGGGCACTCCAGACTCTGACTCATTATTTTTCTGCAATTACAGCCAGATGTAGATTAAGACCACAATATGTTGCTGTTTTAAAGTCTGGTAATGGTTATTTATTAAAATATTACTTTTAAGTGAAAGCAAGGTGAAAAGTGAGAAAAGAAACAAACTTCAGAAAGAGCAAAATATGCCAAGTGAAGCAAAATAAAAGAGAGTACAGATTGAGGTTGGGGTGTAGGCAGGTGCCAGGGCTACTGGGCTGAACTCCAGTAAGGCTAAGCTGCACAGGGCATGAGAACCCACTGGATGAACCCAGCCTGAGAAGTCCTTGGATGTGATAGATTACAGTGTGAGATGCTATCAAAAGCTGCAGAAAGCACTGTAGAACAGGTCTGAATTTCACAGGTGGTTAAGGAGAAGGCATGTGCCAAACTTTACAGATAACTAGAGAGGAGCACTGGGGACCTCTGTGTAGTCAAGTCTTGCAAGGTCAACAGTGTCTGCATGACAAGAGCAGTAAGAACACATAAGATTAAGATTACCTAAGGAATGGTAACAGAAATAACAATTATGGGTATCAATATCCCAAAAAATGGCACAAACTGGGAGAAAGTAGTTAGGCATTGATTGTTTACCTAGGAAAAGTTTGAGGCACAGAAATGTAGGTGCAGGAGTGGAAAAAGGAAGGAAGGAATTAAAAATGTGGCAATAATGTGTACAAATTACAGCCAGTGCTGCCCAGGGGTATCTGTCAAGCAGCCCTGTACTTCATCATCACTACAGCCAGAGCAGAAGAATAATTCCAACCCACAGTTCTGAACAACTGGCAGGATTCAAACATGTCTCTGCAGTCAGGAGGACAGGTTGGGAAGGAAAATTTGTTCCCTGGGCAAAAAGGAGAGTACCAGTATCAGGGTCCAAGCACCCTGGCATCACCCTGTGGGTGCCCATCCCAAGCCTGGTAGCACCAGCCACTGCCCCACACTTTCTAGGAATGAGCTTCTGAGATGCTGCATCTTATGGCTGTTTGCAGCCATGCTGCAAATGTTTAAGTGGGTGATAAAGGTTTGTCATCCTGTGGTGGCAGGTAAAGCAAGGCAAGTGCATGCCAGTCCTGGTGAAGGTATCTATACTCTAGAATGAACTTGAGTCATATTCACACCACTGTTTCCTCTGGGGCACAGCTCTCAGAACAAAGAGAAGAAGGGGTGCCTCAACACCCTAGAACTTTTTGCTTACTTCCTTTGCTTGGCTTTTCTAGTGTCTTTTGCACTATATATGCATGTATGATGTTGTTTAATGACCTATGTAAGGTGTTTTTTAAAAGTTAAAGGCTTTGATTATTGTTGCAATTTAATATAAATAAACATGATCAAATTTAATTCTGTTCTTTTTCAGTCTAAAAGTGCTATTGTGCATTTGCTTACATCTTTCCATTTTCCTACTGTAGTCCCAAGAGACAGAGATTTACTACTTTTCAGAGAGTTCACCAAAATTGGCAGTCAGGAAGGTTTTTCTCTCGAAATTGAGAGGTTTTTTTTCTTGTTACTTTGACTGCATTTCTTCTTATTGTTATTAAAGCAAATTTCTAGCAGCCATGTAAAAAATAAGAATAAAACCTAGGAAAATGATACACTGGCACTGATTACTTCAATAGACCCAATATACTATCTCTTATACATTATGTTCCCATCCCAAAAGATTTACACTTTTCTTTACTTTCCTTACCCTGAAATGTTCTGTCACTTCTGTGTTAATACCCATTAAATATCGGAAGACCTCTGTCAATCCCAGTAGGCACTAATCACTTGTCCAAGCTACTGTATGTACATGTGGCTCTTCAGCTTCTCTAGGAAGCCAGTCTCTCTGGCTCTTTGGCTCTCTCATCATGATAATTTCTTTTCTTTTCAGATCTCCCACCAAATAACACATACAGAGGCATGGTGATCAGGAATGTATGCAGCGTTGCAGAACAAGGAACATTTCAGTCCTGTTCTCTCATAAAGTGCCTTTTCTTATGATAAATAGATCCTCAAATCCTACTATTTATCCAGTAAGGGCAGCAGTGAATGACCTTTAAGAAAGCAAACATCCAAATAGAATACACTTCAGCACATGTGGGCAGAATATTTTTCAATTATTTCATTGTGAAGACTTTAGAATACACAGGACTGAACCAAGTGGTTATACATCCACTTTTAAATGAAGTGACAAAACCATCATTATTTAAACTGGCAAATAGTGCCACAGTTGTAGACACAGCTTAGGATCATTTCAGTTTCAGTCTTTTTCTTTCTCATTACCTATTGCTTATGCATTTTATTCAAATGTCCATGTTCAGAGCCTGTACAGAGCACAACACAATATTCTGGGGAAAAAACAAAGTTTTTTTCTTGCCCAGCTTGGTCAAAATATGCTCCTAATCATTAGTCTAATAACTCTTAGTTCTCCAGAGTGACAGATAAAGAAGAAATCTGGCATTGCTGAGTAATGCAGTGGATCTGTTCTAATCCCACTGGAAGGCGAGCACCTACATGCCACACCTGGTTTGCTAAATTTTAACCATTCTTTTGCTGAATAAAAGAATGCTTGAAGATCCGAGTGGTAACCCAGGGGGGAGCCACAGCTCCTCCATATTCTCTGGCATAGAGGTGGTATGATGTGACAGACTCATTTTACACCCACAGCTGGTCACTAAAGGCTACCTCAGAGTGCCCCAGTCCTACTTGGAGTGACTCAGTTTCCTACTGATTCTGTGTAAATATGAAATTAGAACACTGTACAGAGCAAAGCTAAGTAAGAGTCTCAGGTAGTAAAGAGAAGGCAACACCAAATCTGGATAGGAGTTTCTTTTATGCTTAAGTCTCCTCTATGTGAGCATTTTCCACTTCCCAGACATCACCAGCAGTTACTGGCCGCCGCTGCTACAGACCTCTTGGGAATTTTTGAGACTGGAAACCTTGTAAGGTCCTGTCTTTATTGGGGAAAGATGGTAAAACAGTGGAGAACATACTTGTCTCATCTCCTAGATTTGGCAGGATACTTAGGAATTTCTTCACCATGAATTTAAATGTTATTAAAAATAAAATATTTAGCAAGATTTCTCTGGTATGCTATCACACCCCAGAGAGCATCAAAACAGAAAGACCAAGAGCAGAAGAAAAAATTAACTTCACTGGGTGTGTTTATTTCCTTTAAATTCACTTTGCAAAAATATGTTTTTCTCTCTAAATTTATAAAATCTGCACATTTAGAAATTACTTATAGGGCTGTATCCTGTTATATCATCATCTCTGATAATGCCAGGTTCATGCAAAAGTAAAAATCAGTACTTTCTGCTTACACCCATGATAGACATTTCCACTTGAAATATAAACATGAATCAAGTATAGCCTCTGAAAGTAGGAATTTTAGTTTAATATGGTAACCTCTGTCATCCCTGGGGAGACTTGTGCACCTTAGAGAAGTTCATTTCATCTGCTGACCAGTGCCCAGTGGAGGAAAGACTTAGGTTTTCACTGTCTCTTAATTATTGGGAGATCCTAAATGCTTAAAGTTTTGGAAGACAATTACTGAGTGAGACGAACTCCATTCATGAGGGATTAATATGAGTTTATTCATGAGTGTTAAATATTTAAGAGCTTTACTATCCTCTTTACAGCATTAGGGACCATGATGGACCTTGTGTGTGTGTGAGTGTGTGTGTGTGAGTGTGTGTGTGTGTGTATGTGTATGTATATATATATATACACACACACACATGACTAGAAAGCACTAGACATTTCATTTTACACTGGAATAACTGAGACCGAGAGAGTTTTTGGCATCTAACAGAGGATTTAACAACTGATTTCACAGCCAAGACTAGTTCTAATAATTCAGCTTGATATTTTAGGTGTGGAACTATTCATGTCAGAGCTTTGAAACCAGTGGATGTATACAGGGACCATAAAAGATTTAGCTAATTTCTATTACTTTATCTACCCAGAAATCAGCAGTAAGGTGATTAAAAATCCTGAGAACTTATAAAGGGAATGACAAGGGTACTGCAAAAGTTTTCTTTATTGCTAGCACCTGTGTAGTATTAAATCTAGACTAGGCATCACTAACCAAACTACATTTATGCAGCAAAGAACCCTAGCAAGGGTGTTTAGAGAGCACACAAGAAAAAATGCTTAGGCACTTTTAATGGACAAGAATTCATAGGAGAGGCTACAAGATCAAAAAAATTCCCATGATGGGGATGTGCTGCTTTCTCATGCTGTGCTTCTTGGGTTGCACAAAGGAGTTTTCAAACACTGCACTTGCTATGACTCTTGTATACCTCCATTCACACAGTTAATGCAGAGAGGAAGGAGCAGTGCAGAAGAAGGGAAAATAAGTGCATTAATAGGGTTTCTTTTCCAAAGTATTGGCACTTCGCAGAAGTTCCACTTTGTAGTATGACTTCTAACTAATCATGTGTTTCACAATATACATTTTCAAAAGAGCTAAGGTCACCAGGAAGCAGAAAGAAAACAAAACAAATGGCAAGCAACAAATTAAATCGTAGAGCAGAAATAAAATATTTCCCATCAAGTCAGTTTCAATATTCAAAAGTTTAGACAGAAGTGATGAGGATATGTGCAAGGATACCAACACAGAAATAAAATAATGGTTGATGTAATTTTGATTCAGACTTCACTTGCCCTTTATCTGCAAAAGAACAGATGCTCTAGCTAGCTCCAAATTATGAAACTGTAGCTTCAAAACACTTCTCTCCACTAAGCAGATTTAAAATTTAAATTAGTATCCCTACATTGTATGCAAGTCAGCTACTTTATTTTCACAGAAAGAACAGGTTTTTTATCAAAGCACAGGTCTCAGAAAATATATTACACTTGCAATGAGTTGTTAGTGACCACGTAAAAGTGAAATAGGTCCTTCACCATCATGCAAATAAGGGTCATACTTATCAAAAAGCATAGAAACTCACAGTGTTAAAAGAACACACACAGATCTCTCTCTGGCTAGTTTACCAGAACTTAATTAGTAACTGGTTCCCCGACATGTGTTGACAATCCTGACCTTAACCACATAGTCAGTCACTTGCTCTAACAGATTCTAAATTTTATTATCTAATTCGGAAACAAAGCACAATAAAATATTGTGTCGTTTTCAAATTAAAAAGCATCTAATATCCAGATGTCTAAAAACTACATAATTTATTCTTCAAACTTTAAAGCTTTATTTGAACAGGATTTTAATGTTCACTCTGAAAATGCTTAGCTTCCAGGTGATACCAAAACTGTGAACAGAAAGCCATAGGAATTTTGCCATCTTTTTTTCCTGTGTCATCCATTTGAACAGCAGGAGTGAGAAAAACAGAACCTACTGTAGAATTCTGTGTCTTAATTGCTCACTTTAGTGTGAAATATAGTATTCTGTATGCATTTGTGCAATAAGCATTTCACCTGGTTGAGGGGGTGACAATTCCTGAACGAATTGCTAAAGAATCATGAATACCTATAGTACAGCATTACTTTAAGAGATATAACCATAAGAAGAAGCAGATCTAAATAGGCATGATACCACACAGGTTACATTTGCAAAGTGTTTCAGTGTATGGAATTACACACCTTAGGTCTGGCTCCATTTCATATCCACCCTGCACCTGTGCCTCTGTGTCTACAGGAGCATTGTAATGACAGCAGCTTTGCTTGGGGCGACATGAGTAAGTGGAAATTGAAAACTAGATCGATACTTATGCACTCACAGGAAAAAAAAGAAAACCTTAATCTCATATCATAACATTGTCAGAATTGAAGTGGAGTTGAAGAACTTACAGACAAGAGAACTAAAGGAATACACATACAAATAACACCATTACCTGTGAAGTGGAGATGACCAGAGGAAATCTTTCAAGCTGTCAGGCAGAAAGATGAGAAGATATGGTGACAAATGAACTAAGCATGATGACTTCTGGAAAGAAAAATGGGAATGGAAGGCATCATGTAACTCTTTGGAAAAGGAGAATAAAATAAAAAACAAAAAACAATGTGAATGGAGTGATGTGATTAATCAAAGTGAAGTGCAGATCATGGAAGAGGAAGTTCAAAGAAGATTGAGAAAATTACTTAATTGGAAAGCACCAGGAAAAGAACAGAATCACCAAACATCAGCCAACAGCTTAACAAAATTCTACCCTCAATTCAAAATACATATATGAAAAGCTGAGATAATTATTATACTATGGCAGAGGGCTCAGTTAACTAGAAAGATAGAAAATGTGTTACACTAGAACAGGCTCCCATGAGGGTTTGATGTTCTTAGAGAGCTTACAGGGGTGTCATAACACATTCCCTATCCCTTGGGAATGGACTTGCATTAGCTCATGGAGAAAAAGACTTTCTTGGCAGGTCAGACAATCCTAGTCACTGCAGAATCTACATAAGTTCTAACAAACAAGTTCTTGTATCAGAGGAAAGAAGGCAGGCCTGCCAGCCAGGCCAAATAGCCTTTTCCAGAAAAGAAAAAAAAAGACAGACATGATTCAAGACCTCACCAGAGGTCTTCATTCACATTCCTTCACATGTTTTGAAGGAGTCTTTAGATTAACTTTATCTCAGGCCAGAAAAATAGAAATTGCATGATGAATCAGTTTGAGCAGGAGAAAGCTGGGGAAAAGCACTTTTTTTTTTTTNAGCTCATAACCCATCTATGTCACAATGAATTCTTATTTTATTATTTCATTCCTCCATTCCCATTTTTCGCTCAGCTTACCCTTTTACTGTGTATTTCAACTCATTTTCCTTTTCTGCTGCAAATAACTGTCACCATGTGATTCAGTAAGAAGGTTCTTCTGGTACTGATTCAATAAACACCTATAAATTTGGATATTTGTGTCAGATATTTTACTGATATGACAATATAGATTTTTTATGAAGCTCTAAGAGTACTGCCAGCAGAATTCAAATTCTGCAGGATCAAAACATTTTGATGAAATGTAGAGATACAAGTTTTCTAAATCTCATGTACTCTTTTAGCTTTTTAAAGTCTTTCAGTTTATCTTTTGGATGTGCCTGCTCAGTCTGTTCCTCACATTTTATCAAAAACATCTGGGATGTTCTAGTTATTTACAGCCAGGATACACAGTGTAGGTATGTCTGAAATGCAGATATGTCTGAAAGTTTGTGGATTTTGTTTTAAACTTGAAATTTTGGCCCAATATTACTTGTATCACTACACTAGAATCAAGCTGAATAGACTTCTGAAACCATCTATAAAAGGAAGTATGTCAGATGATTAATGGTAATGCTGAAAAT
Source organism: Erpornis zantholeuca (assembly GCA_013400515.1). Classification (NCBI taxonomy): domain Eukaryota; kingdom Metazoa; phylum Chordata; class Aves; order Passeriformes; family Timaliidae; genus Erpornis; species Erpornis zantholeuca. Next base: position 11,194 of record VZTN01014898.1, read on the forward strand.
GCAGGGGGGAAAGTGATATGATTATTCATGTTGTTTTGAGCAAATCATTAATCTTGTATTTGCAGCTGAACAAACTGGAGCTGATTGGTGATTTGGGCTCTGTGGAAGGCAGGTGCCAGGAGGATGTAAAAGTCTTTTCTTATTATTGCTACCTGTTTACATAAAGAGTTTGGCAACGAGAGAGAGTCTGCATTGTTGTTCAATTCCAATATAAATGCTCTGACTGACTGTCTGAGAAATTGTTCTCTTTACAGGTAACCTAGTGGCAGAAGAGGAAAAAGAGGTAACAGTTCCAGCAACCCCAGTAAATAGGAATTCATTTGGTCGACACAGTGTTCTATAGATGAATCTACACCACAGAGAATATTCTAAGCACATGCTCCTCACTACTTGCAAATCTGCTGAACAGATGTGGATATATTTAAGCCTTCAAAATACATCTGCTTTTCTTCTGACTAGTGAAGGATTAACAAAAAGAAAGCAAAGGATAATGAAAATAGCTTCCAGTGCTTTTTTGTTAATACAGATTAGCAGTAGGAATAACTCGAATGCCTCTCCACTTCTCTGCTCTGGAGCCAAGTATCGCTGACGTGGAGCAGCTCTGCTCTTACACAGGGATTTTGACAGCTTCATCCCTACCTATGCACACAGCAATGTGGAGGCACCACCTCTCATTCTCACACCCCACAGAAGAATGTGCATTAGCTTAGAAGATGCATTGAATAAGAACAATTTCCCCTCTTCACCCAGAACTGCTCAGTACTAGAGCAGGCCTTGCAGATCTCTTAGTAAAGGGCTAGTTCCCTATAGGCACCTGCAGCTTTACACAGACAGTCCTTATGAATTAGGCAACAGGAACACTAATCCACATTTGAAGGGTGTTTAAGCATCCATGTTCCACATTCATCCCCAAAGCTCTACAAATCCTTGATACATATCTCTGCACAGACTTATTTTACATCAAGATAATATCTGAGACATTTGGCACCCAACTACTGCTCCTTTTGTGTGCCACTGGTGTTTTACCAGTTGTGTGTTTCATGCATTCAAATGAGGAGATGCTCCAGACTGCTCCTCTGAGCCAGTGTGTGTTTAAGTCCTTCAAGACCCACTTGTACAGACATTTATCAGGAAACTTCTGTTAAGCTTAAGACTTAATTCTTAAAATGCCAGATTCTGTCAGCTCTATACCTATGCTTGGAGAAAGACCAGACATAGTTCAGCACTCCTGGCTGCTCACGGGGCAAAAACCTGCCATAGTTCTGGCATCTCAGGACCAAGGGACAAGAGAATTCTTGTCTTTTTTCTTTCCTGTTTATACAGAACAATACCATCTTCTTGTCCAACTCATTTTGGCTATCCTTAGTCTCCCTTTCTACAACTGCCAACTATCAGCATAATGATGCCTGCAGTGGCTACCTACCTAGAAACAGACAGAGACTAGAGAGGAATAAGGGAATAAAAGAGGTATTTATTTGAAAGGCCTTCAAAGGTTACACCCTGGGGTGTCCAGAGGCTCCTGCCCCAATGGATCCCAAGATGAATGACAGGTCACAAGTTCTTCACACTTTTATAGGTTTGGTTCATTTGCATATCAGGGTTAATTCTCCAATTAAAACTTCAGTTAATGATGTAATTTCTCTAAGCTTGTCCCCCCTCCCCAAGATGTTGGTTTACACTTTTTGGGCCTAGGACTCTCTGGATGTCCTTGGAGAGCAAGTTAGAGAGGCTTTGTTATGCCTGTCTTAGCATGAGAGAGCAGAAGTTAACAGGCTACAGGAAACTTCAGAGTTATACACTAGGCAGCACAGGATTTGAAGAATACAAACATTAAAAGCCAAGGCATCGTAATAATCAGGTCCCCATTAAAGAGCAGGAACCAGACTTATTGCTATAGGAAAACAAGAAAAAATGCTCACCCAGAACTGGATCTTCAAACTGAGTCTGGAGCATGAGCTACTCCATCCTCTCAGATGAGGTCAGGATGTTTTTCTTCCAATAGGATGCAACACAGCTGAAAAATGGACCAAAGCCCTCCTGCCAGACCTGAGCAGAGAACTAGGAAGTATCAATATATCCACACAAACTGATTTCAGAACATGCCCAAAACAGTGTTTATGCCCTTCTCTGGCCTCTTAGGGTTTAAGATTTGCTAATCAAAACATTTGCCATTATTTAACTATGACAACATTTATTGGAACACACAAATTTAGAAAAAATGTTTGTTTTCCACAAAATCTCTGGATTTCTTAAACTTTTATCTGCAATGATATGCTGGGTTTAGTGCTCTGAAAGAAGTTCTTTGATTTTCATGGCTTCTGGGAAGATTGAAAATTAAGTTTCTTTTCATAATGAATGTTCTGTAGATTTCAAAGCTACAATAGATTTACATCTGTGTAACTGAAAGCCAAATTTAGCTTTCCATTTGTCATTACTTACTGAGTTCATGAATGGCCCAGCTTATGTGATCCATGATTCATAACACAAAATACTGTTGTACCTAGCCAAATATTCAGAATGCTTTGAAGTTATTGCTGGGCTGAACAAAGGGCAGGAACATTTCATCCAAACCCAGATACAGAAATTAATCTAATTCTCTGCCAAAGGGAAGAAAATAAATGCATTATTTTATTTTTTCCTAGTAATGGGTGGTTTTCCATCACCTTCAAGCTTACAAGTTAGCTGTGGCTATGTGAATGAGTTCCTCTATGAAATATATTTTTGCATTACCACCCTCCACAAATCACCTCCTGAAAGAGCATTGTTTGTGGATCAAAACAAAAGATTGTTCTCACAATCTGCGCTGTTCAGCTACATTCCTACACGGCCAGGGTAACTCTTCAGCAAGCTTCTCCTTGCCCTGGATTCCCTGGCAGTTTGGAGCCGTGGGAAGTTACAGAACAAACCAGAAACAATCCCAGCAGCTTTCAGTGTAACATTGTCATCCCTCTAGGTACAGCACCCTGGAACAGACTCCATCATCTGACAGTGTGGAAATGGTCCTCTGGGAAATGCTTATAAAAACATCTGTGGCCTCTTATTCTGTGCTTTTGACTCTCTGGAGAGGGAAATACATTATTAATTAATAATAATGAGAAAAATACATTATTATTAAGGTTCTCTGCCTTAATTTGACATCTTTATTCGGGTGTGAGTTCATCCATATTTGTCTTACTCCACTAGCAGGAATTTAAGGAGAATATATAAAAAAGAGGTCAATAATTCTTTGTTCTGTGTTCAGTTCTGTGTTCAGTTGGAGAAGCTACCTCTCTCTTGAAAAACAAGAAAGTGTGAATACCAAGCCTTTACAAACTTGATTCCATTGTCTGTTGCGAGTTTGTGCTTTTAGGTGTCAAAGATATGATTGGTACAAACTGCAGAAATTTCAGCAGAAATGTATGAAAATCCCTTCATTTCCATTCTACTGAATCCCTCTCTGTGCTCTTTTGCATTAGGTGGTGGTTTTTCCTGCCAGTCTGACTGTTTGCTATTCAGAGCAGAGCTCTCTCTGGGGAATTTGCTCTGAAGGTGTTGTTCTGGGCAGCCAGAAACAAGCAGGTTCTCTTGAGCTCCTGATGGTTTATATGTTATTTCAAGAAGTTTTGCAACATCTTTGCTCCTAAAAAGGATTAGGTAAAAAAAATATGTTTAGAGGATGAAGTCACTATTCTTTTTGTTATTACAAAGTAGAAAACAAGCACCATCTTTAAATAAAAAAAATTCTCACACTTATAACTTTTTTTTTTCAATTTATAAGACATAAATTTTGTCAGTTTTCAAATCTCAAAAAATAATCTTTCTTATAAATATTATAAAGGAGCATAAATTAAACTGTCTTTTGGCTGAGTACTTAGTATAAAGTGCAAATGTTGAACACCAATTTATCAGGGTGAATTAAACATGGCTAATCATGAGCTGAAAGACTGGATTCATATTATTCATATTATTATTATCTTTTTTATTCACATTATAAACAAGAATTCTTTCCTACACTCATTCATGCAATTTTCTAGGAAGCAGAAAGAAAAGCCATTTTCACAGTTCTCATTCTTCACTCTCCCAATCTCTTCTTAAAAAGCTTATCAGTGTTTCAGAGAAATGGTTGAATAACTGAGTCCTTGGAAATCTAAGAGGAGATTTATTCCAGGAAAAGATAAGTTGCCCCCAGGCCTGTGCACCTAATTTCCACAGGTTTTTAGAAAACCCACAGGTAATCTGGCCATATCAGTAAACTGTCACATCCCTTAGACAGAACCATCCTTTTAAAGAAGTTTACCATGTTGTTAACTTCTCAAAATTGTGAAGGTTTGTTCTTTTTGATTTTGTGTGTTCTTTTTTAAATTGCCTTGGATTTCCCTGCCCTATGAACAACCTCAAGAGGGATGTCTGGTGTGAAGCTGAAGATCTACATGCAGAGGACTTGCAAAGTCTTTACATATGACCTTTCATGTGCTCCTCAGTCTGTATGACTTCGTAGGTGCATTTTGTTCTGTGCACCTGTAGTTGATGCCACCTCCCCACATAGCATCTGAGTGAATGAGCAAGAAACAGACCCATTATTTTCAGTGATGCTATGGTCTCAAGACTCTCGGGAGTCTCAAACCTCCACTGTAGTGGAGAAGCAGGTGGACTCAGAACTTGAGCCAAGGGTCTGTTAAAGATGAGGACTGGAAGCAGGCCTAAGATTCCTTCTCCTTCTCAGAATTCCACAAGTAGGACTGGAACCTTCTACAACAGGTGTGAGGTTCTGGAAGCAGCAGGCTAGACAACTGATGAGATGGGTGAAGATCCTCCTGGGACAGTGGGGCCTCCTGAAGCAGCACCACCTCTACCATGCACCATGCCCTCCTCGGTTAAAAGGAAAGGAGACTCCCTTCCAAGGGCCATGGAGGGGCTGATATGCAGACCAGACCCAACTCACAGGAAAGTCTGCTGTCTCCAGGGCTTTGGATAAGGGATGTTACTGGAAAACTCTGAGTTTAGTAAGGCCCTCTGATAACTGTTCTCTATTGGTTCTTTAAACTGGCAGTGGTGAAATAAAAAAGAGAAGTCAGAGGGCAATCAAAAGAGAATTCAGGTCTCAGAGGCGACTGGGAGAGGGATCAGGAGCAAAGGTAGTGATTTCCTCACTTCTTCTGGTAACAGGGAACAATTCTGATAGGAATAAGCAGATCCATCAGGTCAGTGCACAGCTCCAAGGTTGGTGTTGGCAGAAAAATTTTACATTTGTTGACCATGGGATGATCTACTCAACACCTGGTCTACTGACACCTGACAGGATGCACTGATATCAGAGGGGGAAAAGAGCTCTAGAACAGGAGCTGGTGGGGCTCACTGACAGAGCTTTAAACTAGCCTGGAAGGGAGAAAGGGACAAAGCCAGGCTGGCCAGTGATGAGTTTTAAGATTCTGTGTCAAAAAGGGAAGGAGCACTAATGGGATCCCCCAATCTGCCTCAGGAAGTGTTGGCTACAATGTACCACACCTGAAATGTTTCCACAGGAATGCACCCAGCATGAGAGACAAGGAGAACTCCAGGCTTTGGCCCAGTCCCAGAGATTTGACATCACTGGCATAAGGCATAAGTGAAACCTGGTGGGATGAGTCCTGTGCCTGGAGTGCCCTCTTGGATGGTTACAGGCTCTTCAGGAGGGACAGGCATGGCAGGAGAGGTGGAGGGGTGGCACTGTATGTAATAGAAGGGGTAGAACCTATGGAACTCACATCTGGCAGTGGCACAGGTGAGAGCCTCTGGATAAGAATCAAGGCACGAACAAATCATGCAGATTTCATCGTGGGAGTCTCCTATAGATCTCTTGGCCAGGAAAATAATGAATTATTCTTTGAGGAGCTAAGGGACTCTTCCAAGTCAACTGCCCTTGTCCTTAAGGGAGACTTCAACTTGCCAGAAATCCACTGGGAACATCACACAGTTGGTGCAACCCGGGCCAGAAGATTCCTAAAAAACCTGGCTGGCATCTTTATGGAACAGGTCCTAAGGGATCAAGCTCAGAAAAATGCCCTCCTTGATCTCCTGCTTGTCAAAAGTTTGGATCTTGTGAGCAAGTGGAGATTGGTGGCTGTCTTGGCCACAGTGACCACAAAGAGAAAAAGTTTAAAATCTTGCTAACAGAAGGAAAAGTGCCAAAACCTGAACCCAGCATATGAGGAGAGCAGACTTCAGGCTGCCCAGGGAACTAGTAAGCAAAGTCTCCCAGAAAAAAGTTTTTACAGACTCTGGCTTCCATCTTTGTTGGTCACTTTTTAAACNAGGCCTTGGCTTCCATCTTTGTTGGTCACTTTTTAAACATCCCCCCCTAAGGGCACAGGAGCAGGCAATTCCCAAATGTCAGAAGTCAAGCAGGGAAGAGGAGGGGGGGGACTCTGATCTCTTCTCTCTGGTGACCACTGACAGAACCCAAGGGAATACCTTGTGTCAGGGTATGTTTAAGTTGAATATTACAAAACAGGTTTTTCACCCAGGGGGTGACTGAGCACTGGAACAGCTCCCCAGGGCAGTGGTCACAGCACCAGGCCTGACAGAATGCAAGTTTTTGGACAATACTTTCAGGCACACGGTGTGACTCTTGGGGATGGTGCTGTGCAGGGCCAGGAGTTGGATTCAATGATCCTTGTGGGTCCCTTCCAACCCAGCATATTCTGTGTGATTCCATGTGTGAAGATTTCTGAAGGACTCACTGCAGTTTCTCCATAGAAATCAGCACAGATTAACTACTGGAGCCACTCACTTTAACAAATTCTATTTACTGCCTGAGAGAATTCTCTTGCCTCTCACCAAAGTGCTTCAGAAATGTACTTTTCACATGTTTGCCATCTGTCAAACACACTTTTTAGAGCTTTAACATGTGAAACACCCACTCCTATCCTTTCCTATCCTATCCCACATTCTTTGTTCTCTAATAAGTAAAATCCTTGAGAACAGTTGCAAGGATGTAGCAGGTCAACTTCCTTTTCATCCTGAGCTGAAATAACCTCTCCTTATCCTCTGGAGAAATAGGAAATACACAACTCTTCAGAGGACTTCGCTTTGTATTTTCATTTTCTTTAACTTTTAGAATAACTTTCTCTGTGGACCTGCAACAGCCACCTGGTCTTCTAGAGAGGGAAGATTTTGGCACTTTTTAATTGAATTCATATACATTGGGATTTTTTCCCCTTCCCTGGTCAAAAATTTTTCAGAGACCTCCTCATTTCAGCTCTACTTATAGGCAAGCCAGAATTCAGAGAGGTTGACATATGCCATTAGACCCAGTCCAATCTAGAAATAAAAAAATATTTCACTGTGATGCAGCAGTACAGAAGAAGCCTAACATTTCAACCTAAGCATATAAACTGCTTTCTTTTTCAAGGAATAAAGTCTTTGGTACAAAAGTTCATCAAGTCAAAAGATTTCAGAGGGAGGAGAAGGCTATATCTTATTATATATTCCATGTTATGTCTACTATGTGTTCCTGCTTGGCATAGTCCTGACAAAATAAATTACACTGAAAGATTACTGCACCTAGGAGAATTCACCTAGGCTTGGAAGCACAGCAAACTGCTCCAGGGATGGACTTTAAATGAATTAGATTTCTCTTCACAAAAATATTATTTTCTTCTTTTATTATTAATTGTAGCATTATGTCCTTTCCCAAAGTGATATTTCTGCCATATGCTGTCTCTCTTTTATATCAATTTTGCTACCTCCTGTGACAGTAGCCAATGTGTCTTGCAGCAAATGCTAAATTTGTTATGCCAGAAGGCATGACTAATATGACACAATGAGTACTTACATGCTACCAGATAACAAAATTATTTTATTTAAAACATAATTTTACACTGTAACACCTATTTGCAAAATGAGTTTTTCACAAAATTTACCAATTTTTTCTACCACAAGGAACTTTCCTAAATTTTAACAGCTCTGTCTTCAAATGAAGCAGGGATAATCATTGGAGCAGGGACCATCACTTAACCTTTCTTTTTCCTGCATACCACTAGAGCAGCATAAGCTCAGCCCTTCTTGTCCTGGCCATTCCTCTCTGCCTCCCTCCTGTTCCCTCCCAGAGTGTCCCTGGCATGGCACTGGCCCTCACGAAGGAAAGGCAGGGGCTGCAGAACTGTGGAGAGCATGGGCACTGGGACTTCTCCCTCTGGGTGCCAGCTCAGCCATTGGATTAATTTTGCTTTAAAGGAAAACCAAAGCCTCCATCACTCTTCTGAGAGATAAAACACGTTAGATTTGAAGGAGGCATCGTGCTGAGCCCGGTGCTCCTGAAGCCTCAGACACTGTGGCTGTCAGAGAGGAGCTTGGCACTTCTCCTCCCAGGCCAGCAAAGGAGAGTAGGGTGTGGATCTAACCTAGAGCTTGCAGTCATTGACAGAGATGGGGATCTCTGGAGAACACTTGGGCTTTGGGGGGAGTCACTCTGAGAACTGCAGCTCTTTCAAACCAAAGCACCTGCTGGTACCTACTCCATAAATCATACCAAAATCATTGTGGAATCAGTAACAAGGAGAAAGGAGATTAACTAGAAGCATGGAAGATTATTTAAGTGTTAGAGATAATGAACTCAGCAGGGCCTGACAAAATGTCCCCCTGTGAGTACTCACAGCAGTAGCCAGAGCAGTCTCAGAAGTATTAGCACTGATTTCTGAACATGCTTAGAAGACAATGAGATCCCAAAGGACTGGAAAAGGACAAAGAGAAAATCCTTCTCAAAGAGGAAAAAGGTCTATCTAAGAAATTAGAGACTGTTCAACCTAACTTCAGTACTCCAAAGAATAGTGGAATAAATTATAAAGTAATCTATCAGTTTGTTAACATGAGAGGGTAATACGAATCATTTAACATGTATTTTCAAAAAAAATGTGCTCAACACAACTTCCTTCTTTGATAAAATCATTGGCTAAGTGGATGAGTGGGAAGCACCAAAGTATCTTGTCTTTACTATGGCTTTTGACAGTGACCAACAAGATACCCTCATAATCAAACAAGAGAAATATACTCTAGATAAAATTGCTGTACAGAAGGTTTAATAAAGAATAGTTCAAAGTCTGTTTTCTACCAAAAGGAGATTAACAGATTCTTAAAGAGATATGTCCCACGTCTTAAAGTCTTCAATATTTCCATTAAGGTGAAATATTATGCACAGAATATATTGGGAAAAAAAAAAACCAGATAACACCAAATAGAAAGCTCTCTGGATTAAGAAATATAAAATAAAAAATTATCTAAACAACTTTGATAAATCATCTGAAAGAAGGTAACTGACATCTGCTGTGTTACTTAGGATGTAAATCACATGGGAAAGGAAAACACCAAATGCATAAATAAAAAATATGGAGTAAAAGTTAAAAAATACATCAGGAAAGGATTAGAAGCATACTGCAAATCACACTGCCACTTCAAAATAAAAGGGAAAATATCTTTCCAGCCTATACAAAAGGTGCTTATACCTTAATAATTTTAGTATATGTCTATGCATTTAGTATATGTCTATTACATATATTGAGCAATGTCTCTATCACTAAACACCTCACACAAACACAGAAAATTCATAGGAAAGCTAAAACTGTAAAATATTTCAGGCATTCTGGAAAAACTGATGTAGTGGCAGTGACTCATCAACAAGCAAAGAAATAGGCTGTGGATTCCCTTTTCACATCACTAAAAAGTTGATATAAAACCCACAGGGATACATCATTTGCTATGGAACTGGAAAAGAAAAACTACTATAGATTATAAACATCAGTGTTTGTGTATGTTTGGAGGAGTTTAGGGAGTCCTTGAAATTATTTTGATCAGAGATTTTGGATAAAGGAATATGGCTATCCTCATGTCAGGGATGACTTTGAAACCAAACCTCACTACAATACATGTATGGTAGATGGAAAAGGTGACATTGGCTGCCACTAAGTTTTCTGGAGAATACACCACCATTGAAGCTGCTCCACAAACTGATCTTCTCTAGCTCTGTGGTCACCCATCCTTCAATTCCTCACACCCAGGTCCTTCTAGTAAAATCCAATGCTAAAATATTTCTTTTTCTTCCTTCTAAAGAACAAGTGCCATGAAGGTTAACACTATTATTCCCAACAGTTCCTCTAGTGGAAAACAGAAGTGTTTGTTCTGTGTCATTCAAACAGGGAGAATTTCAATTTTCTCACTTAATTTTAAAGTAATGGGTGTATTTCTTTAAAAAAATTTGGAAGACAATAACAATGACTTTTGCAAATTTGGAAAATCAGGGAGAGTGCTTAAAAAGCAGCAAAATTAAAGAGAACTGTTCATAGGCACCTTGCTACTGTTAAATAGTTTGAATAATTCTTTGGGATAATATCCTGAGATGGAAATGTCAAGACAATTTAATAGCTCTCCTCTGTAATTGGAAGTATTACTTATTTTAAAAGCTAAAGTACATTAAAGGATATATTTCAGGCTCTCTAACTCCAGTGGAACCAGAAGTCTTCCTCTGTTGACTTCCTGAATGCACTAATTTATCTTCTAAGTTGGAGCCTCTGCAGCCCTCTGAAACCCAAGCGTTTTCACCACATACACATCCCAAAACACGAAACAGCTGGAACATGTGTTATGTTATAAGAAACTTAATTTTACAAAGATATTTGGGTAAGGTTAAATTTGTAGTTCTTTAGGACTAGCACCACCAACACAGAACTCCAAGAAGAGCATTCTGCTTTACACCCATTCTCGTCATAAAGAATGCTGAAAAATGTGGGGTTGGGGGGGACAAGCACTGGATGGAATCTGGTCCAGACAGAGGCAAAACATTCCTATATTTGGGACATTTTAGTGTACATGGAGACCAATGTTCTGGTTTCTTCAAACCAGCGAGGAGATCCCCTGATGAGGGACCCTGCTAGGATGTGGCCACACTGGCATTTACAGGATGATGTTACAAGGGAGAGATTATGTCTCTCTAGTAAAATACTAAAGATACTTTTGGGTTCTGACACATGAAGACACATAGGCAAATGTAGAAAACTACCTGTTCTGGCACTGGGCAGCTGCACAGGGTGCCTGTGAGCCCAGCTTTGTGCCGTGTCACTCATCCTGCACAGAAGGAAGGGTCCCTGCAGCCATCCTGGGCTTGGGTCTGGAACAAGCTCTCTGGTTGACTCCAGAAGAGGCCCCAGGAGTGACTTCATGTTTATAGAGATGATCAAGAAATCTGTTTCTGGGTTCACTATCCTATCTGGCAATGCCTCATGTCATGCCAAGGAGATAAGTTGGTGATTTCTGAATAACCCTAAGTAGAAGGAAATTGGGTTACATACAAAGCAAATAGGAGCAAAATTCAAGACTCAGGACTTACCTGCAACTTCTAATACATTTTGCTTCAATACTCATTTAAACAATAGAATGTCCATGCCAAAGGCCTTGTTCACACAAAGGTTTGATGAAAATAATATTTGAAGAAAATGCTGTTGGAGTGGTTTTGTTTTCAAGTGGAATCTAGTTGTGCCAAGTATATGGAATTCTGGGGCATCTTAAATTTTACAGTATTCCTTAAGGGCTGAATGACAACGCTCCTATGAATCAAGACTATTTAAATATTTAAATTAAATCAATTCACAAATATTTTCTGTCAATAAATAGTTTAAGATATATATACTATTCACACTACAAGGAAATAAAGGAAGGACAGTAATTATCAAGGAGAAACTCTAACTATATTATTGAGGGGAAGATACAAATGTACCAAGGTGTGTTACACACCAAGGTGAGTGTTATTATCTCCTACCAGGCTACCTCCTGCCAAGTGGCAATGGATTGGCTTCTCATGAAGAAAGGAGATAGTACTGACACTGAATTTCAAAATAATGTTATGATGTCAGCATTATACACACATACAAATTATGAAATCAGACAACCACTCAGCATGTGGGTAAATTCATGGTCCCAGGAAGGTTAGCTCAGGAGGAGCTTTCAGCTCCCAGACACTGAGGTTCTCTTAAAAACCAACATAATGGAAACTTTGCAAACACCACTCTGCTAAAAACCAGAACAAACTTCAGCTATAACCATAGATGGGGCTGTTTGCCACAGCAATATTTATAAATGGAGACATTTCCCAAAGCTTTACTAATTTTTTAATGGATTATTAAAACAAAGCCCTTTTCCACTTAGGAAACAGGTTATTTTGGATTTTGTTTTAGTGCACTTCTACCAATAATACAGTCCAGTTCCCTCTTTATAGACTTGCTCCTGCCCCTCTCCAACCCTTGAGGAAGGAAGTTTTCATTTATTCAAAGGATCTTCACAAGCCTTCTTTTTAAAAGGCATCTTTGATGAGAAGTCACCCTCGGGTATATATAGAAATTAAGTCCCTGAAGTGCTACAAACCTTTCTGGTATCCTTTCGTGCAGGAAATTGAAAGAAAGAATATAAAGATCTCTTTGTAGACATTCATCTTTATGCTGTGCAGTAAAGATATGGGTGAGCAATGAAATAAATCTCTCATAGGTTTCCTGTGCCTAAAGCTTGTAGAACAAGTATGAAATCAAATGATGAACACTATCTATCTGATTAGTTCCTTTCCTTGCATAACAATTACAGGTGACAGCTTTGAAACTATGTCCTTGCGAAAAGACACAACTTTGACTTTCACATGGTTGTTATGTAAGGCTGGAAAAGTTATTAAGTAAAAAGTGTCATTCCCTTAGAACTCTGCAGCAATTTAAATCCATTTTAGTTCCAGTAAGCTTACATTTGCCAAGTGAAATATCTCACACAGAAAAGGGAGAGATTCAGGCTCAAGGAAAGAATAATGTACAACACAAACTTTATGGTGGAAGAAAGTGTACTGAGTCACGAGTGGAAGGACATGTGAAAATGACACCTGCCTGACTTTTTCCATGTCCTGATGTCTTCTGCTTTGAATTTGGAACCAAGAGGCATTGAAAGAAAGAGTGCTTTTACAGAGACAAGGTCTGTAATGCACCCCAACTCCACACATTTTGCTGACACGCTGCAATTTCACTAATACTTAAAGAAGATTGGTCCCTCATAAGGCAAAATGTGCTTGCTCTCTCTGGTATTAAAGTTGTGAAGACACTCAAGCTAGATCTTGCTAAATCAGAGTTCTCAGAATGAAACACTAAATATAATTTAAAGCTTTTTCTTTGAAAATAGAAAGGTCCATTTTACTCTCATTTCTCTCTGTGAAGACAAAATCTATGTATCTCATTGCAATTATTAATGCAGAAAACCTTGCAGAATCAGGAACCAGATTTTTCAGATAAGCCTTATTTGGTGTCTGTAATAATGGAAATCCCACTTTCAGCACACCAGAGTCTCTGGTAATCCCACACTAATGTTTAGAGCAATGCTGTGTACTGGAAATGACAACACACACTTTAAATAGCTCTTTAAGAATGGCCAGATACAGCAGGATCAAATGTGGCACATCACATGTATTATATCATCAGAAGGTCTGCATAACATACTCCTGATCTTTAAGTTTCAGATGATCTCAGAAACAATGTGAGTTACAAGATCAAGCTGGTTTTTTTTCCTAAATAGATTTATCAGACAATAATAATAACTTGGTTTTAGACCAAGTAAATGAACACAGTGTAAAATCCATTACATAACTAACTGATTCCCAGTGCTAGATAGATTTTAGGTCCTTTTAATGATCTGTTCTATTACTTTCTCATGTATTCTTTGTCAATCATACATTTTCCTGGTTTACTTAAATGCTAAGCCCATTGCTACAATATTCAAGAGATGGCTCCTTTCCAGCAACTTGCTAGGTAAATTTTGCATATGTAATATTATCTGTGGCTTTGACACAGCAGTATTTCCCTGCTTCATTTGAGCATGTTTTTGTGCTCAGTTCAGCTTGCAGACTTAATGCATCATCATCTGGCATCCATTTGCAAATACAGATCAGAAACCCTTTCAAAAATATTAACATCAGAAAGGAAAAACTTATTATGCAGATGTATTAAGAGGCCTACTCAGAGTCAATGACCCTGTAAGCCTCAGGATACAACCCAGTGCTTTCCTCCAATCTGTGGGGCAATACCTGCTACCAGCAAGTTTGTAGAAAGCCTGAAAACCCAGAGACCTACCTGCTTCCACCCTTCCTTTTCATCACGTCAAACTTGCCTGGCAAGATGTTCCCACAAGATGTTGTTGACTACAAAGAGGCTTTTGTAGAGCAGAAATAAGTGATTTGCAACACTTGGCTGAGAAAAGAAAAGAAAATAATTTGAAAATTGTAGTGAAATAGATGGGCCTGATCAAAAAAATTTGCATTACTCTTATTCTTTCAAGTTTCAACCTACCTCATACATTATCTCTTCTTGCACTGCATACAAAATCAGGTAAAGGCATTGCTTCTTTTTAGTATTGTTATATTTTATCATAATGCCACTTCCACAATGTACAGTAGGACATGCAACTGCATGTTCTTTTTATAGAAATCAGAGGATGCTTGACCAACTCTAAGGAATTACTTCAATATATGTGGACACACATGTATGCATGTACTCACCTTTGACTTATCCCACTTTGAGTTCCACAAATCAGACACAACATAACATAAAACAGACAACAAAATTAAGGTATACATAAATGCTCCCTCTTGGCTTTCTGATTTATCAGAAATCTGACAACAGTAACAAGGGTTTCTTACTATGGCAACTCTAGTTGAGTTTGTTAGCCCTGTGTTCAGTCACTCACATCTCACTTGCCATGGGAGTTAGAAGATTGTTGCTTCACAGGTTCAGGTCTCCATGCACTGTCAACATTCCCTGGGCAGTCCACAGATGATGTCTGAATGAACACAGTGTGCTTGTTACCCCAAAAGTGGATATTGTCTGTCCAATACTATCATGACAAAAACTGTTTGCAGTATTTGAAAGTTCTCTGTGCCTCTCTACTGTTCATTGCCAGCACTCTCCTTTCAGTGTCTTTTCAGTGATACTATTCCCTAATCTTCATTTTTACATGGTCATCTGAACAAAAATAAACTGAGGAGGTTTTCTTCCTTTGGATTTGTATTCCTTAAGAAGCAACATAAATTTTTAATTATAATTTTGAATATGGCATGCTCACTTTGAGCCCATCTGTTCTTTCCCCTCCCAGACACAGCTGTGACTCTGGAGCCACATGTTGCTTGAGCACAGAAAAACCAATGAGCTTCACAGCTTGCACATGAAGGGAGAGTCTAAGCAGTGTCAGGGAGAGATACCAAAGCAAACTTGTAATAGATTAACATGAGTACTGAAAACAGCAGTGCCTGCATACTCCCTGCTGTATTATTTTTAGCCAACACTGTTGTACTGCTTTCAGGACTCAAGCCAGGATCTGAGAGCTGCTATCTGCACATGCAACTGTGCTGAATTACTATGCCCAGCTCAGCTGCCTCGGTGGAGCCTAAAACTAATCCCACAGAGACAGCAACTTGAATGCCAGCTAATTATATGCAAAGATGAAGTTTCTCTGCATCACCCATTTTCACTGATTAATACTCTGGTCATGAAGCCCTGAGCACTTTCAACTCTCTTTATTTCCACAGTAGCTGCAGAATAGGCAGGCTGCCCAGCATCCTGGTGAGTGGCTCTGCAGATCCCCAGGTCTCTGCAGAGAGAGTTAGTATGAACTGTGGTTTTCCAGATTTCATCAGCAGAGCCACAATTTTCTCCATCATTTTATCCCAATATCAGCACTATCTCATCCTTCAAGAAATTACTGTCCACCCTGTGTGCAGTGGTTTTCAGGCTGGAGTATTACATAACAGGGGTTTTGAGATCAACTGTAAGAACTTTAAAGACATTCTGCATCAAGGCAATCTGAATATTTTTCCACAACAGAGACAGTTGTCTCATATAGTATTTTTGCTATGATAGTGCTTGCAACAGGAAAAGGCACTGTGCATAATGGTAGCAAACTGCCATAAAAACTCTAGAGAACTAATTCTTTGTAAATTTGTTGTCAAGGCAGTGCCACAGCCCTCAAAACTAGATCACCAATAACCAAATGAGATTTTCCACTGAATCACAGAGAATCTGCTCAGTTCCTAAGCAGATCTAGTCACATGTAAAAAGCAACCCAGGATCTGGAGTCACTCTAACCTGCTGTTGTCAATATACTATGTAGATATAATATCTGTAGAGTATATTGCTGTGTGTTCACCTGGAAAACAGCACCAACTCTGCCTTTCTGCTTCATGGCATGTTATAAACACAAACTTACTTCTCATCCTCTTTGCTCTTTTGGGGCATTTTTTACTTAGTAGTCTCTTCATAAGTGCAGTACAGGCTGTAAAAACCCAGCAAATCAGACACAAACTTACTAGAACTGAGTTAGGCAATGTTTGTGACAATCTTGAGATTATTTTCTCCATTCACAATCATGTTTTGATAAGCAAGTTTTCTTTATGCCTGTGGAATTCTCTTTCTGAAAGAGCAAGAACAAGAGGTGACTGTGGCTTATTTCAAATGCATTAGTTAAAGCTTAAAACAAGCTATTAAGGAGAAAAACCAAAATGAAAAGGGAAAGTAGAATCTTTATATTACAACAAAATTGGTCACAGCACTACATTTCCTGCTATGTCAGCATTTTTACAGTGAATGACTGTCAAGGGTTTATAATTCAGGTGCCACATTTCTTTCTGCCCTGAGACAGCATCCAAGGAAAATGGCTTTTTGATTTATCTGAATATTTAAGCAAAAAGCACACATTTCATACCTGTTTTTCACTCAGCTCACTGTGAAAGCCATTGTAAAATAAAAACAATATTTAAAAAGGATGTATTTAAAATCTACTCAACAGTTTGATAATGCATGCTTTAGTCATTTATACAAAGACAGAGGAAGTCCATTATTTTATGCCAATTTAGAAAGAAAGGTTTGCAGAAAAATAGAATTTGTCAGAGTTTTGGTTTGGCATTGTCAATGCAACACAAGAAAATATTAAGCTATAAGGGAGTATCCAAAGGAGGCCCGTGAGGATGGTGAAGGGCCTTGAGGGGAAGCTGTGTGAGCAGTGACTGAGGTCACTTGGTCTGTTCAGCCTGGAGGAGACTGAGGAGAGACATCATGGCAATCTACAACTTCCTCCTGAGTGGAATAGGAGGGACAGGCACTGATCTCTTCTCTGTGGTGATCAGTGGCAGGACCCAAGGGAATAGCCTGAAGCTGTGCCAGGGGAGGTTTAGGTTGGATATTAGGAAAAGGTTCTTCACCCAGAGGGTGGCTGAGGACTGGAACAGCTCCCCAGGGAAGTGGTCACAGCACCAAGCCTAATGAAGCCTCCAGAGTTCAGGCACATGGTGTGATTCTTGGGGATGGTTCTGTGCAGGGCTGAGTTGGACTCAGCAATCCTTGTGGGTCCCTTCCAACTCAGCATATTCTGTGTGATTCTGCGATTTATCAGAACCATTTTACCACAAATGGGAAAACTATTATTTGCTGTAAATGTTAACAGCCAGGTTAGCTCTGGGTTAGCAATCAGCATGTGACTCACCCTGAGCCAGGAGTGGTGCCTCTTGCAGCAGAGCCTGCCACTGCCAGGCTGTGCCACTGGTGGCTGCATTGCACTCACTTGTAACACGGCTAGAGACAGTCAGCCACTTTCATTATAATCAACAACAAATTCTTTGTAAGTTAATGGAATACATTTCTGGCACAGTGACTTCCTCCTGAAGCAATTTCATATTTCCTGGATGGTGGTGTTCTGAAATTCATTTTTTCATAGTTGCACTGTTTTCTAAAAGCAAGGAAGATAGAAATTGTTTAATTCAAAAACCAAATTTGCACTCATTGCCTTTTGCTATTTCAGTTAGGGAATAAAACAGAAATTAAGATTTGCACTTTGATTCAGAGAACAGCTGATTTTTTTCACTTTTAGAAGCCAATCACCTTTTTTTCACACTAGTTGTTCCAAGATGCATACCCACCTTGTGCTGGACAGTATTAAATGGTCCTTCTAAGGTTATTTTGAACTTCTTCACCTTGTCATAATGTACCAAATGAATATAAAAAACATATAATTTAAAAGTACTACACCTAATAGAGAGGATGAATTTAAGAGGACCTAATAGAGTTATATATTTTAAATGTTTCTTCCACTGTTACTAAGACCTTCCTTATTCACAGTCTTTGTTTGGATACTAACACCCAAGGCTTCAGTCAAAACTTTTTATAAAAGCTTAATGTAGCTTTTACACATTTTGTTATGCACTCCAGGCAAATGTCCCTCTGATCACAGCCAGGGCCAGCCAAACACAAAGCAAACACTCTCTGCTGAAGGAGCAGAGCAGGGCATGCTGGCAGCAGCACTCCTCAGCAGAGTGCCAAACCCCACCCCAGCAGCACCCCTGGTCCTGGCCCTTCACTCAGCAACTCTCCCTGCAGCCCCAGTGCCACAGACACCCACATGGACCCCATGGAGCTGTGCCTTTGGAATGGCAGGCGTTTTTCCTCTCCTGGCCCAGGCTTTGGGCCAACATTCCATACACTACACTCACAATAAGCCCAGGGTGGCAGGAAATGCACGTTAAAGGTATTTCTGCTGTGCTTTTACGTTACTGTGCTTTGGCTCCTCACTGAATCTGGCTGACTTCTCAGAGAAGCTCACCAGGAGAATTTGCTCAGCTCCCCCTGCCTGCCCTGCTGCAGGGACAATAGCTTCCAGGCAGCCACACAAACCTTTCAAAATAACACAATAATTTTTGCATTGGCCATCTGTCCATGGATTCAGATTAAAGTGCTTTTAGAGAATATAATTCTTTGCCTTTTTTTATTATTATTCATTCCACATTGCCTCTCCTGAGCCAGAGACAACACATTAGGTCAGATTTCTCGTACATCTCCTATGGTTTCAAAACCAAAAAAACACTCTCTGTAAGCCATCAAAAAAAACCTTTAATCCTTAAACTAACAGTGTAATTATAAATCCATATCCCACAAAAATGTTCCCTACTAGCTACCACTGTCAATAGTAAATAATTTACATGGAGAGGCTCTAATGGTAAACACTCCACTTAAAAACTCTTCACAGCAGACAGCAGGATAACAGTGTAATTCAAACCTAGAAGTGAGAAATGTTTGACTCTCATGCAATTTCCCCACTGACAAACTGCAATCAAAATTCCACAGGTCTTCCTGCAGGAGGAAATGTGCTCAGTGGAGTAGAGGTGCAAGAGCACAGGCAAATCAAGTGCAAATACATTACAGGCTGCTAAATTGAGCTCTACTAAATAATGCTTCCTGGAAGAAAGCTGGGAAGAGTTTTATGAATGAGAAGACCCCTTCTCTCACATCAGGGATTACATACAAGTTTCTCACATGGTTTTGCTGGGGAGAAGTGCTGCAAGGAATTCATCCCCATTTTGTCACCCTCCGACTCCCCACGGAGCAAGGCAGGAGCCCTGTGCTGAGCCTGATGAAGACTTGGCATGTCTGGCACCAAGTCTTGGCATGTCTGACTAAACTGTGCCTCAATCTGCAGGTTACACCATTACAAGGAGCAGGAGGAGCCTGAAAAGCAATGGAAATTGGGTGGAAAGAGCTGTTTTTAAGGGATAACTATAAAAAAAAATAAATTCAAAAGTAAAGCTGCTTGCAAATATCTTGTATTTAGTAATGGCCAGTTGTCCATTCCAGTCACAGTGACGCCACCCTCCAGTTAAGTGGTTTCCAGTACTTGCAGTCCAGCTGTCCTCCCAGTGTGCCAGGTTAGGACAAAATTGTAATTACCCTGTGGCAGAGGAAAAATTAACTGTGATTCTTATACCCTGAAATAAGCAGGAACCATTTTGTATTCAGTGCTGGAAAAAGTGAGGACCTGTCTGCCTTGGATTAAAACTTTGTTTCTAAACCCTCTTATTTTAAGCTTTGGCATCTTCACTACTTTCTATTTGAAAGAACCCCTATTATAGAAGACACATGAGAAAAAAAGTCAAGTATAAGTAGAGCACATTGAACAAGCTTAAGGCAATAATAAACAAAAAATATTCTTTAAAAGGCACAAAACGCCACCTATAAAGTAATTTGTTACATTGCCTGAGTCTCACTAGACATATGTATCACACTGTTCTTTCATTACTGTTCTTCAGATGAAGCTGTACAACCAGCAGAAATCCATTAAGGAGACAAAGTATTCCTACGCTGAATAGCTTGCTTGCTTTTCTTGCTGTAAACTGTAGCTTTTTTTTCTTTATTTTCTTCTTTCATAAACACTGACCTAACATGATCAAATTTCATATATGTAAACATTAAAATGAGAGAAGAGGAAATTTTTAATTTTCTAATTTCTTATTCCTACAAAAAATGTCATAGCTGCAACAGGGAAATTGAGTAATATGTATTATTTGCCTCATACTTGGAGCCATGAAATACAGATTATTTCCTGTTACTTAGTCCTTCCTGCCCAAACCTAATGTTATTAAATTCACTGTTATACTGAGATATCTGTAAGGAACAATTAAAAAAAGCTTAACTGCTTTAATGTGTCTTATACAATAAATCTAATCTGACTGGAGGAATATTTAAAACATTACTAATTTCAAGATGAAAAAAAATAAAAGAGGAGGACAAGTGGAGCAGAGTCATCTGTGTATGCACTATTAGTGCACTAATGGAAAATTATAGATGTAAATTGAGGTGGGGAAAATGGCACTGTGACTTACTCTGTATTTTCTAGGGGAATTTAACATACACCCAAAAAATGGATATTGACTAGAATGACAGACAATATGTAGAAGCATATTTGTTTTCACTAACTCTTCGAGTTGATTATAATGAAGAAATCAAGAATTGAAGCATATGGCTTGTCATGGCACCTTTGTGTTTGAATGCTGGGATTTAGTCCTCGGATGCAATCCTGTATTTAAAGAAAAGCTTCCATCCTCTTCTTCCAAGGGTTGTGTCTTGTTCTGTGCCCAGCATGAAGAGCACCCTAAGAATAAATGCAGTGAATATGACTATTATCCATAGCAGTTTTTCCAGCTTACATACTGGCTTGTTTTTTGGGGTTTTTTGTTTGGTTGGTTTGGTTTGGCTTTTTGTTTGGTTTTTTTTAATAAATAGAACCACACAAACATTCTGAGGCAAAACCAAGTCTGACCCACAGGTTTTTTTGTGGGGGTTGGAGGAAAGGCACTTTACTAACATTGGACGTTGTTTCAAAATTTTTTTTAATTTTCTGGCCTTCGTGGATGGATAAATTTATATTGTAAAAGAAGAGTTGCAGTTGCTTAGTGACTGGCTTTTTTGTTGAGAGACACTACTGATCTTCTTTTCTCACATATGGAAAAAGTTTCTACTGAGGTTTTAAATGTAAAAACACTCAGATTTTGCCAATTTAAGCAGTTTCACCTGGCGACAAAAGAAAATCACAAACCACTCCTCCAGTTTCTACCTTGAAGGACACAAATAAATGCTTCTCATTTAAATACCTTTACAATAAACAAACAGTACTTTCTGCCCATCTTTTTTAGTTTGTTTTTTAAAATTATTGGGTTGGTTTTGATTAATTTTTCAGGCTACAATGCAAACCGGGCTCTACAATATATGTTCTGTGGGAAATCCTGAACACAAGCAGTTAAGCATGTAGCTGATCTGCATCAGCCTGAGTTTCCCCAGTACCAGGAAAAATCCCTCTTTAAGAATACCTGACAACTTTCATGAGAAAAAAATAAGCATTGCAAGAAAAATTCATCTTAGCAACTGCTAAGATGTTTCAAGCATGTTTCTAAAGCTGATAACAGACAGAAGGCAAAGAGCTATAGTAGTTGAATGCAACCACCATGGGCAACATATTCAAGTGTGCTGAGATTAAAAACTTCACATTTTCTTACTTTTTCCTAATGACCATTTTCTCGTGGAGATAACTCCCATGTAGGTTTCCTCAGCTGTGGAGCAGTAGTGCCTACTTGGGTAGAGCAGAAGACAGCGCTGAAGCACAGTTTTTGGATCCATAACTTTGAAGCTTGTTAATACTTTTCTCACTATCATTCATTTCCATGATAGCACCCGGCTCTAGCTCATGCACAGCAGTTTTGAAGCAAATAATAGTAATAATTAGGCAAACACCACCCAGAGGCACAGGTGGTGATTGATGCTCTGGTGGAAGGGAGAGCATCCTGGGTATTGAACTTTATTTGTTTTTTTCCCCACATTGCTTCTATGGGGAACAAAACTTCTAGTGAAATTCCACTAATGGTTCTTTCCTTTGGTCTCCCTTAAATGGTACGAACTATTTATTTGAAAAGCATGAAAGATAAAATTTATTACAGCATATATTTTCATTACATTCTTGGAAGCAGACCACAGTTTTATATTCAGTTCTGATGCTTCTGAATAGTGAGCGAAAAATATTTCCTTAAAATGAAAAATACACAATCACAGGGGAAAAAAGGAAAGATGATGTTTAGAAAAACAAGTTGTTGGCAGTACAGCTGTTTGACAGCAAACAAAACAGACCAACCCGAGCCACTTTCATCTATCCTTAGTATAAGCACATTGAGTAAAGTGCTCTGAAATGGAAAGGAATTGTTGGTTTATTCTTTTTTGTAAGCTGAAAGGCACTGACTGCATTTGGAAACATGCCAATGTGGAGATGGGTATTCTTCCACTTGAGAAAGAACTTAATCAAGAAGACTTGCAATCTGGAGATGAAATAAAAAAATGTGCCCTGATTTACCAGACTAAAATGAGATAGAAAAAAGGACTGCCTACCTAGAAATACTAGCAGTTCAACATTTAAGATGAACTCCATGCTAAGATATGGCAAATGGTTTCAAGATATAAGAATACAAAAAATATTTACAAATATAAAAATCTATTATCTGTTCAGCTCTTTTGGTCATGCCTTTTCCACACCTGAAACCTCCACAATCTGAAGATATTGAAGAGATTTGTTTAAAACCATAGCTCAAATAGGTCCATTGTTCTTGTACAGGCTTGAAGCCAGCCTGAGCTTCATCAGCCCTAGGATTCAATGAGAAAATGGTGATTTACATCCCTGGGAGGTCATATTTCTGTCTGGGATTTCTGAGACTGAAATATATGCATAGGAGCTGTACAGTGGCTAGACAGTGAGTTCATCATTGTGTGATGTCTCAGAGCTACCATGCACATGCTGAAGCAAAGGTCATCATCACCCTCTGCAGAGCGTAGCAAAGAGGGCAGATGGGAGCCAGGCACCTAAACCCATGGCTCACCCACAAAAAGGTGAGGGTGTGGATGGCTTGTTTCACTTCTTCCCATCTTAATCCTCAAGGCAGATGGGCTTGAATTCAGCCTCACAAGTTACCTGGCCTGTTTTGACAGACAGGTTTTTAAAAGGGTAGTCGTCAGCATATGTAGTGACAGCTCATTTTCTTGCTCTGCAACAATTGTTGCCCTTTCAAAATTAAACCTGGATATATTTTCCCTTGTGAAAATGTTACAATTTTAACTTCAGACAGGCAACTACCACCCTTAGATATTCCCTAAACCAGGTGAAAAGCATGTTAACTGATTTGAGACACTGCAATCCTGCACCCTCCACCACCTGCTTGAAAATGGAACAGGTCCCTTTTGCTGGATGAAAGACAATGTGGGAATACAAACGAGAAAATTCATTAAAACAGCTTCTGATAGCAGTCTCTCAGCACCTTGCACACTAGGATGACGTTATGCATCTCTGTGTGTAATAAACTTCCAGGCCCATATTCAGCTTATTTCTGTGAGGAACCTGAAATATTCTAGACCCTCCAACAACAGAAGAAAACAATTCCATTTATTGATCATTATATGTCAATTATATATGATCAATTTATATGTCATCAGAACTCTTTTAATTTTTAACTCACAGAAATTTACACAAATATAAAATTATTTTAATAATGTATTAAATGTATTGGTAGGAAATCTGTCTTAAGGAACCTCTAAGAAACTTTTATTTTCCCACTTTTCTTCACTTACTTTGCTTCTCTGGTGACATTTATCACACCCTCACAGATGAACAAACAGATCTGTTTGCAGAGGGCAAAGAAGCAGTAAAGAAGCTCACTAAATGATCTTCATTAAAAATAATCCCCAGGAAAAAAAAACATCACTTACGAGTGCTCATTTCTTTTCCAGACTTGAAAAGGCACATAAAAACACAATCCTTTACAAAAGAACAATTTTCTCATCAGACATATCTTCAATGTAATACAATGTAATTTCTCCCTTCTCCAGGCTGCGTCATTTCCCAGCCCAGATATTTTTATTTTCATCTAGGGCATTTACTGAAAAGGTTGCACACGTTTGCATTGCTTTCTTGGGTGCCAGAATAGACACCCCAGCCTGGAGCAACATCTCTATCCATACTGCACATGCTTAGGATGCTGCATGGCCAACCATGGACATCTATCACATGAACAGGACACCCATGGGCATCACAGGCTCTTACTTTCTCATAGCTGGGCACTCCTGTAATTTACACTTCTTCTTATCTCACCCATAATCACATAGGATCAAGCCATAATCTCACAGGATTGGTGAGAACAGTATTCCTATGCCCTCGTGGTGAATGCAGCCTTACAATAACAACATTAACACCAGCTGGAATGACCACCACAATTCCTGATCCACGAGAAAATTAAAAGTAAGGGAAAAAAGATATTTGTAGGTACATAAAAGCATTTCTCAATGGGTCCAGCAGTTCCTGCAGGATTGTTATAACACAAAAAAGGGCAGTCATTCTTACAGGATTTAAGTGATCTTCCACATCACAATTTTTTTTAAAAAATACAAAATCGACCTTTGTATTTGTCACACCCTTTGTAACATATTTGACAGACTTTTCTGCAGTAAGCACACTCAGTGAAGATATCTCTTTCCCTCATTGCAAACTCATAACTAACCATGATATGAAATATATATGACTATTAATAGCCACCTTTTCTACCCTTTCACTTCTAAAACTATCGTTGCCAAATGCAGCAGATTTTTATATATAGCAGGGAAGATTATGGCAGGGAAGATTAAAGAACTGACTTTCAATGATAAAGTGTTCTTGTTAACCTTTTTCTACAGATGAAGTGGCATCTTTTTGTGAACATGTAGATTCAGCAGTGCCATAACTCATATGAGCCATTGGGGACAATTAGAAATATTGAAGCTGCATCAGACTCTGACAGACTTTATTACAGACTCCAGTCAGTTTGGACTTGATTTGGATCTCAAGATGGACATTCACAAATCAACATAAGCCGTCAAAAAATTCCTTTATTTTCCCAGAAGAGTTTTTAATTGAGACCCATTGCGAGTTACCATAAAACCATTTTTAATTTTACAGAAGAGAAGCTGCAGGAAATCCTCAGGCATATTTATTTTAGTGAAACAACAGTTTAGTACAGAAAATAAACACTTACTATTAGAGGAACACCAAAATTAAATACATTAGATTAGATCTCAAATTGTCAAAAATATGTATTTCTAAAAATATTTGATTTTGAGTTGTCTCTTATCAAGCTGATTATATGGTGTTTCTGTGAGTCTCCACATCAGTGCAGAATAAAACCACAGCAACCTTCTTTTTAGGGGAAGCATATAGATATTTTTGCACCTGACAGTTGGAATTTCTTGCACTTACTATGTAAAAAAGTGCAAAAAATAACAACTAAGAAAAAAAAACAGAATTACTTTCTTCTTCTTTCATATCAGATTTACATAATTTCTTTGCCTATTAATATAGCAAATAAATACATCAGACAATATAAATTGTGAACTGCAACAACCTAGCCCTTCCCAAGTCTAAGAAGAGATAGCCACTTTTCCAAGTAGATCAGTTGGAATCAATTTACCCATTAATTGCTTCATTTTCTCTTCCCAATCCTCAGATTGATTTTCTATTCCAGACACTAGAAGTTGGCTCAAGTCTGCTGGCAGCAAATGCTGTCAATCTCGATTTCCTTATTTATCTCAGTCAGTGAGTCTCGGTAAAAGATAGCATGATACCTAATGAAGGGCTTTTTGTGCAAGAGTTTTCCTCAAATAGATCTCAAGACATGGAAAAACCTCAGTACCTCAAACTCTCGTTGTTATCAGCATATTCACAGCAGCCATCTCTGAACTACATTTCCAAAATGAAAAAATTCCCCTTTGAAGAGAACTGCAACTTCCTGGACAGAAATCTGTCAGCTCAGGGAACTAGGTGCAACTGGCATGCTATTTGTCATTTCTTAATTTCTTTGGGCTTCAGGGCTTTTTTCTGCCTATGCTTCACATACTGGAGACTTCCTTTTTCAATAAGTTAACAAATGAGGGGGTTGTTTTTCTACTGTACAAAGCTCAACAGGAATCTGGCAGGCCTCTAATTGGCTCTCCAGCAAAGAACAGAATATGCACAAATGTGCAGAAGATCTTAATTCCATTAAACAAGAAGTAAAAATGCAATTTCCCGTCCACCAACCACTCCACCCTATTCCCCAAGAACTTGCATAGAAAATAGCAGTTTTACTGTGGCTTGAAGTATCTTGTGGTTTTCTGCCTAATCACAGTAAAGTTTTGAGTGGCTTTGTCTTTCATTCTCCTGGAGCCACAACAACTTTGCATTCTCTGTTTCCTATTAAAATTCCTACTCTTCATACATATTTTTTGGTGATGCTTTATGAAGAAAATGAGAATAATTAATGAAACTTTATTAAAATTCTGGCCCCTTGACAGGCAGTAGAAGCTTTGCCATTGACTTTCAGAAAACTAGCACTTTTTCCTGAGTATTTCTAGACTAAAGTACAGCTTTTACTATATGAGACTTCAGGGAAATTTCCTACAGTACAAACTTGTTTGAAGAACTGGGATCCAGGGATCATTAGGCAAGCTCATGGGCTTGGCTACCCAACAAATGCAGATTTTTCCCAGAAAATATATTTTTCTTTGGATGATTGTAAGCCTGCTATTAACCAAGCGTAAAGTAACTAAGTTAACCCTTAGTTTGTAAAGGAACTTTTATATCTAGTTGCTTTGAGACTCTTAATTAACAACATAATCCACAGAGGAAACAAATGTACAATGTACAAATGTATATTCAATTTCTTTTAAAAATTAATTTCCATAAAAGCATACTCCTTCATTTTAATGATAAAAAATGTATATCTGGGTCTGGCTAAGAACTAGTTTGAAAGACATCTGGGTAACTTTTTTTTTTTAATGTACAAAACATTATCTTTTCTACTGTGACTAATGCTTTGCATTTCTAACATTCCGTGCTTTCGTTTGAACATTAACAGACAGCATTTTATTTCATCTTCTAAACTGCATTTAACAGGCTTGATAACTAATAAAACTAATTAAAAGTTTTTCTTAATTTCTCTTAAGTTAAAGCATTTTCCTCCAGTGCTATTCTTTAGCTAAGTTTCTTATTCAACCATAAGTGGAGGTTTGAAACTCACCTACTCTATCTCCAGGTATACCTCTAAAGAGAGCTGGAAAGTCAGAATAAAACCCAACCCAACATATCTCAGTCTTTCTAAAGTCTAGCTCTTCTATTCAGTGGAAAAGACCATTCAGTACCTACAGGGGAAAACTGCCATCAGAGACATAGCTATTTCTTGAAATTACCTACAGCAAGAGTTCAAAAGGACTGAACTCCTGTCAAAAATATGCTAAGCTTAACCAGAATGCAGTTCACTGGAACCCTGAAAGAAATCCTGCCACATTAGAAAAGGTTTATTTTTCTCAAGTGCTGGGGGAATGGGAGCAGAAGAGCAGGGAGGAAGCCACGTCCTCACCAAGAAACAGCAGTCATTGTTCAGCCCCCACAGTCCTGTGTGTTGGGGAAGCCACAATAGTGCCAATTCACCCCCATCCTCTCCTGTGGTCTGGTGGCAGGAGAGGACACTGCCTTCCAGAAGGGGCTCCAGCTGGGGAGGGCACTCCGGCCACTGGCAGGCACACCTCACACACTCACAGACACACACTGTCAGAGGCAGGCACACCTCACACACTCACAGACACACACTGTCAGAGGCAGGCACAGCTCACACACACACACACTCACACACTCATACACACACACTGTCAGAGGCAGACACAGCTCACACACTCACACCTCACACACTCATACACACACTGTCAGAGGCAGGCACAGCTCACACACTCACACACTCACACACTCACACACTCACACACTCACACACTCCCACACGAGGTCGCTGAGCTCCAGAGAGCAGGCAGGCAGATGGAGATGCCAGAGGGGCTTTGGTACAGCAGTGCAGTGCTAGTTTATTCACCTCAACACCAGAGGAACCAGGGACCAAAACCCTCAAACAATGGAGAGACCAGGGTTCAAATACTGGGCATAAAACGGGCGGAGAGAGCATCAGGGTCCAATGAGGGCTGTGAAGCAAAGGCAGGGCTAAGGTGGAACTCCCAACAAGGAGACAACGGGAATGAACGGGAATGTGGGGGTGGAGAAACAAGGGCGTGGGGAGAAGAACTTTCTAGGTACAAGCCATAGATGGGCAAAAGGGACAGGAAAACCAACAGGCTAACTGGCGAAGCATCACGGGGGCAGGCCTTTTTCTGTGCTCAGTGTTCTGCTTCAGGGGTTCCTTGCAGGACTGTAGTGGGTTCCTGGGTGTCCACACTCCCACCTGTGAGTGGATCTCCCCCAGCACAGTGGGGGTGCCTGGGATGCACAGCAAGGAGTGTCCTGCCGAGGGCTTTGCGGCTGATGGGGAGCAGGGGATGCTTCAGCTGGGGTAAGAGAGAGTGTGCTCTCCCTGGGCTGGCTAATCCACAGGGTGGCCAATAATTCTTTAAACTTTATCATCTGCACAGAAGCATTGACTCATAATCTGTATCAATTTCTTTTCTGTTATTGATTGGAAGTTCTGTAGTGCATGAGTGGTTCCATAATTTTTTTTTTTTTCAGCTTGGATGGCACTTACCAAAATTGGTACAACTTAATAATACCTTGTCCTGTAGTTTTCAAAATTGAGATTAGAAAAATTCTAATTTCTTGTGTTTAATAATAGGTAATTTCCATATAGTCGGGAAATAGTCATCATTCCAGTCATCATTCATCATAGTCATCATACTTGTTATAACATGCCACAGAAGCTCACAACTAATAATTACAAGTATTTCAAGAAAATTTTATGATTTGGTGACTAGAAAATATCTATATATGACACTTTTCCACTGTGTTTTCTATTTAGCATTAATTCTGGGTAATTGTAGTGCTCCAGGGTTTTTTCAGACTAGGGCTAAAATTGTTATCAACTTGAGAAGTATTTCTGGCCTGAGAAGCTGCAGA
Source organism: Erpornis zantholeuca (assembly GCA_013400515.1). Taxonomy (NCBI): domain Eukaryota; kingdom Metazoa; phylum Chordata; class Aves; order Passeriformes; family Timaliidae; genus Erpornis; species Erpornis zantholeuca. The sequence continues at coordinate 40,462 of VZTN01014898.1, forward strand.
AAAAGGCTGTTTTTCAGAAAGCTGTGAAAATTACTTTCCCCGTCTCCAGCTCCTGAAGAAGTCAAATGAATTCTAAAATGTGTTTCTGATATAATGTGCACATAAATGCCAGGAAAGAGGTTACTGCAGCCACTCACAGGCAGAATAGGCCAGTAACAATTGCCTGAATGTTGATATTAATAATTCAATTCCTACTACATTATTATGTCCAGAGAAAAAAAGTTCTTTCCTTCCACTAAAGGGGGTCATCTGTATTTGCCTTAAAAATTATTAGCAAAGTTCTCCAAGAAGGAGGCTTTTATTTGGCAAAACAAAAATAAAACCCAAGCAACCATTGAGGTGTTCACTAAGCACATTAAAATGGTCTTTAAAAAGTTTATTTTTTAGCTCCTGTTAATGAAAATATTTGTCCATAGGAACATTTTTTCACCACTAAAAATAAACTACTTTAATGTTACATTAAATTTAGAAGAAAAATCAAATCACTTTCTTAAGAACTAACCTCAGAAAAGTTGTGCAACCATTATATGCACTAAGAAAAAAATCCTTGGAATAAAGTATCGGATTTCATTACTTATAACAACTTTAAATATGCCACTAAATTGCTTAAGAATTTTATTAGGAGAACAAAACTAGGGACTCTAGCTTGTTACCTATTGACTAGTTTGTGTATATACCTGAACACACTGAATGCTACCGGGGGAATTATCAGCAGTGCTAAGAATTATATAATTTCTTGTTGAAGTTTCATACCTTCCATCATTTTGGTCAGAGGGGAAAATTTGGATCTCCAGGGCCTCCAATGTTGCCCTTCAGTGTAAAATATGCTTTTCCCCATTTGTTTCTTCATTTGCCAGATAGTGATATAGGGCAAGCTAGGGATGGTTTAAAAATTGTCTCTCTTCCTCCGTTTGTCTAGCAGAGAAAACAATACCTGAATTCAATAAGGTCATAGTCAAGATTGAAAAAATCCTGCCTAAGAGGGTTGCAGGCCTATTAGAGGAGGGTCATGTGCTGCAGTCCTGCTCCTGGTACACTCTAATGCCACAGAGCAGCATTCCAAGGCCTGGGAGCATCAGGTCTCCAGCATGGCACAGGCAGATTGGCTGAATGGCATCACCAGAAGGGTTTTTAGTTTCACATAAGCAATAGATATTCTCTTTGACTGCCCCACCGTATGCAAATCCAGGCAATTGTGTTGTCTTAACTCCTATCTGGTTTTAAATGCCTTTTTTAGTGTCTCTAAGAAAGGTGGCCTGGAATTATCGCATTACACAGTCTGTATGTCACAACATTAAAGTCGTATCACTGTTTTATTTCTGTACTAATTCCACTGTAATCAGGAATAATTTACTCCTTGCAAAGCACTTTCAGGTAATCATCAGTATTCCTTTATATTTGTTTCCCTTCTTACATGCTTTAATTATAGGGCAATGTGACTTGGATAATTATCATTGTAGCTAAATCCATCCAACAGAGAGAATAAGAAAAAGAACAATTTACAACTAAAAATAGATGCAACACTTTTAAGAAATATTAAGCTATTTGCATCAGACCACCAATAAACATGCCAAGCACAAAAATTATTTTTCGAACAAGTCTAAAATTTCAGTGGAATTGGATTTTTGCTAACTTTCTACCTTCCTTTGTCAGCATAATTTAACAACACCCTGTATTTCTGCTTTGAAAGGCAGCCACCTTAAATCAAATAAAAGTCTCATTAAATTTCCCACACTCTCCTTTAGGAAAATGCAGTTATATGGTTTTTCCCATTGTCTGTCTTTAGTGTTGTTTAGCAGAGCTATTGAAATGGTGCTAAAACAGCAGCACAGGGTGGATGCAGAATGTATTAATAACAAAATAATTGGAATGTCAAAGCTCATGAATTAGCACTTCTCAAATTCAACTGCAATCAGCAGATTATGGGGTTTGTGCCTTGTACAAACTATAAACACTGCAATTCATTATATGCATAGCCAATATTTTTTTTTCTAGGCTCTTTGCCTCTGAGTCCTAAATTAGGAAATTAATCCTTCAGAGGTCAATGAAAAAGGCTTTATTGCTATTCACAAAATCAAACACTTGGAACAACAAACAGTCTGGGCAGCTCTCCCAGCCCAGTATATCACCACTCCATCTGTGCTTAGCATTCCATTGCTGGAGAGTTAGAGGGAATTATTCAGCTGAGCTTAAAATCCAGACAGTTCTCCCTACTGCTCCTTTCTCCTGAAAACTCTAACTTCCATACATCAGAAAAAAAAATTAGCTCTGTAGGTGGAGAATGTGGACATGATTAAGGCTTAAATCATTTTTTCCTGAGCCAGTCCCTCAGGACTGATCCTTTCTTCCTTTAAACACTCAGCTTTCTGCTGAACCCTCTTCCATGCCCACATGAAATAACATCTGCACTGCCTACTTGCACACACATGAAAATACCAAACACTGTTGTGGTAGTACAATAGACAATGAGGAATACACACAAGCTAGCATTTCTTTTATTTGTAGACTTGGAAAAATAAACTGGGGAGGGAGTGGGCAACAAAACTCTTTCACTGTCTACACAAAAGTTAATACACAAAAATAACCCCCATCTAGTCATTGTAGATTTTTGACCTAGCGTTCTGAACTCTTGGCTTCTTCACCTCATGTTACAAAGTTCAAAAGTTCAGTTTGGGTGAAAATTCTTCTGGGTGGAAACAGAGACCACTTTTGAATTTAATACTTGTAGGATAATTATTATTTTTCTCACATACAAAATCTGAGGGTCATTGATGAGTTCCCCAGGAGAAAAAAAGAATCTTTTCAAGAGTCCTTAACTCCTTTAGACCATATCCCCACTTTGCAAAAACTTTTCTGCAGTGACTCTAGGGAAAGCTGCACTCTATCTGGCATGAATCCCATGCACAGCTTTTTAATAAAATTGATGGACAAATATTTTTTTAACCTGCTGATCCTCTGTGTCACTGATTGCCCTAGGCTGTAGAAATGCCTATTCCAAAAGGCCATAGCCTCCAGGAATACATAATATGACATGTGCTTAGCCTGTTTGCTTAACTATATCAAAGATGATGGCTTTTTTTGATTTTTAAAATGCCTCTTCAGCTATATACACATTGCATATATTGTTGCACAGGAAAAGGATAACTGTATTGCAGTGCAGTTGTACTCTACAGAAACTCAAATTTGTACCTGCCCTGAACATTAAAAATCAAAAACACAAAAAAGATTCTGCTTTTCTGTCAGTCTGTGATTTACCTTCCCCCCTCCCCCACCCTTTAAATTTCTAACTAATCAAACTTATCATAAAAATTATTTCTTCCTCCTTCCCCTCTCTGCTCCACCTGGGCCCTTGTTGTGTTATTCCCTTGGAGCATCTTACTCTATTGATACTAATCAGCTTTTCTCTCAGTCTCTAGTTGAGTTCTGAGCAATTATTCTTAAATAGTGCTGGGTTTTGAAGGTTGATGCCTCTTATTTCAAAGGCTGAAAGGTTTTCATGGCTTTAAAGTTGTCTGTTTTTTTCTAATTATATCAGCAAGTCTAGTAAAAGGTTTTACATGTCCCCATGAACCTTGTTTAACCCAGATTGCAAAGTACCACATTCATTTTTTTTCAGGTTTTTAATGGATATTTTACTAAGACCTTTATGTTTGCAAATATCAAATACCTTGCTGAATGTTACAAAACTGATCTCTTACAGCTGTCAGTTAATTTATTTAAATACCAAAAGTAATGCATTTTATATTAAACAACTACTGAGGGAACAAAAGAGAAAGCATTTTTTCTCTTTATTTCCCTAGCAGCATCCAAGCCTTGCCTGTGGTCCACTCAATTTAGGGACTACATAATCTCTCTGTAAATTCCACAAGTGAGTGCTGCCTGGTTATTGTCACCACATAAATGTCCAGCAAGAGGAAGCAAAGCTTGCAGGGGGATAACAGAGTATTCACATATCTTTGCATAAATATTGTGTAATGTCTTCCCTCTGGGAGATTTGTAATGCTCACATTAAAAATAACTGGAGTGCATATCAGATTAGTCTTTTCACACTTCAGAATTATGCAGCTTGGAAGAGCACAAAGTTAGTGACAGTGTAACTCCCATCTCATACATTCAGTACCTCATGTGAAACAGGTTCTTTCAAGAAATAAAACATACCAAACCATGTATTAACAATTAAATTATTAATATCTCCATGAATGTATTATAAACTATTTGCTTATAAATAAAACTACATAAATAAGCAGTTTAATAATAAATCTGTGTGAGCAATTTATGGATATGTGGAGCTTTCAGTCAAAAGACAGGAGCTCATACAACTCTGGCAATCTTTCTTTTATGTAAACAGCAGGATCAGGCCAAAGAACTTTGCCAAGTTTAATTTCTGTATTTTCCTTCTTATAGAGTTTTCATACTGTCACTGACATGTCATTTACCCAGCAGACAATATTTCATTCCTTAGGAGGCAGGAAAAAAACAAACCTGGTATTGCCATTATTTTCTTCTTTCCACCTTAGGAGTAAATTTCGTGATAAATGTTAAGTTACAGCTAACTTTGAAACAGCAAATCTTTGCATGGAATTATTCCCTCTTGGAGTGACAGAACGCCTCTGCTAAAATGCAATCAGGACAAAGCCAGACATCTTCAGAAAGGGTGGAGTCCTTGAAATGGAAAGGTTCTCTATTCTCATATTTTCATCATCAGCCTTCAGAGTGAGTACAATTACAAAACACCACCTTCTTCTTTGGACAACACTGGCCTCTATCACACTTACCTTGGCTTTGTGACCTCTGCAGAAAGGAGCAATAAGCCAATTCCTCAGATGCTGTTTTTCTGAATCTTGACTCTCTTGCCAATGCTAAAGCTGGTCTTAATCATTACAACAACATCATTATCTGAAGTTAAACAGCATATTTCTGCTCATGTGTTTCTGTAAGCATTGCATTTTAGTTATGTAGGATTTTCCAGTCTCATCAGTACAATGAGATATTAAGTTTCTGGCAGCAACAGCCATTTTCCTGATGTCATCAGAGCTGAAGAATTTAGGAATTAATAAAGTTCTACAGTCTTTCTCCTCCAAACCCCTCCTCCACCTCTCATCTTTTACCCAGCTATCCTGGTAATCACCAGGATCAGCTATCCTGACTGATTACCAATCTTCCTAGGTTAAACAAGCATTAAAGACACGCCACCAAGCCAGTTGGTATTTGCTTTTATCCACACTGAAAGATTAAGGTAACCCCAAACTTAAGCATTACACCATCACTGTGACCTCTGCCTAACTTCATATATGAATTTAATGTCTGGCATAACATGCTTCTTGGATCTGGATAGAAATCTCTTTATAGTACTTCAGACAGCAAGGTCTACAGGGCTTTGTAATGAGCTCTCAAACAGGTTGATTAAACTGATTTGGACTGGGAAATTTACACAACAGTAAGAATACTAATCAGAGAAAATATATGGCTAGGATTAGCATAATGCTATGGGCAGAAGTGGCTGTGGAGTTCAGTATATTGCTAAATTCTACAAGATGTGGTGGGTTAATAGGACTGTTTGCAGCAGCAAATGGATCACAGTTTTTGGAGGATAAGACTGGAAACGGTCAGGGGTAGATATAGCATTTGAGTTTGAGTGAGGGTAAAAATTTAGAGCTCCAGGCATTAAAGAACAGCTATTTTAGGAATTCAGCGTTTAGGGGACACTCCTCCAAAACATTAAATTCCAGTCAAGTATGCTGACACAGGATCTGCTCAACTACAAGAGGATTCAGTTCACCTGCTGTTTAGAAACTTGCTTGCTGAACAGAAAAGGAGTGATTAAGAAATATATAAATCAGCCTGATCCACAAAATGTCTGCCTCCTGTTCTGTTGTATAGCATGGATCAGATTAGAACTTAGACAAGAGAACAAAGAAACTTGCCCAATGGGTAGTGTTCAACTGAAGCTTTGGGTTTCTCCTCAATACCTTTTGTGTTCTATAGTAGAAATAAACTGTCAGAGGAAACCTATAGCCACTATCTTATCATCATCCTCACTATAGTCCCTGTTGTACTTTCAATCCCTACCAATTAGTAGTGTCTTAAAAAAGCTCCTAGACACAAACTACAAGTTAATACCAAAACTAGGTTAGTTAAGGGTAAAATAATTTAATTTTATAGTTGTGAGCTGCACCATATAAGTTAGCTTTGGGGTCAAATGGTCTCTATCATGTGAAGACTGCCCAAATGTCATTTGATTCACACAAAATCACCGATGAAATTTCCCTGACTCATAAACCAATTACTGCTCAATTCACCAAATAGTATGGATACAAGTCTTGAAAATCATCTCTCACCTCACCATCGGATGCCTCAAGTTCAAAACACACTTAAATTACTTCTGAAATATGGTACCTTTGAGAAAGTTTTTCAAGTTACCTGCAAGAAGAAGGATTGTTTCTTTTCTGTCTAATTACAAATTGGTACTGCTGAGGTCTTTGCCAATTGGCACTAAGGGTCTAGATCAGCAGCTTCAAAAACTGAGCAGTCATTGTCCATAGGAAAATTAGAAAAAAGGGCTCATTCATTGAATCAGAGAATATCTTGAGCTGGAAGAGATGTACAAGGATTATTAAAGTCCGACTCCTGGCCCTGCACACACAGCCCAAAGCATCACACCATGTGCCTGTGAGCATTTCACAAACAGTTGTTTTACTCTGGAAGGCTTGGGGCTGTGACCACCTCCATGGGGAGCCTGTTCCAGTGCCCAGCCACCCTCTGGGTAAAGAACATTTTCCTAATATCCAACTTAAACCTCCCCTGACACAGCTGCATACTGTCCTCTTGGGTCCAGGCAAATTTTACTGTAAAGTCTGCTTTGTTTTATGCAGATACCTTAATATGATTTCCAAGGGACAAAAATTTCTATTATTTGGTTACCAGGAATTATATTATTAAACATTTTTCTGAGTTTTTCCTCCTTTTTCCAAATTTTTTTGTAATCACATTTTTTATAATTACATTTTATTGATAAAATTGCTGTAGTGTCATCTAGAATTTATATCAGAAGCCCCATGACCCAATCCCAAAGCTTACTGGTCTTTCTGTAACAACAATGAGCTTTTAGGCTCAAAACATTATTTTCTGAACTCTAACTAGCCATGTCTGCTCTTCCACTGGAGTTGGCTCCCTACAGCTTGCAACTTGTTCTTTTGTGCAGCTAACCAGTCATTATGGCACTCATGGAGAAACTGGGTGGTTCCTTGGTTTGCCTATGAAGTTCTTGTTGTCTGAGATGAGAGTGATACACATTAGTGCACAGGTCTGTAGTTACTTTTTCCTGTCTTTCCCTCTCCCAAGGCATGTTGAAGTGTCCTCACCTGCCTAAGAGCCTAGAAGAGATGCGAGTTTGAATCTCCACAGCCCGAAGCACCAAAGGAGCGACTGCTCTGAGGTGCACGGCCAGAAGAAATATGGAGCTGTAGAAATAACTAACCCTCCTGGAAAGGAGAATTTCCTCCTTTGGAAGAAAGATTACAGATTCCTGTCTTCAAGTGAACATCTGGCATTTGGATTTAAAGGGACCAGAGGCATCCATATTGAGGAAGAAGATGGCATTGCAGAAACATGCCTGAGAGCAGTGTTTCCATTGTGTGTGGTTTGAAGAACCCCTGCACAGATTCCAGCAGCTTCCCATCCAAACAGGATGGTGAGTTTGCACCTTCTTCTGAGGTACATGTGTTCTTCTAAGTGTTGTAACAGGGAACCTTGGAACAGCATGCAGTTTTCACTTACAGAGCTGTTGTCTAAAGAGTGGGTTAAGCAGCCTCATTCTTCTCACACCTCAGTCTCTGCAGACCCAGTTCATCAGTCCCTCAGATCTAGTCCCTATTTCCTTCAGAAATTCAGCACTGTGCTCTCATATTTAAATATCCATTTTCTTTAGCATGGAAACAGGGAGACTTCCATGTGCTTGATAAAGCCTGTTAATTTATATAATTTTAAATTTTAAAAAATTAAACTTCCAGAAGAACAATTTTCTAGTCATTTTCATACCAAAACCAGCCATCATTGCCTTTTTATGAGAAATTAAAGCCTCTAATTTTTTTAATATTAGTGTCCAAATGGATAAAAGTCATTTTCATATTTAGTTTTCATCTTCATTTCATAGCAAATTAAAAATGCTATCTATTTAAATCTTCCAGGGTAGCAGATTTATGCAGTAGAATTACTGTGGCAGTGCACTCAGATTTTCCCCCCTCTTGTATGCAGAATATTCTATATGAAAGCAATTAAGACCTGAATGCAAAATCTATGAAATTCATTAAAATACACATGAAACAGGATAAAGATCAATGTTTGCATCTCAGTAAGGATGGTTACTAAGGTGTAACAAAACAGCACTCTTCTGTAAAGTGAAAGGAAGCAATCTTGTGATACAAATAGAAAGAGAAATTTTGTCATGTGGTCTATTCTATTAAGATAGAACATCACTTTGTGTTCGGTATCAAAATTAAATTAAACTGACTATTCTTTTCTATTGCTCTTTAGCATTTCAGATGTTCAAAGCCTTCACTTTTTCCGTTTCAGCATTGCTACTGAAGACTAACGTGGTTGCTCATTTCAGCCTTACTTTAATTTTCTCCTGATAGATTTTCGATGCAGCTGTTTTTTCCGCAAGTGAAAGCAAATTACTCCATAAATTTCTCATTCTTTCTTCGTGCCACAACATCGATCATACTGAAGGCAATACATTTTCTTAATATTAATTTTGTGAAACCCATTCAGCCAAACCAGCACCAATTCATTCATGTTTGGGGATCTAGAGTCTGAACCAGTAAATAACTTTTTGTTCAGTGCTAACTAGGTTCTGCATACCAGAAGTATCTGAAATAATTTTCAATATTTAAGGTTAATTCCATCCCCTAAAAATTAATTGGTACTCCTCATGATTGTATCATCTTCTATCCAGCCTTCACATTATAATTTCATATTCTAGAGCTAGTTGGGGAAAAAAATCCAACGAAATCTTTTCCTTTAGAATTTGTTATTTTGTTGAAAACCAAGTACCTTTTCGGGGAAAAGAATCAGTTTGGACAGATTTTTGTAGAGTTGTTGTAAACACGTGTAACTTCCTACCAGCCCATAATCTTAGCTCCCTGAAAACCCACTGAGCCAAAGCCCCTGAACTGTGGGAATAGTGGTCCTGACATCCTGCCACTTCTTTTTATTGTCATCCCCAGAGGTGAAACCTCCCTGCACAGCCAGCCTCACCAAGATAACTTGGTGAGGTTAGTTTCAATCACTGGACAAAAAAAGTACCTACCTTTCAAATGCAGGATCCCTTCAATAGGTGGTCCATTTAGCATTTTTCTAAAGCTATGAGGTTACTGGCTGAAGTACAGAAATCTAGCATTTATATAAACAAAACCAAAATCAAAATCAACCTATTCTGCATTATATTGGAGATGTGGAGAGAAAGTGGACAAGCTGTAGCAGAAATTTAGTCCTCCATATGAAGGAGGTATGGAGGTAATGACAAGGAATATATTTACATTCCTGTTCATTTTTGGATATCTGGCTAGAGCATTTCACAGGCAATGTGGCAAAACAATGTAATTTGTCAGCCCAGCTGCTTGACACGGAGGTGTTTTGGCTCGTGCGGATATCTGACATGGAATATATCAACCTAATTGAGTAATGTTTTGGCAAAATTTCTAAACACTTGTTAACTGTCTCATAAAAGGGAATTGGACAATATCAGTTAAAGCAGAACTCCCATCTCTGCCATAAACACAGCAGAGTGCAATGAAACTCTCATCCCCACAGCCAAATCCAAGGAAGGAACACGGAAGGAATTTCTATTAATAGTAAAATTTTTGTTCCTTACTGCCACTTTTGATTCTAAAAATTTCCTGTCCTCATCTTTTTTCAGAAAAATTCAGGCAATTTATATGCAGGGAGTATTTGTATGCACAACCTTGCTGCTGCTCCCATTTCTGTTCATGAAAGAGTTCCCATTAAATGTGCTGGGATGAAACTTGTAAAAGACTGCGTCCTTTCTTATTCAAATCAACAAATAGATGTTAAGACTGAAGAACTAGAGTTCAGAAAAATCAGATGTTTTATTTTCTGAATCTCTTAATGGAATAATTTCACTTTCTAACTGCAATTTAAACTGCACACTCTAATTGCAATCTCTAACTGTAGAATCATGGTGAGGAAGTGTAAAAACAAACCCACCGACTGTGTCAAGAATCCAAACCGACTGCATTGCATTGTCATCTAAAAATAATGTTATTTCCATTCATGAATTGTAGCAGTTTGCTACAGACATCACAATATGTCTGAGAGAGTCTGAGATGAGTGAATGCCAGAGAGTCTTCTGAATGGTCAGATTAGGAAGTTTCCTTAACATATACCTTTAAAATGCAAGCTTTCAAGTTGTATTATTCAAAATACATGGTGGAGATGAATCAATGGGTAAAAAAAAAAACACAGAAAGATGTCTGACTAGATATTTGAACAATAAATGTCTTCTTTTAATTCAAGCAATTTTAAAAGCTACAAACATACATATCAGTTTGAACAATATATTAATTAGGGGTAGGGAATTCCAGATATCTATGCAGAGATAACTACTATCAGTGCTAATGGAACAACAAAAATTGCAAGCATGAAAAGGAAATCATATTGCTATGCTGTCAGATGCAGTGATCACTGGGAAAGTACTTAAAGCTCCAAAATACACACTTGCTCTTGTGGCAATGTTGGCAATGGGTCTACAGAAAAAAGGTTATTAGTATGTTGTTTTGTTGGGGGGTGGGGGGTTCAGATAATCAGGGCAGGGGAACCAGATATAGATATTCAAAAATTACCCAGCAAAAGCACATAACAGATCATCTATGTTAATCAGTCATCCAGAAGACTCAGACATATGGGGAGAAAAAATGACCAACCACCACACTTGAACACACTGAATCCAAGGACGATTCTGAAGCATTAACATCAAAGGTAGAATGTATTTCTCTGTACCAAGGAGACATTCTATATTTCTACTCTCTCCTAGAGGCCCTGTAGGCCTCCAAACTGAAAGCTCGTCACAATCACTGATCAAGAATTACAACTGTGCAGAGAAAAGCAGATGGAGGGGTTTTACTAGACTAGAGATCCACTAGACCGTATACTCAGCTTAATATTCACCAAATGTATGTTCTCTCTCTTGTTCCATTATTTAATCAGGTTTTTGTCAAAACAGATTAAACAGTTAACATAACCTTCAGGCACTGCAATCTCCAAAGAAAAGGAGTCTCTCTTTCTCCCAGCAGTGATTAACCAAGCCCAGGCTGCATCTTTCTCCTGTACTTTAGTCCTCTGTGTAATACTCCCAACAGCTGTTGGGATAGGAGCTATTTTGACTGACATCTGTTTGTCAGAATACAGCATTTGATGATTCCCTCATGCCTTTGCCTGAAGGGATAGCTTTTACTGATAACATAATGTTACATGCACACTTAACACTGTCAGTGAGACATAACTGAGTCCATCACAAAACCCCTAAGCAGTGATAAGTTTTTCAAAGGTGACTTGCAAGGAAAATACATTGTGCATGACCAGTTTCATAGAAAATGCACAACCCTGCATAAACATTCAGGAAACTGTTAACAGAATGTACCAGAAACGTGAACCCAAAAAGGCAAAGATCAGATATTCTCATATGACATAATAAACTGAATGTTATCAATAATGAAGCTTTTTTCCAGACAACACTTTTCATATTCTTGTGGGAAAATATCTTTGTGACATGTTTCTCTAAACAAAAAGTCAGAAACAACAGATCAAAACCAAGGAAATCGGTTCAAACAACAATAAAGACCACGACACCTTATAAAGAGATCTTAATAACAAATTCATAGTACATCCCCCATGAGACAATAAATTGCTAGTATAAGTGTCAGGAACTGCTTTTAACTATCTCATCCGCAATTTTTTCATTGAAAAATGTATACTGAGAAAATAAAGTTGAAGAATAAAAGGCAAGGTGATACCTCTTTTAAGTTCTATGTAGTTCTATGCTTTGGATCTCGTATTTTGGAAACTGGGAGTAAATAATTTTTTCTTTCTCTCTTACTAATACATGGAAGGCAGATTTATCCTTTATACCTATTTTGAACTCTCCAAATCCCTTCAACAGTATTTTTTCATCTCTTCTTTTCCTTCCACAAATTCATTACTATTATAGTAAAACATATAAGAATATTTTTTAAAGTTTCAGAAGAACCTTCAGTAAAAATTCCTTGGACATTTAAACATTTTATTTGAATTATTGCTGAACTCAGGGTTATCTCTGCATAAACAAACAATTTGCAACTAAAATATTTGCATTTCCCTCAAATAAAAATATTCATAAGTCTTCTGCTGTATTCATCAAGGCTCTAGAAACTGTTTTAAAGTGTTCCTGTGGCTGAAAAGTAATAAAAACAAAACAAAAAGGTCAAAAACTCCAATTTGCAGAATAGGCTCTAAAGGAAAAAATCTGTATTTACACTCAGTGCTTTATTTCTTTTTCTTAGGCTAGGATCAGAGTTTTTTTGATGTGACATTTTTACTTAAAATGAATGTTAAATTTAAGTCATCAGCTACTGGGGAATTCAGGCAAAGGAAAAACTCACGAGGTCCATGTAATTTTTGAACCAAAGTCTGCTTCATGTTTCACATACATTGGGCACCCAACAAATAGAAAGTGCCATCGGTGTCATCTGGAATCTGAGCGTTGTATCCTGAGAGGCAAGTTTCCTTTAAAATATTGTTAGGGAAGTTTTCTACTGGGACTATTGCCTTCTTTCACTTGTATTGAAAAGAAAAAAAAACCAAAGCCAACATAAAGTGGCCCCAGATGATCAGAAAACTCCCAAATTCCTTTCATGTTCTTGATATGAACTTCTGCCTGTCAGACATGAACATTTTTAAGGAGCCAGAGGAAACAGAAGTCAATCCTGATCAGTAGTGTGATACAGATAATAGTAAAATACACTAATATAAAAGTTCACTGTGAAGACGGCATCTTTTTATCTATTTACTAAAATTTAACAAAAAAAATCTTTCAATTACATGATAATTTGAGTTCTCTCTAAAAAAAGAAATTACTGTATTAACAGTCACACAATGACTTTTCCTGAATCTGACTGAAAGCTCAGTTAGGCAAAAAGGTACTTGGAATCCTATTCTCATAAAATCATCAAATAGTTCAAGCTGGAAGGGACATCTGAATGTCTCTAGTCCAACCTCCTCTTCAGAACAGGATCAGGTACAAGGTCAGGCCAGGATATTCAGCAACTCCTTCTTCTAACTGTGACTTCCTCCTGTGTCTTACTCCAGCAGATCATCAAAGTGTTAAGAGCATTTTCCATTTGGGAAAAAGGACAAGAAATTCCTGTGGCAGTTCCAGCTATGGGGAAATCACAGGATTTTGGAGACAACCAGGGGTTCTGATTGTTCAGAGTAGATAGCCTCCTGCCTCCTGGAAATCAGGAATCTGCTCTGCTGTATATAGGAACAAGCAATACAAGATGAAGGAAGAGTACACGGCTCACAAAGACCAGCCTCATTTGTCCACAAGGCAGCAGAGAATCTCGAATAGAGGAAGTCTTTCTCCATTCAAGGGTCTTCATTCTTTCTCTCTCCTCTTATATGGAGGTCCTTCCTTGGCTCCGTAACTTTTCACGCATGCTCCAATGACAGAGATGGACAGATACTCCTTTGCTGTTTATCATTCCCTGTAGGCTACCTGCAGGCAAAAACATGCTTCCTATAGATAACTTTTCCAGTGTGTCCAATTCTTCCTCTATTGTGCAATGAATTCTGGTGTCCCACTTCATTTTCCATCATGGCAATCACAGCACTACCATAAGTTTTTAGCCTGCTGGATCTTTGCAGTCAGAATACCAAGTTAGGACACCAATCCTGATGAAAAAATTTCTGCCTCTGGTATATCCATGAAAAGTACCTTATCATCATTTGAGTCATTAAATCAGTTTATTATTTTACAGGAGCCATTTGCTCCTAATAGTAATACCTCATCACTGATACTATTATCTGCTTCAGGAGCACAGTATGGCTTGTTTTTTAGACTTGATTGCACAATGTGGCTTGAAGGAAAATCTCTCCACATTTTTAATTTGATTGAACTGCTCTTTATCTTTTAGAAGATGTCTGAAAATGAAATACGCTATGTCTGCTCATAGCTGCTCGTGCTATTTTATTGTACTTACATTATCTACTTGATTATTTTCTCTTTCAGATTGAAGTTTTAATTTTTATAGACTGGGATCTGAACATTAGTAGCTTAATAAATCAACAAGAAAGGAAGTCATGAAAGAAGGCTAAGGACTGCTCAGAGAATGAAAGGAAACACAAGAATAACTTCCCTTACAGATGGCATTTAAAGTGAATGAGCAGTTGAGATTGTCCCTGCTCAGGGGTGCCATAGCACAAAAATACAGCAAGTGAAAGCAAGCAGGAAGGGTCATACTGTGCCCTCAGATGCCTACAGAGGACCCCCATTGACTCCAATCATAGCCAGACACCAAAATCGTATGGCAGAACTTAACCCCGAGCAACCTTTTCAAACCAAGCTGTGGTTTCAGATACACACACACCATTCCCAAAAGAGTGAGAGGTTGCAAATGCTTTGTGTTCCTCACTTGCTTTCCAGCCATGCTTTTCTCCACCAGGGAGCTCTTGTTGGCTGAATCTGAGCATCCCTTACAGGCTGCATTCACAGGCTGTTTATCACTGCTCAGCCCTCTATCATACACACCACCAGCCCCACAGAAATCACATTACATTTTTTTTATTATATAAAAAACCAAAATATATAACCATGCTTCTGAAATACCTGTCATGCCTTTCATAGCTATGTCAAAAGCAAGCAGGGACAATGTAAAAAAAAACACCTACCCAGGTGTCCCTCAGCACATGAAAGTGATTGGATGTGATTAAATTCTTCTTGCATTTTATTGTGACTGGTTTGAACTGTGAGATTTGGACTGGATTTCTACAAATTTAGACACTCAATTTTTCTAGAGAGCTCAGATTCCATTTTAAGTGGAAGTATTTCTGGTAAAAATGTTTCCCATTTTTAGCCATAGTATGCAAGCCTAAAAAACAAAAATCTTTCCACTCAGGGCACTTATTTTGCAGACATAGTACCCTAAAATTCTTGAACATCCTCCCTGAAACTTTCAAAGTGATTAAACCTGACAGTCTGTTCTGTGGCAATACAACCCAGAAAAAAAGATACAGAGTGCCAAGTGAATAGAAGTGTTGGCTATGCAATGTGCAGCCTAAAGTACCCAGCCAGTCCATCTACACACAGCTTACATTTCTGAAACCAAATTTATGGAGTTATTGATATTCCTTAAGAACACTCTGTACTGTCATAGCAATATGGCTGCAATATGGGTGAGACTTATGAGCTCAGACCATGTGTGTTTGGCAGGGGGTTGTGCAAGGGCTCTTGCTACTACATGCCAAGCCACAGCAGGATTCCAGGCATCCCATGAAAGACAGGGAAAGGCAACCTCTGGTCACGCCAGGCATATGCCTGGGATAGTCTCAGTGGCTGTGGGACAGTTAAGAAAGATCTGCAGTGACAGCTCTAAGAGTTAAGCCAGACCCATGGCAGGGAAAGTTTTTATAGGTTTTGGATTCCTGTAAACAGAATTTTTGAAGATAACCAGCAGCAGGTGCAGGTGCAAACCAATTAGTCTCCTCCAGGTGCACTGACCACCTTATTGATGAGCTTCTCAAAAGAGTTAATAAATGTATTCATTTTCCCCAAAACTGTTACACTCACACCAAATTATGAATGTTTTTTACAGCATTTGATGTGCAGCTTTCCCATCTGTCTCAGTTGCTACTGACAGTGCACATGTTTCTATTTGTGCCTCATCTCATACTGAAACTAAGTTTAGGAGCTGGAAATCACTAAGTATGCAGATGGTGTGCAATCCACGGCACCAGCAAACAGATGTGGGAGCTAAAAACTCAGGATCATGTCATAATTCATTTTCTGAATATAGACTCATATGGCACAACTTTATTGCTTATATGGCAATATTTAAAGTAGTTAACACCTCCCTATATTTTCTTTATTTAATAGCAAGCAAAAGTAATTGTTACATTATAACATTTTTATGCCCAGAATAGAAATTATCCACTTCAAAACATCATTAAATATTTCACTTCCAAATTTGCCCTTTGTTCATAGAAGTAAATACAGATGAGCCCCATAATCTTGTAAGTTTAGATAATGAATTTTTATTTTATATTTTTTAATATAGAACCAAACCCAGATAAACCAAGAAATCCAATAGAAAGGTTTTGCCTTCTAAAGGTATGAAAATGTTACTGCTATGTCATGTTTTCTATATTTTTTGCTATTTATTGAGATCTCTTTAAGCAGGATGTAATAAATAAAAAAATGAGAATTTACCTTAGTCACAGAAGAAAAATTATATCAAACAAGGTAGTTTATCAGTAATACCTGTTGAATTGTGTACAGACTTACACACTCTTTAAAACATGCATGGTAAAGAAATGTTATCTTTCCCAAATCTCATCTTACACGACTGTATCTTACTTTTACTCTCATCTTGCTCAGAACTGAAATGACTTACTGTAAAACTTCCTTCTGTAGAATTTTTTGAAAGAAACTAATACCATGTATTTCGAATCTTCTAGCTGGTATTTCATGAAATTCCAGAATTATAAAAACTCATCTCATTTCTGCAATTCTAATTTCAAGCAATATTTCTTCCTATTAATCAAGCTGTCTTGATGGACTTCTCTAGTGCTGATAAAGCAGGGATTCTCCTCCCTCCCCACAAAAATATTAATCAAATCAGCAGCCCTTTGCAAAGTTTTCTTTTATCCCTTTCATCAATCCCTTTTTTTAAACAAATGGATTCTGTCATTGTGATTTACACACACAGTAACTCACAGTAATATTGAATTTGCTGTGTAACCACCTAACAGTATCAGCTGTAGGGGCAGTTTGAGTCAAGACATCCAGAATTCAAAGCCCAGGAGTGTGTTGAGCCCATAGTCTGGCCTCTAGACAGTGTAGTCGGTTTCTTGGGGCTTTGGGGTTTTTTTTAAATTCATGTGTTTTGGGGTGAAAAGCCAAAACTGAAAGCCAGGAACTGATGTTTCTATAAGAAAAATCTGGTACTACAAAAGGGATGGTCCAAACTCTGCTCCCTCTGGCAGGACATGGCTGAGCTGACTCCTCTTGGGAGTTCTGAAACCCAATCCAGGGCTGGCTCAGGAGTCACCATTACTTCTGCTAAAACACCACTTACACACTTCAGCTCGTGGAAGCACTGAGGTGACACAGTGTGGGGATGAGCAAATTGCAATAGTCATAAAAAGCTTTGGTACGAGGGCCATGGCTCAGCCTGCAGCACAGATCTCCTGCCCTTGCCTCCTGGCACCATGTCTGCTGCAGGACAAACAGCTTGCCATGGTCCTCTTCTCCACCCCAGCTCACACCTCAGTGCCTAGGCTGCTTCCACAGAAGCCTAGTTGAGGTTATCATACAAAAGATTAAGGAGCTAATGCTGCCAGCTGCACCATGATCAGAGCTATTGTTCACAGAATTTGGTAGAGAGAGGGTTACCTAAACAGTGGAGACAACTTTTTGGTCATTCCACCTTGAGCCAAGCACTGATCTTGGCACGTGCTTTTACCTAACTGAGCGTGAGGCAAACAGAAGGAAAGTCCAAAAGGCACATCCCGGATCCCCAGCTGTAGCCATTACATAAATACCCACAAGACCCCAGCACCCTGTAACTCCAGCACCTTAGGTTCATGGGCACAGGAAATTCAAAACCTGCTGATAACTGTGGGGGTCAAAACTTAATTTTTCTGACTGCAAGAGCCTTTGAAACAGAGACTTATTTTCAGGTAAAAGAAAACAAACCAAACAAAGGCAAATATTTTTTTAATTTGTTCCTGTTCCTGTCTCTTCTCTCCTGATCTGCTTTTTGCTTTCTTGCTCAACAACTGAGGTTTACTTATCCTGAGCCCTTCTGCAATTCTGGTGCTTTGAACTCAGCTTAATCCCTTCAGTTTAAATTACACATTTAAAATTTCATTACAAAGACCATGAGAAGGTTTTTAACTTCTACAGTTTTTAAGCAGATATAATTCAAAGGAACATTCGATGGTCTTTCAACTGGTACTACAAAAGGGATGTTTTAAAAGTTTTTAAAATAATCACAAAATTAGGTGGTTTATCTCTTTGGATGCTTCTGAACTAACACATTTTAATAAATCAGTATCCACAATGGGAAGCAAGGGCCTAGTGTAATTTACTATACAAATAGTCAAGACCAGCTCAATAGATCTGAGATACAAAATATATTTGACATGTTGGACTAACTGGCACCAAGTCAAGAATCATCTACTGCACTTTATTTTTAGGGATAATGATGAAAGACCATTGGCATTAAAAATTGTTGTTTAATTGAAATACAGTTTATAACAATGGAATACATAATCCATAGAAAGATTTAACATTCATGCAAATTCAAAATATTTTGAAAATATTCTGGAAAACTATAGCCCTAGAAAACAAAAAGATTTCATATTATAAAAATAATTTCTAATGTTTCAAATGTAATTTTCACGCAAACATTTTCCTTGTTTTTAGAATAATAAATAACTTTTAACCTGATGACATAAAAGTTTCAACCCACATTAGCTAATTGATATGAATACAGGTGTTTCATTTCTGGTAATTGCTGCTGGCTGACACTAAACTTCAGCTGCTTTTCCAAAGAGGAGAGATACTTGAAGCAGGAGCTAAGGCTGAATTTATCCATTCAAATCTGGTAATTTTGAAAAACTGTATTTTTTTCAGTATTCAGTGACTTCTAAAATAGGTCTAAAGTTATAATGTAAATATACACATTTAGAATTTGAATAGAAAATTGCAGTTTTTCCCACAAAAATATGTACCACATTTTTCAGTCCGAACAAATTATAATCTAATTGGGGAAAAATAAAAAAAAAAAACAACAAGCATTTTTGGGGATTTTGGGTGTGTATTCTCATCTAATTCTCTTTAAAAATCTGACTTCCAGTAGTAAGTAAGGAGAAAAAAATCCAGACTAATTTCCATATATTTAC
The DNA here is from genome assembly GCA_013400515.1 of Erpornis zantholeuca. NCBI lineage: Eukaryota > Metazoa > Chordata > Aves > Passeriformes > Timaliidae > Erpornis > Erpornis zantholeuca. The sequence continues at coordinate 59,638 of VZTN01014898.1, forward strand.
TTTTCAATTTTCAGATAGGAAAAATATCTGTAGCTTTTTCCAGTTAAAGAGAAGGTTATTTTGTGAAAGGTATCATTTTAAGAAATGGAAGTTACTTTCTCACTTCCATACTTCCTCAGGACATAAGAAGCTGAAAACAGACAATGTTCTTCTACTCTCAAAACAAGCATTCCCATAAATACAAGAAGGTATCCATATTTTTCTGAATTCACTAACTTTTAAAATATTTAGAAGAGGTAAATTTTTAAAAAACACAGCATCATACTCCCTTTCTTCTACTGAGAGAGCTTTATTCATAGGGGGAAACAAAGCTCTGGTGAGAACAGAGATTTCTAACAAGGATGTTAAAGAACTCTTAGCCAGTTATTGTTCCCAGAAGGGAGTCTGAAGGGGACTATTCTGTTTGACACCATATATTCTGTAAATCAGATCTACATTACAGTTGTATTTTTAGATTCTGGAGTCATATAGGCATTATGAGTAATTCATTCCTGTTGAAAGGTCAGGGAGAATAGACTTAAAAAAACAAGTAATCTCTAGTCACTTCTTGCACAAGCACAGATCTTGTTTCATTTTAAATATTTTCAGGGGTAATACGCCAAAAAAAAAAAATAAACAACACCCACCACCACATAATGTCTGGAAAATATTTTTATTGTCAGTGAAGAGAAAATGTCTTACAAGCATATTTGTAGAAAACATTTTTAATAGCTATGGAAGTAGAAGTCATTTCAACCCTTTATTCTTTTGGATACAATACATAATCTGGGCAGTCTGAGCAATTTGTCACCCTGTACTGCTAACAGCATCATCTCCAGCTGAGCAATTGTTGGCAAATTGGGCTGCACTTCGAGCATTTCTCAGTCCCCATGGTTTAGTAAGAGTGAAGGTATAATGAGCTTAATAAGAGACTGCATTAGAAAATCAATAATTCCATCGCAATCTGAAATAAAAGGTATTGATTACATTGGAGATGTAAAAGAAAGGGACAGTTTTCTGTGAAAGCTGGAAAAAATTGTCTCAAAGGCCCATCAACCCAAGTGACAAAATATTCATGTACTTGACTTAGAAACTCTCTTGTAGGGTCAGAAAAAGTACAGTTAAATTCATGTTTGCAGATTGTGCAATTGTATTTTCTGGCATTAACTGGAATAAGAAGCAAAATTACTGGAATACAGGAAATTAGTTGAAGTGAAAAAAAGCTCTGTTGACCTCAGGCTCTGTTTAGAATCAGATGTTATGATCTTAGAAATGTCTGGAAAGAAATCAACCCTGGTTTTTAAATTCTTGAGGGTTGCTTTATTTTTTCCCCTGCATAATCCCAAGCACTCTAAAGTCAAGCAAGGCAACATTTCAGCCTCATTTCTTTTCTGTTCTGTCACTTTTTGCTGTCTTGATAAAAATCAGAAGCATTGGTGTGCAGAGAAACAATGAACAGATAAAAGGAATTTTGTTCAGATGTGGTCCCAGGAGAAATCACAATACCAGACTCAGTCAGTGGGGATTTTCTATGATCTTCTAATATGTATTTAATTACAACAAAGAATAACCCACATTTTATGCCCTGTGCCTTGAGAGACTGGAGTTGCCCCAGCCTGAAAAGGCAAGATTCAATTTTCTGTGACTATGTTTCTCCACCTGGTAAATTGTTTGGTTGGCTCCAGACACTAGTTGGAGTACAAATCAATAATCAAGCAGCGTAGACAATCAGACATGGATGAAAGTGCAAACTGGAACCCTAATTTAACATGACAGAACAGTCTGAAATATAATCTGTTCTGGAGTGGAGTTTCTTAACACCAAGCTTAATCCCATGACTAACCCTGTGGATTCCTACAATGAATCTATCCATAAAGCAGCACTATGAATTGTTTTTATCAGTGAAGCTTTAAACCTGCTGACACAATTCATTAATCTAGAATTTCTCTGCTATCCTCTTAAATTTTCTGGTTTTGTTGCAAATAAAGTGCTGTCACCCTTTGCTCATACTACATATCGAGATAGCCAGAAGAAATTGAAACAATGTTCAACTACAGTTTTTTAATTCATGGCATTGACTTGAACTCCCAGCTATAAAAATAGAACATGAATAGCATAATAAGCAAAAAAAATTAGTGAAGAAATTTTCTTATTCTTAGAGCAAGGATCAGATGTAACTTTATAAAGCTATAAAATATAGAAATACACAGAAATTTTGGAGTTGCTCATGTCTCTTAGGTGAGACAATATCTGGTGTTGACAGTAAATTATCACCTCCAGGAGAAGAATGGAGCAGTGGCTGGTGAGGAAGGCCCGAGACGAGGCTGTGAGTAGATCATAGGCACAGCTAGGACTGAGGAGCTCTCCACTAGTCCACTCTAAATTATATAATACATAATCAGCTTCAGGCTGCTGCCAACATCCAGTATCCCACAGCAGGTTTCTAAAACCAACACCTTACATATAACTGTAACAAGAACTTGCAAATTTTGAGGGGAAATCTCAGATCCAGGACTTCAGTGTAAACATTACTTTTTGTATTTCCCTAATTCAAGGTAATTCTACAATATTTCATTTTCAGTACTAGCAATCAGCAATTTTGATAGGTCAGACCCTGATTTATTACACTCAAATTGAAACATTTATAATGTCTCTTAATACCACAACATTATGCCTATATATAGGGAAAAAACTTGCTTGTTTGCTTACCATCAATCTTATCATCACCACATGAAACCTCTGCAGTGCCAGGTTGTGCCTCTTGTGTGAATGGCCAAACAAGAGATTGGAGGCATGAAAACTTTGTTAAAACACACTCCTCCAAGAGCCTTTCAAGACACAGTGTTCTCCATAGTAGTGGTTAGAGAAATGCTGTCTTGAGAACAGCAAATCTGGGATCTGTCGGAGGAAAGGAAGTTGCAGGCAGGAATCCAGTCCCACACTGCTGATTTCTATGATACTACAAAGACAAAAACCCTTCCAGGCTATACTTACCCTTGTTAAGGATAAGTCTTTATCTATGATTTTTTTACTTACTTTCTGATCCAATTTTGATGCTGTCATATAATAGATAAAGCATTTCTTTCTACTTCCAAGTTCCAGCAGTTGGTCTGAAAATTTTCTCTGCTTCTGAGAGTTGTGGCTATTAAAGCATGCCAGTGTTGGTATCACAGGGTTCATCTGTAAGAAAAGTCCCTGCAAAGGTGTCAGATCCTTCTGTTCTTGTGCTAGGGAGGATTTGTCTTATGCACTCAGCAGGCAAACTGAGATACCCAAGAAAGTGACAACAAAAACTACTCCACTGAAATAGCAAGTAAAAATATTCTTTATCACAAGGCTATTTCTTACTTCCCAATATCTCATAAATATTCATATTTACTTCTTCAAATTTTAATTTGATCACACTGCTCATTTCCTTCAACTGGGTGCATTAAATGATTTGGTGCTCATATCTCTGTTACAAAGGGTCTCATACACAGCAATCTGGAGTGCAAAGCTATAATTTTCTTTTATTCAAAACCCTTATTTTAAAACCCTTTTCCCTTGGTTTAGAAGATCTTATAGGTCAGTCAATACAATATATTTAACCTAGTGTAAGGCATGACCATGTTTTAGAATAAATTAATACAGAGCTTTTAAATGCTTCTTAGTTCCTTGTGCTTGTTGTGTGGCAGATTTGAATGCTTGGTTAGCAAAATTATTAAATGTAATTTATCTTTGCCCTAGCTTAATATTCAAGCATGCTTCACAAAAACAGAATTAAAAAACCAAACCATGATCAGTAATAGCACAGATCAATCTTGGAGATGGACAAAAGATGTTACAGAAAATGTAAGGTGCCACTAATAACAGTAACAAAAGACCTCTAGAACTCTACCTCACTCGTTTGCCTGCTGCAATCTTTGGAAGATATGATTCCTACCACTTCAAGGTAAAAAAAAAAAAGGATGACATTTAAGTCTTCCAGTTTAAGATACGTCTTTTTATTTTTATGTCAAACACTGTCTGCTCAGCACATTTTAAAATTAGAGACAACATACTGATGCCTTTGGTTTCCTCTGTGGCTGGTCCTTAATGAAAAATGAAACTGGGCTATTTCCCAAAGCAAACTCATTTTATAGGTTCTGAAAGTTCTCACAAGTAAAGTGATCACTGGCTCACCTATAATATTGCCAATGGGATGGGCTACAGTTCATGTACAGAGCGAATGTCATATGCCATAACTCATGATAATATTCATTCCAGAAGAAGTGAAGCAGCCAGATAAGGAAGAGCAAATGTCAGGTCCTTGGAGGCAGCAGGATGTTTCTCCTCTGGTGTTCATTGTGACAGGGTTTCCTCACTGAGTGGCTCCTTCTGCAACAGTGACAACAAGCATGAAAATTAAAACCACTGAGCTTGTACGTTTTGTGTCTACTGTATTTACCCACTGTGTAAATATGAATTACATATACTTTGTATAATTACACTAGAATAGCACTGAAGTAGCTATGTACCATTAAATTTTCTAAGTATTTGTATAAATGAACTTGAAGGCATTATATATCATTATGAACCTAGATGCCTGGTCCAAAAGTACCTTTACTGTCCTCCAGATCAAAATGGGAGTATTCGCCACATGTTTCTGTGGCAATATATGTACCTCATTTTTTCCTTTCTAAAAACTTCCTCAGTACTGGCAAATCTGTTCCGTTTCTGGAAGTTTCTGTGTTGAAGTTCATGGTCTTCCCATTGTAATCCGGCTATAGAAAATACAGACTGCAACATCCCCCCACAAAATATTCTTCCCTGAACTGACTCTTAGTCAAGGCATGTGTACTCAGGCTTTGAAAATACATCTACTCTACTGTTTTCTTAGATTCTTTGATAAAACACAATCCAATAAATCAAACCTAATTCATATCTGATATTTGAGAAATAACTTTGATGAAATATTCTGTATGTCAGACTATTGACTTACTTTTTTTTCCCTAGAGCCCTTTGAAAGTATCTGCAAGAGCATTCTGATAACCCATCTGATATTATTAGCTCATAAGTAGTGGCTGGAGTATGCTTTACTTAATTTCTCCTTAGGAGTTTAGGAGACTTTGGCCCATTTAGGAGACTTATTCAGAGAAATAAAGGAGTTCAGGAAAGATGGGCATGCTTCAAAACAGAGATCTTCAGGGCACAGGAACAGACAGTGTGTGCTGAAAGATGAGTCGATGAGGCAAATGTCCAGCCCGGATGGGCAACAAGGTTTTGAAGGAACTTAGAAATAAAAAGAGGATGTATCATCTTTGGAAGCAGAGCCAGGTTTCACAGGAAGTGTTTAAGGGGGTTGCTAGGGCATGTAGAAAAAAAAATTAGGAAGGCCAAAGCTCAGTTTGAACTTAAATTGGCAACTTCTGTAAAGAATAATAAAAAAAGTTTTTACAAATATATTATTGGTAAAAGGAAGAGTAAAACTGACCTTTGTCCCTTACTGAATGAGGCAGGAAACTTAGTAACTAAAGATGAGGAGAAGGCAGAAGTGCTTAACTCCTTCTTTGCCTCAGTCTTTAGTGAAAAGACAGCTTATCCTCAGGACAGCTGTCCTCTGGGATTGGGAGATGGTGTCAGGGAGCAGAATGGTCCTCCTGTTATCCCAGAAGAGGCAGCCAGAGAACTGCTGAGATGCTTGGATATTCATAAATCTACGGGGCCAGATGGGATCCATCCCAGGGTGATGAGGGAGCTGGCAGATGAGCCTGCAAAGCCACTCTCCATCATTTACCACCAGTCCTGGCTCAAAGGTAAGGTTCCAGGTGACTGAAAGCTGGCCAATGTGATGCCCATTCACAAAAAGGGTAGGAAGGAGGATCCTGGTAATTGTAGGCCAATTAGCCTGACCTCAGTACCAGGTAAGGTAATGGAGCAGTTCATACTGAGTGCCATCATGCAGCAGCTACAGGATAGCTGGGGGATCAGACCCAGCCAGCATGGGTTTAGGAGGGGTAGGTCGTGTTTGACCAACCTAATCTCCTTTTATGACCAGGTGACTCGCCTGGTGGATGTGGGAAAGGCTGCAGAGGTTGTGTACCTGGACTTTAGCAAGGCCTTTGACAGTGTCTGCCACAGCATACTCCAGGAAAAGCTGGCAGCACATGGTTTGGACAGGAGCACTCTGGGCTGGGTTCAGAACTGGCTGGATGGCTGGGCCCAGAGTGTGCTGGTGAACAGCACTGCACCCAGCCAGCCGCCAGTCACCAGTGCTGTCCCTCACAGGTCTGTGCTGGGACCAGTTCTGTTCAATATTTTATTGATGACATGGACAAGGGTATTGAGTCCTTCATTAGTAAATTTGCTGATGACACTAAGCTGGGAGCTTGTGTCAAATCTCTTGGAAGGAAGGAGGGCTCTGCAGAGAGACCTCACGGGTTGGATGAGCAGAGTCCAATAGAATGAAGTTCAATAAGTCTAAGTGCCAAGTCCTGCATTTTGGCCACAACAACCCCCTGCAGCGTTACAAGCTGGGGACAGTGTGGCTGGACAGTGCCAGGCAGAAAGGGACCTGGGGGTACTGGTACTGAACATGAGCCAGCAGTGTGCCCTGGTGGCCAAGAAGGCCAACAGCATCCTGGCCTGCATCAGGAATTGTATAGCCAGCAGGAGCAGGGTGGCCATCCTTCCCCTGTACTCAGTACTGGTGACGCCACAGCTTCTGGTGTGTCCAGTTCTGGGCCCCTCAGTTTAGGAAGGATGCTGAGATGCTTGAGCACGTCCAGAGGAGGGCAACGAGGCTGGTGAGGGGCTTGGAACACAAGCCCTGTGAGGAACGATTGAGGGAGCTAGAGTTGTTCAGCCTAGAGAAAAGGAGACTCAGAGGTGATCTTACCACTCTCCACAACTGCCTGAAAGGTGGTTGTAGTCAGGTGGGACTTGGTTTCTTCCGCCAGGCAGCAACTGACAGAACAAGAGGATGCCGTCTCAAGCTGCGCCAAGGGAGGTGTAGGTTGGATATTAGAAGAAAGTTTTTCACTGAAAGAATAGCAAAGTACTGGAGCAGTCTGCCTGGGGAGGTGATGGAGTCACCATCCCTGGATGTGGTTAAAACAAGACTGGACATGGCACTCAGTGCCATAGTCTAGTTGAGGTGTTAGGGCATAGGTTGGACTCAATGATCCTATAGGTCTCTTCCAACCTAGTGATTCTGTGATTCTGTGATTCTGAGTATTTGAAACTCTTCAGGAACAGACTGAGGACCTTCATCAGAAATAATCTGTTCAGGTAACCCATAAGCAGCAAAAGGCTATCTCTCAGCTTACCTCAGCAGCCGAAGTACTTAAAAAGTGGACTGTGGTTGGCCACCCCAAACTCAATTAAGTAATCTCAGGTGAGAAGAAACAGGTTCTAACCTATCTGATGGTTCCTAAATAATTCATTCAAGTATGGTGTCCAAGTATGGTCAAGATATCTCTGTAAATACAGTCAATTCAAATACAGTCAATATATTGCTGAAAAAAAAATTAAAGGATATTATTTTTTGTTTTCAAAGTACAAAATATTCTAACTCAACCAGCATCTTAACATATTAAAATTCATATAACCATAGTGAAGAATCTCTTTGCCACTTCATGTGATGATGAGAACAAAGTATAGAGAAATGTTTTAAGACAGCATTTAAATCTGAGGTACAATTCCTACACCTGTCATGTCTGCCTCAGGTGGAGAAAGGCTCCCTTAAAGTGCAATAAATAGCCTAATCTCCATGTTTAAAGTTTTTTCCTCAGCATTATTGCATTCAACAGACCATTTTGTTATCATATTCAGACTGACTCTTTTTAAGGAGCATAAAAACACAAAGTCACTAAATAAACATTTAACTTTCACAATTTATAAATTATTATCTCTTCTATACTGACAGATAGTCTTTCTTACTGTATAATGAAGGGTATAGAAAACTTTTTCAAAATGTGAAAAGTGGACTTTTTTTTCAAATCAAATAGTGCAGCTTGTTACTTGGTTGACCAGCTGTCTGCTTTCAGACTCTCACCACGATTAAGCAAAGTATTTTCTCACTTTTTCCACAGAAACCAACTCAACAGGGAAAGGAGCTCCTAGGATTTGTTGAATACGGCTAGAGTGCCTAACTTTTCTCTCAGGTCTCTTATTAAATAAAACCAACCTTTTACCTAGAAGGTTTTTGCTAAATCTTCATAGTGAAATTCACCCAGTAACTGAAGAAAATTTAAATCTCTTCATGACATAAATGTCACTTTTTCCACTAGAATTCAGGGAAAGATTTTCACTTACTATTGTCTCTGAAAACACATGTATAAAATACTACTGCACGTCCTTAACACATCCTGTTTCATATTCTTACCATTGTCATTAAATTGAAAATCTTCCATGCTGTTATATGTCCTTTCCACTATTGCTGTTTTTGTTCTTTTTTAATAGGAAGAAGCCTTTCACCACTTCTTCATTTTCCCTGGTCATTTTTTGGTATGTCCCTGTCACCAAGTGTCTGAACATTTTCTAATTTACAAAAAAGAGGCTCACACTTTTTCAAGTTACTTGTACTTTAGTTGCTACAAAACCCCACAACAGTCTATGCTTAGTTCTACTCACAGATTTTGCTGCAATGAGCAGCACATGCTTGGGAATTCTACACCTTCATCCAGGAATCAGAACTCCCAGGGAGTGAGGAAAATTGCACTCCTACATGTTCCAGGAACTTGATGGGGGTGGAATGTTCAGTCTTTTGGTTTTCTGTTGATGTGAAACAGATGGAATTTATTTCTAGAGCCATTTTTAGGGTTTTAGGCACATTGGTCATAATTTTTGCCTAAGTCAACGCATTGGTCCAATATGTTAGACTTGCTCACCAAAACAAAATGTCCAATCAATAAAACAAGACTCACCATGTGTCTTGGGGATCTGACTTCAGTGGCCCCAAGTCTTCAAATTGCACTGGTGCTCCCCAGTGCCAATAATCTCACTTCTCTGGATTATTTTTTCACTCCCTCATGGGAAACTATCTTCACCCACATCATACAGTCTTCTCCAGCTGTGAACATAGGCAACTTGATACCCTTGGATAACAAAAAAACAGAGTCTACAGCAGAAGAACCAAAAAACCTGTGCATTAATTGCTCTTTACCAATGGGAATACCATGGGAGTATATAAAACATATGGGTTGTGGCTGAACTGTGACATATTAACATTCTTGTCCTTAGGCCACAAGTCCTGCCATATCAAAGATTTTTACTGCTTGTCCATTTACACTTAGCAGGTAAGCCAATACCTTCCCTAGTTAAAGATGTTTGTATTGAAGTTCTCTCCTGATTGTTTGAGGTTTGTTTTTAGACAAAAATGGTGTTCCACAGAAGACAGAGCCTTTAAAGAAAGCAGGTCTGCACACCCATGGCTTGATCAGAGGAAACAAAGCTGAGGGGAATACTGGCAGTAACATGGGGCCAAATGTTCTCTATCACACAGGCACGCTCAGCTGAACCTAAATGCACTGAAAAAGGTCTTACCATCAGCTATATCACTCCAAATTGATAATGAAGCATTATCAATGAGTGAATCATTCTATATTTTATAATACAGGTGATGCTAAAGACAAGATTGTTACCTGGATTGGTGCCTATCATACACATCTCACTACCTGTTGCTAGCTACTGCCAACCAAACTTTCCCTTCACTCACCCTTAGAGCCAGAGAGTAAAGCTACTTGTAACACAACTGCAAATTTGGTATTACCAAGGGTTACTAATAAAGTGGGTTTATAATGTGCCTTCTGCTTATACCTTTCTACCATTTAGCACTCACAAGAATGATCTCTGCCCAATGGTAGTACAGCTTTTGGTTTTCTGAGGCCTAAGACATAAAAGTGCTCTATTTCTGTGTCTGTCGTGGACATTAGACCACAACACCCTCTTTAGTAACAGAAACACAGTCTTTTGACACCACAAAGAACTCCTCCTCAGTAGTGCCTTTTCTCCTACCATTTTAAAGACCTGTATTTGAGGTAGCATGTAGGGAGAAATTATTCAAGAAGAAGTGACAGGATTCTGGCTGAGGGGCATGTACACTGCTTGGGGCTCACTAACTGTGCCTCACACATGCACAATTCCCAGACATGCTGGAAGCTATGTTACAACAAAAGTTGCCAAGACTTTTTATTATTTAGGTATTATTGTAAGCAAACATAACTTTCAAATATGGTCCTAAAGTCTGGACTTTACAGGAACTTATACCTCTCCTGTTTTTTGCAATACTGTTCCAGGTGTTTTATATAATAGACAGCTAATAATATTGGTTTTGCCACTTCTCCAAGCCAAAACTGAGCCCATGCCAAGATTTTTGCCGAAGTTGTCTCACAAATCTGAACACATTTTCAGGCAATCCCCAGTGTCTTTTATATTCTCAGGTGCTTATGGGAGGTGGTTACCACTTTCATTTCTGGCTTCTTTATAAAATCTCAGGCAGAAATCCATCAGCCTGGGACAGCATATACATGTCATGACCACAGCAAATCATTCTTTGACACAACAAGAAAAGAGCACCAGAAGAATCTAGGAATTTCTACTGGAATAAAATCAGAGCACTTTAATAACAATATGTGTGCATAAGGTCGATACTAATATAGTTAAGCTTTTGTCAGCACTTCCATTACAAAGTATATGTAAATTTTTTAGACAGGAACAACCATCTTGCTCACCTTCATTCGTCACACGTGCAGTGAAGGTCACCACACTGCTCAACAGACTCTGATAGTAGGGCTAGAGCCAACAGAAATATTCACTACCATGTGGGTTCTAGTAATGGCTGCAGTTTAAGCCACTTTATTTTTGCCACTTTATTTTTTTCCCTCCAAACCTAATGTAATTGCTGAAACAAATATTTCCCTTTCCAATTTTAAAAATTAAATATTACTTCTAAGTTTTGCTAGCAACTATCCTTGAACTTTATCATTGAAAGCAGACATTTCTATATCTCTGCTTAGACCACCAGTGAAATGCAAAGATTTTGTGTCATAGAAATTAACCAGGTAATGACTATTCATAATTATACCATTGATTTCAAAGGGGAGAGCTGTGGCACTCATCTAAAGATTAATTTTAGTGGTTTTGTTGAAACGGATAAGGACTGAAGTTTAAAAATTAATGGCCTAATGAACCATAAGCTGTTAATGAATAAAGGGAAATATAATTTAGCATTCATATGAAGTGTGTCTCTTTATTAATTAATTCAGTTTTTATATTTATATGAGGCATAATTTGGTAAAATCAGAGTATCTTTTTGTTAACTAGAAAGAAAAATCATTTTGATAATTATAAATTACTTTTTATGAGACAACTATTTTAACTAAGCAACATATGTATATGTGTGTACATGTGTACACCAGGTTAAGTGTAGATGATGCTTTAATTGAATGTATAATGTAATATTTTGCAAATGGAGGCAAGCCAATGAAATATTACATCCCAAATTCATTATTGGGTCAGGAATATTATAGGTATTTGATGAACCATGTTGATGACTCTATAATTAAGCTAATTTGAAAGGAAAATTATATTAAAAACAACATTTAGAGTTTTTCTATGGGATGATACCACAGGACCCATCATTCATTTAATTTTCCACTCATCTCCAAGAGTGCTGAAAAAGAGGGATTTTTTGGTTTTTGCAACTAAGGTTTATATTAAAAATAAACATGATCTCTGTTGTTGTTTTTCTCCATACTGAGAATGCAACTACAAAACCAGCCATTGTAAAAAATGTGGGGATTTAACAAAGCTTTAGAGTTAAATCTACTAGGTTATCTTCCTGGAGGTAAGGGAAGTAGTTGTCAATGAGTTTAAGGTTGCAGGCTTTATTAAATTCTGAAAAGAATGGGATCATTTTGTCAAATAGATAATATCAAGAAAATGGGCTGGAACTTGGTAGTTTTGACATCTCTTAGGCTATGTCCATGTTAGTAAATTACACATGGCCAGAATTTTTTCTCTGGCACCAAGATCAGCCAAAGCAGAACAGCTTTGGAGACCTGGGTAAAGTTTCTTCACCCAAACCACCTTTCAGAACAACCACAGAACAACACATACATGAGACCACACTCGGAGCTTACTAGTATAGACAGCAGAATCCTGCTGCCCCAGAGGATTGCCTGCTGCTCTTCAATTTATCAATACATAATCATTACATCCTGGAATCAGATCTGTAAAGTTTCTTATTATATGTCATTTTCTGTAATTTATTCTCCATTGCTTTTGATATGAATAGAGCCAAACTATTCTAGACAAGCTGCTGAGATATACCTCCTTAAATGAAAGCAAAAGTCAGAAAGCCTAATGCTGATGCAAGAGTTTAAATGGTCAATAGACATCCATTATCCTTATGCCATTAGTACTACTGCTGGCTGCCTTCTGTTCTAAGGATAAGAATTTGAGGAGATAAGTTGTTTGGAAGTAATTGATTATTCCTTTATTCTTAGTTTGCTTATATTGTCATGCCCTGGCAATCCAGAGGGCAAACCTCATCCTAGAGTGCATCAAAGATAACCAGCTTGTCAAAACAGGTGATTATCCTGCTGTATTCAGTGATGTCACAGCCCCAACTTGAGCCCTGTGTGCAGTTCTGGGCCCCACAATACAAGAAGAATGTGGAAGTCCTTCAACCTAGAAGAGGGCAATGAAACTGGTGAAAGGGCTGGGAGGAAAGTCCTGTGAGAAGCAGTGAGGACTTTGGGCTTGTCTGGTTTAGAGAAAAGGAGTATGAGGGGTGACCTCTACAGCTTCCCAAGGAGGGGAAGTGGAGAGGCAGGTGCTGATCTCTTCTCCCTGGTGTTAAGTGATAGGACACATGGGAATGCTTCAAAGTTGCACCAATGAAGGTTTCTACAGACCATCAGGAAGCATTTCCTTACTGAGAGGGGTGTCAAACAGTGGAATGGGTTTCCTGGAAAGTTGGTTGATGGACCCAGTCTGTCTGTTTAATAGGAATTTGGACAATGCTCTTACAAATGTGCTTTAGCTTTTGGTCAGCCCTGAATGGGTCGGGCAGTTGGACTAGATGGTCACTGTAGGTCCCTTCCAACTGGTATTTGTCTCTCCTATTCTACTTGGTTCAGTTTGGATTTTTTATGCTGTTCCACCTTGTCTTGTTTCTGCTGTTTTGAGAAGACTCTGCTACTTCTATGCTTTGAGACCAGGCAGCTTAGCAGGAAGCACTCCAAACTCCAGCCCAAATATAGGCACTGAAAGTCATCCAAAGGCGTGATCCCTCCTCACCACAAACTGAGATTTCAGATCTTTGGGGCATCTCAAGGACACACTAGAGACCTCTGTGTTTAAGGGATAGAATTGATAACAAAGATAACAACAAAACATGGGGGCTTTGCATACAGGCTGAAGTGTTGAAACATGCTACACAGCAAAAATGTCAGGATGTTCACTGACTCATTAAATACAGCTCCACAGGTTTAGGTTCCAGAAAGCATGCTTAGGGTGGATATTCTGGGATTACTTACAAAATTTTCTCAGTTATCTCAGCTGTAGAATATAATTTCAGAGGGGTGCCTCCTTATCACATTGTTTTCTTTTTTATAAATGTGGTTTTAATAAAACCCTGTAGAAGAGGAAGTCTCATCCTGGCACGTACCTGCTACATGCCTGCTTCATGGTCTCAGGAATGACTCAATTCTGTATATTCACCATGTGACACCTGAGGAAAATGCACCCATTCTGGGAACATGACATAAGGAAACAGGTGCCTCACCTCCAGCGTTGTCACAGAACCCTGGCCTCAAAGTATGTCTAAATATAAAACTTTTCAATTAAAATTAAAAAAACAAAAAACCAAGGAAGACAGGGTCAAAGAATCTTATATGCTAGAGAGACTATGTATAATCAACTCAGGAAATACTGTTGGAAATAATGAACAACAGATCCTAATAACAGAATACTGCACATCCTGTCTGCTGTACTGGGCCCCACTGTCATTGCTTTGGCTGTACCATATTCAACAAAAATTCTGTTACTACCAGACTACAATTACTATAAACTAATTAAATTCACATTTCAAATTGTCTGTGGAATGATAATCTAACATATTAAATAAAGAAGCTAAAATGAAAAAGCATTGATAAGCATTATACATCTGTTCTTTTTCCTTTTTCAAGAGTTTAATTCATATTTCATAGAACAATGTGGTAGCAGATAGGACTAATTCCTATTCAAAAAATTAATAAATGTGCTTAGCTATTATTTACACAACAATATTTCCTATATGATTTAGCACTGTTTATTTGTGACAGTTTTAGGAAGTGCAAAAAAGAAGATAATGCAACATTTTCTCACATATAAATAATCAGCATACAACCTGAAGGATGATAGGTAAAACTCGTCCATAAGCATCCTATCCCATTCCAAATTTCTAGAGACAATCTTACAAAGAGAGACACTAAAAATACTCAAAATAGTGTTCAAAAGAGAGAGATGGTGAAATTAAACAGACCAAAAGCTGCCAAGAGTGAAGAATGGGGAGGAAGAGAGGCTTCCTCTGAACTAAAAAAAGCGAGACTTGAAAAGAGACAGAAATCATATAGATAGATTAGTAGCTTATCACATGATTTCTCAGTCAGTCTTTGCTTCTAACCAAGAAATATTTTGCTTTTAAAAGGCTAGGTGTCACTGGCAGCATTTGAAGAGCAAAAGCATCAAGAAGGATATTTACCTTTTTGTTTTGTTGTTCTGTTTGCTCACTTGTATTTCTTAAGACAGTATACCAGCTTTCAAGGGACAAGTACTCCATTGTTTTCTGGGACCCAGTGTGACTCCTTAGGTGACAATGCTGAGTTTTCAGATGTCACAGTGCCCAGAAGGGGAAAAAATCTCACCTCCATGCATCAAATCACTATCCAGCCTTCATCCATCTCAGAACAAATTGGGCTCCCGGCTGCACTGTCTCATAGACTACAGGAAGGTAAGTTTCAGGGGGGACTCTTAGAGGGCTCAGCGGGCAACAAATTACAGAAAATAATTTTTTATCAAAAGTGAAACACTGATACAGACTCAGTTCCTGATTCTGGGAATTAGCATAGAGCTGGAGTGACTTCCAAAGCCTGTTCAGCTCAGGTATAGGGCAGCTTCAGAGTCCAGATTTTGCTGGGATGGAATATTTCCTTTTGCTTCACCTTATGCTGACTGGTTGGGTTTGGTTACCACTGTGACTGCTGCAAGGGTGAAAAGCACACACAAGGGCCTAAGGCTTTCTGAGGCAACCATGTGGGGAGAACTGCACCTCAGGCAGATCTGTGAGAGGGAGAAGTCTATATAACAAAAATAACAACGTGCAATTAATTATTTTTTCAATTAAAACCTCAAAACATATGGAATGTGATATGCTGGAAATATTAGTAGAAAGTGAGTACTAATGTGGTAGTAGTTCATAATATTCACAGAATATTCACAGAATATTCACAATATTCACAGAATCACACAATATGCTGGGTTGGAAGGGACCCATAGGGATCACTGAGTCCTCCTCCTGGCCCTGCACAGCACCATCCCAAGAATCACACCCTGTGCCTGAGAGTATTGTCCAAAAACTTCTGGAACTCTGTCAGGCTTGGTGCTGTGACCACTGCCCTGGAGAGCTGTTCCAGTGCTCAACCACCCCCTGGGGGAATAACATTTTTCTGATATCCAACCTAAACCTCCCCTGACACAACTTCCTGCTCTCTGAAAGTGCCCTCCAGTAGAGGAAATACTTTGTATTTAGTACAAGGAAACATCTGCTTCTGGCCTACCAATGTTGAAACTGAAATTATAATGGAAATTGTTGGTAAGTTACCTACAGCTCATGAGGAGCCATTAGAGGCTCCGTTCTGAGTTATGTCAGGCTACCTTTCTTTTAGGAGTCATATTTTTTGTTGCCAGGCTTTCTACAGTCAATTTAAATATATATAACTCTATATGCCAGTAGATTCATTTCCCAGAAAAAACAATGCTGGAAGTTACTTACAGTCATGTGGTCACTGTACTGCACACCATGTTTTTTAGTATTTTCTAGTTGTGTACAGTATTTTGTAGATTATAAGACATCCTCTGATGGAAATTAGTCCTTTTAGTCCACATGTCCTTAAACACCGATAACCAGTCATCACTGGTTCCCTTAATAGACAATAAAATTAACAAAGTTGATTTTTAAAGCTAACAGAGCACCTACACTGAGGAAAATAGTGTACATGCATTTCTCAAAGGTTTTCAAGAAAGCCATAAAAGATATGCACTGTTTAAGAACAGATTTAATGAGGAAAGCATTTCATTTTGGTAAAATATATTTTATGTAAATTGTGTAGTAATGGATGTTTGATAATTTCAGTTCATTATCACTCCCCATCAGTATTGTTTTGTGTTTTTTGCCTAAGCTAGAACCTCGAGTTTGGGCCTTTTTAAATATCACACAGGACCCTAATCCAAAATAAAGTCTTCCTTGCTGAGGAGTAAAATGAGGCTGAGTGTAGAAAAAGAAGGTACAATAAAGTCTCCGTGGTGATCTGAGCCCCATATCTGGTCCCTATGGAAACAACTGTTGGCAGAAAGTATCCAAGTCCAGCTGTTAAATGAAACATAAATTTCTGTAAGCTAGTAACCATACACTCAGCATATATCTCGGAAAGCAGAATTCTTCCCTTCTTTGTCCAAAACAACTTTCAATCTTCATTCTAACTGCAGCTTAGCAATACTGCAGTAAGCACTTTGAGAAGCCATTAACACTTCCTAGTAACATTTAAAGTCAAAATAAACATCAGTAACATTTTCCTTGAAGGGCAAAAATGAACTAGCAAGGGTGAGAACAATTAGTTGAAAGATGTTCCCCTGACATACATTGTCCTTTTCTATCCCACTGCAGTAAAATATTTCTGCACTCTATTTCTTCACTTTAGCAAAGTTTGCTACAACTTCACAGCTAATCAGTCCTAGGGGTTACATTAAATTAGCCATGCAGTAGAGCAGCTATTACAGTCACTATTGCTACAGCCCACAGAGTCAGGCACTCTAGCAGCCTTGCTCTGGAAGAGTTGCTAACAGATGATGCCTTTTTTGATGGCAACCACCATAGCAAGGACCCATTATCGCTGTACATTTTCCAGATCTCATGCAGACCAATTGTTGCCTCAGCAATGGGAACCAGCTGCCATTGAGAATACCACATCTATTTCAAAAATGTTGCTGTAGCAGTGCTGTGTCATAAGGATGAGTAAACTCCTCTCACCAACTTGAGCTGTGCAGGCATAGAGGAACACTTATCCACCCAGGACACACTGAGTTACTGTCCTGTGAGAAACAGTATAGTGTGAGCACACCTTGCTGGATTTGCTGGGAAACCCACACAAAGCCAAGTTCTGAAGTACCTATGCAGCTTAAAGGATCCCAAATAACAAGTTCAGAGTTAACTGAAGTATCTCTGCACTGTGCACTGCTACATTTTTTTAATCTGGTTTGCCAAAACCATCCATTAATGTATGAGTGATGAGACAGGAATAATTATTTCATAAGCAGTGAAAAGGCTTGGAAATCTTGTGGTTGTGCTAAATATAGCTAATAAATATATGCACGGTGTCTTCTTTTTCTGAAAATAATTGCTTTTGTTGTTAGGCTGGCAGGCACACATGTCAGAAATCATCACCCCAGGGACTCAGGCACATGCCTGAAAGCAAAACAGCACTGATGGCTCAGACAGATTCATAACTTCGAAGTATGCAATGCACCTTCACTGTGGACTAACTAATCAGAAATAGAAATAATGATGTAAATTGGTAAATGTTTGTGAATTTGGGGTTTTTTTATATGGCATTCAGAAGAATAATAATAGTTAATGAATCTTGCTCAACCTTTATTCAAAATTGTGCAAAATCCGTTTAGTTCAGATTTCCATGGAAATTCAAGCAAGTTACAAATGTAAATTTGGCTTCCAATGAATCACTCACTTGTCAGGTGCCAATTTCAGGCTATATGAGGCTGATGGTTTTGGTCTACCAGCAAGAAGATTGTCTCTCAAATTATCTTCTCTCACAAAGTCTACATAAGTCTGAGTGACACAATCTCAGTCACTGTAAAATATTTTCTGTTTCTAAATTCTGAAAAAGAGCAATATAAGAGTTTGATTCTAAATAAAATATGAGGATTTGAATTTGTTTCTTTCTGAGTATCTCAGCAAGTGTCTGCTGTCTTTGGGAAGAGACATTGCTCTTGTTTGGTTATCAGTTTCATTATGTTTTGTAAAAAGAATCCTTAATCTTATCTCAGAGTTGGTCTGTCTGTGTTAAGGTTTGCCAAACCTGAGGATAATCACAGTGAATCTCTGACTGAATCTGAAATGTTTGTGGCTTCACTGCTTTTTGTTATCACTCACACTTTGTAGAGATTATCTATCTAAGCTTGCTTCACTGGCTTCAAATACCATGAAGTTTAGAAGCTCAGATACCTTTGGTTCAGCTGGTATTTGATCGACACAGGGAATACACATTTACCTTTCCATGTCTTTTCCTACTGGTGCTTCTATGTTCTTCATTCTGCTTCCATACACTGCCTCTATGTTGTGCTTGCTCTTTTTAGGAATGTCAACAGAGAAATACCTACTAAGTGTGGAGCACAAACCTCTGATTATGGTTCAGTGAAGGATGATGCTATTTCAGGATGTGATATGGCCACTAATCAAGTCATGAGTAATAAACCTTGGAGAACATAAAACCACATGAATTATTAAAGCAGCAAAGATGTTTGCAGATGATACTTTCAGAGCATTAGCTCAAGTAGTGCAGCTTATTTCAAAACTATAGAAGCCTTTGTGGCTCTGTAAGTCAGGAAAGAGGAAATGGAAGAGTTTCTTCGTAATATGTGATGTCTGGGCAAGGATACCTTTCTGCTTACCTTCTCCTTAAGCAAGACCCAAACAGGTGTTCAGTTTGTAGGATGTGGTGCAGATTTCCTGCCTGGGTAGTACCATTAATAAACATCAGACTTTATTAATCATGCATCATATACTACCACAATAGTAGTAGTATATAAAGCAGTAGATTTAGCTTTGCTCTTACAACTCTGCACCACAAGACTGAGGTAATTTGCTCTGCACCTTTACTTTCATTTATTACTTGAAGTGGTGGATGTTTAGGTTGTCTTATTTGTGCATGAAACTGCATAAATGATTCTGGGCAAAATAATGAACAAGACTTCTCCCTCACCACGTATACTGCATTCCTGGGAGAATTTTTCAATATGTACTGCCTTTTAAACTCTCAGGAGGATCAGAGTCTATTTATTTTAAGAGAGAGCAGTCTCAGAGGGCAAATTGTAAACTGTGAAGATTAACAAGAAGTTTTTCAAAGGCATAAAGGGAAGTCAGATGCCTAACTTACATTAAGAGTCAATAGGAGTTGAGCATTTAATCCCATTAGTGTCTTGGAAAAGCTGCTTCTGAAAAGAAACTTTTATGGTCTCATTGAATTTCCAAGGAGTAGTCTGAAAATTCCTGAGTAGACTAGAGTTTCAAGTTCCCTGCATAACTGCACAACAGTCAAAGGGTGGAGGGTTTTCAAGCTTTACAGCAGCTGGGATAAAATGTTGGATATCTCTGAGCTGCTTTCACTCACCAGCTATCCTCCCCTAATATACTAAACACCCCAGGATGTGATGGTTAACTTCTCTTGTAAAGCAATTGATCACCAGTGATATTGCCCTCCCCCTTACCAGCTGTTTTCCTTCTTTGATCATAGCCTTTTGATGAGAAAAAGGGTTTTTTCCAGCTCTCTGGTCTCCTTTCACTAGTTTACCTTCAGCAGAAAGTCTGCAAATGACCTTTCCCTATCACTTAGGTGCACTCCTTGTTTTCTTTACCTGTGTTCCCCCACAGCCCTCCATAACAAGGCACATACCCACCACAAAGGGCTGGTATTCGTTTTGTACACACACCCAGACAATCTCTTCCCATTATTCACCAAGCTTTCATAGCATTTGCTCATATTTCCTCACTATAGTTTAATCTACATGAGCCCATAGACCCTGTTATTGTTACTTAGAGTTCTGAAATAGAAGGGGTTTTTTTCTGTCTTCTCCCTCATGCCACTTAGTGTAAAGAATATATGTACCACTTTCTCTGACAGTCTCTGCTTGGAAGCCAAAGCTGGAAATAGATTGCATAGAGATTAATCACCTACATTTTTTATTTGAAGGAGAGGGAAAGAGGACATACCTTCATGACCTACATTTTTGTGTGACTACAGCAGATTTTCTGTAGTGTAATAAAGAAAAAGGCTTAGCAGTTCTGAGACTGAGCTTTGGTTGAATCCTGCACTTTGGCAGAGTGAGACACATGGAGCCAAGTGCAGTGCTCAGCTGAAGCATGCTGCTGCAGTCGCTGCAAAGTCCAGCAGCAGTCTCTAGGCAGCAGAGCATTCCTGCTAAGGCCAATCAGTCTATCAGGTTTCATACACTCACCACCAGAGACACTTGTCAATGAAAAGCAGCAGGGAGAAAATTATACATCCTGGAGCGGGAGACCTCCCCATAGACTCAGACGACAGAACGATCCAAGACTAAGCTGTGTGGCTGCAAAAGCAACGTCCCAGAACCTATCACCATATTTTCCACTCCACTAATTCTCTGCTGTATATTCTACTGATGGAACACCCATGGTTGTTGCACAGCTTGCAGGCTGACACACGGTGCTTGACCAGCCCTCCCTGTGCAAGCAGGCACAGTGTGGTGCTGCCTCCTCAGTGGATTTTAGAGAAATCACAACAAAAGGCTTGAGAAGGGCAAATTCCTCTTTTACTTGTCTTCAATTGTAATATTTAACTCCATTTCTAAAGGGAACTTCTATAGGTTCCCAGGAAAAATTCTTGACAAAGAATGTAAATAAGAAAGATATTTTGGCAAGGTGCTTTCCTTGACCAATGAAATAACTTTGTCTTTCTTTGTTTTCATATTTTTGTGAGACTGTGCTGGAAAGACACACACACACGGAGACACAAA
The DNA here is from genome assembly GCA_013400515.1 of Erpornis zantholeuca. Classification (NCBI taxonomy): domain Eukaryota; kingdom Metazoa; phylum Chordata; class Aves; order Passeriformes; family Timaliidae; genus Erpornis; species Erpornis zantholeuca. The sequence goes on from VZTN01014898.1 coordinate 80,626, forward strand.
CAACCACTCCAGCTAACATGGCTAGAAGGAGAGAAAGATTTAATCTGTTCTTAATATTAATAAAACCTCCTGATTTCAAATCATAGAGTCAAATTACTCTAATAATTTGTCTCTAGGGCCAGGCCCTAGAGACAGGGCAACATCATATCTACAGAACCTCTCCTTTGCTGGTAACTACATCAGTGAAGCATCACAGGCATCAACAGTCACAGTGACATTTCAGGAAAGAGGGTGGGGAGTAGAAAAGAGCCTGAGAAAGGGCCAACCCAAACATGCAGATACAATTTACATAAATACTCCCAGATCTTAAGTAGTGTTAGACACATGGTTTCAGTAGGAGCTACTGAAAATTCATCAGTGTTTTCCATACCGCCCTCAAAATATCATCAATAAGAACGAACAACATTTTAAATCCTCTTATTTTAATATGAAAAATGGGAAATGGGTTTTAAAACAATAGAAAAATTTACTGTTCATATTTTCTCCTCATTTTCCTCATTTCTTTACGAGGAAAAGAAGAAAGAATAAAATAGATATGTTTTCCAAATACTCTGCCTTTTTCCTATTTTTATATCTCTCCTGAACAAGAAAATATAAACTGATGACAGGCTGTTTCCTCTAACACTCACCATTTAATGTTCTGTCTTCCTTCTTCTAAGAAAAATTAGAACATAGGAATATTTGTATCATTTTAGAAAAGTTCTTGATTACATTTTAAAGTTTGCATTCTGTGTTTGCCTACAGTAAATACTGGGTCTGACTAAGGCTTATCTAAATTAAAATCAGCAGCTTGAATATAAAAACCTATTGTAATCTAAAATTTCTGCCCCAAAAAAAGCAAACTGGTGATAAAAACAACAGTTCACAATCAGGTGAAGTTTTTTACTGATCAGATGAATAGGAAAGGAATTTAAGTTAAGGAAATTTAAAGGTTAAGACAGCATTACATTGAAATGTAAAGTATAAATATGATATATATTTTAAACACGTAGAACATGTATATTATACGTAATATTGTATAATATAAAATTTGCTTTTAGTAACCTGGAAAGTGCATCAGAAACTGGTTGTGGTAAGGAAATAACACAGAACAGATCTGGAAATCATAGAAATATATTTTAAAATTCCCATAAGTAGAGACATTAAAAATAAACACATGCTCTTCTAGGGCTGTTGAGAGGACATTAATCTTATATATGAAATAGTGTCAGTGCAAAATATGGGAAGTGTCAGTGCTATATCACAAATGTGAGTGACAGAGTGTTGTTTGTAAAACCTACTTGCAAGGAAGGAGATGTAACTACAGAAAACACTTGAGCAGTTTTAGAGGCATCACGTTGCAATACAATACCACTCATGCACCAGACGAGGCATGGGAGCAAACCTACAGATATGTAAGTTGTGAGGGCTCCATTGCCTTTCTCACTGGCAGCTGGCACGGCTGCAGGACAGGCTCAGCTGGGGGAAGCTCAGAAAGCAGATACAGGAATGCTCAGGGCACAGTGGGGCTGAATTAAATGGAAATTAAAAGAACTGAGTGTGTGTAGCTTGGCTTAGCACAGGATTAAAGGGCAAGGGAAGGGGCTCTTGCTATGGGTTGTGAGTCATCCCTTAGTACAATACATGAAAATGCACATATCAGCAACGACATGAATGTAAGAACAGGAAATTCAGACTGAATGTCAGACAAATATCCTTCCTGAAATGAAGTTCTCTAAGACTAAAATAACTTCCAAGCAAAATCACAGAACTTGGAGACTCTTCAAACCAGGGTGGGCAAAACACATAGAAAATGCAGAGAAATAAGCTGTTTTACCAGGACCGTAGACTGGACTTTTTTAAAAGATCTTTTCTCACTTTTCAGTAAGACTTCTACAGAAATAAAATTATAATGTTGAGAATAAGAGCTATTGGTCTAAAAATATTGAAGTTAAAAATAAATATTTCCTTGTGGATTAGATTAATCCAAATAAAGCAAAATAATTTTTAGTTTTTCTCTTTTAAATTATGTGAAAATATACATGGAAGTTAAGTCACAAGTCAAAACCAGTTGTGAGTGGGGAAAGTGCAGTATGGCTGCACTCTCCCTTCGATGCCATCTATCCTTCTGGCCCACACAGCTTCATGGGCCTGCCTAATGTTTGCAATGTTTGTGAAGTTCAGAAGAAGAGCAGCCCAATTGATATGAGGACAAAAAGGTATGAGAAGAGACCATAAAATCTGAATTTATAAGCTATAAAAAAGCAGACAGAGGAGATTTAATTTTGGTATATAAAATCTTAAACAACATTGTTAATGTCAAGTGCACTTACCCTTTTTTTTACTGGGAGACAGATAAGAGGACAAGGGGCATAATTGCAAAGTAAAGAAAAACAAATTTGAAACAGATGTGGTGTGTCCCATTTTTCTTTGCACAGAGCCACAAGTGTATGCAGAATAGCTTATGAGTCAGAGGCTGAAGCTTAAACACTGGAGAATCATTCAAGAAACAATTAGGGCAAATAGTATCCTGAGGGGATTAGAGTATTAAAAGAAAATGAGCCTTAATAGACTGAATAGACTCCACTTACTCCCTGAAATTTATTATGTTCATAAACCCGAAAACAAATATAGTAGCAGCAAGATAAAAGCTAGAGATAGCTTACTCACTTAATAATATTTTCTTCTTTTTCTGTATTTGGGTATGACTGGTCTTCACGTTTGCTGTTGAATATTAAATGCACAATTAGATTAGGGATATTTCAAGACATTCAGAATCTGCTTCAGGCAAAATTAACAAGAGCATTGCCTCTGAAATTTGGTACAGCTGTTACTAATAAAAGAACTAGTACTGCAGGCTGAAACAGCTGGAGATGATAAGTGAAAATAGAATTAAGGCTCAGTAATGCCGTTTTACACTCTGGGGGGAATTATGGGCAAAATCTGCGTGTGGCCTCAGATCTGACAGCCTTGTTCTGTACTGGACCCCAGTGACATGGCATCAGCACCCCAGCACCGGCCTCTTTGAGGATGGCCACACAAGTTCTGGCAGCTGGGAAGTTCCTCTATTTGGCTGGAAGACCGTCCACATGCTCAGACATACGTGAAGATGAAAGCCTGAATGTTAAACTTTTTGCAGAAGCACAGTCCCCTCTTGCTGCCCACCCTTCCCCTTCCCACCTGGGAGACCATGATGTCTGTCCTCTTCCCATTAAAACAGTATCCCCCTTCCTCAAGTGTTCTGCCTCAGCTGTTGTGTGTGTGGTTGCTCTTCCCTGCAGGTTGCAATGCACAAGTCACACAGCTTTAAAGTCTCTGTTTAGGTGGTCACCGTGCACTACAAACTCTTACAGCACTTTGCACTAAAGAATTCAAGACCATTGTGCAACAGAAATAAGGAACCCTACTACAGTGAAAAGTTATATTCTATGTACTACAGGCCTTTCCTGGACTCTCAGAATGGAAAACAGGTACTCCACCTCCAGCTGCCTCAGAGGCAGAAAGGAGAACAAAGAAGCACATGTTGCCCTGGGCTGTCTAATCCGATATCCTGCTTTAACTGTGCTTCACCACCTGCTTTGGAGGAAAATACAAGACAAACATAGGATGACATACACTTGAGAGGAAGTTTCTCTCTGACCCCAGGCTAGCAGTGATTGTCTGTTTTTGCTGTTTCAAGAGAATTTTAGAATACTCTGCTATGCAAATGTAGCTCATGACTAATGAATGGCATATGCCTTGTCCCAGAGCTCAGCTTAGAGCTTTGCTCAGGAACAAGGTACCAGGGAACTTCCACAGACACTTCAAAATCTGCATGGAATAAAAAGGGTTTGGGAAGTGTGTGTAACAGAGTAACAGGCTCCACTTGTATTTGAAAAAAATACAGTCATCCTCTCCAGGCCCTACTAGTGCTGGGATATTAAGCTGAGGTGCCTGAGACAATACCAAGGACTGAAACCTATCCACAGGAAATAAAACCTAAACCTAAATACTGATTTTATTTCTTTTTTTTATTAATGTCTACATGAGCTGGCCTTCTATCTACTTTGAGCAGCTGCAGTTTCGTCCCAGCTATTTTCCTTTCTTTAGAAAACAGAGGGACATCTAAGGAACTGAGGTAAGTTGAGTCATTTAATAGATGGACTGCACTATATATGCTCCCAGGGCTTGGCCATGTCATAGAGGAGAAGACAAAGAGAAATTTAAAAAAAAAAATGCTTCTTGTGGAACTTGAATGAACACTGTAAGACTGCAACAGCAAACCAGCTCAAGTATTATGAGCCACCCTTTGGATGGGTTCTGGACCAATCTTTGAGGTTTTTCTTTCCTGACAAATTAAAAATAAGCCAGCCTAAGATTCTAACATTCTTAACAGGACTGTGATTCATTCTAGCAAGCTCAGCTGCTAACAGTGAGAGAAGTGGGTAAGAAGGTGGTCCTCACATCAGTTACCTTCCTGTTTTCATCCTCCACTCTCCAAGAACTGTTCTGCTATCAGGCTTCAATGCACTTTGGCAAGATCTGGGGACTTCAGAGCTGATCCCTGAGGTATCTACTATAAAATTATTTTTGTTTTAATTGTTGTCATATGCCTCTGGGTTGGAAGAAGAGGGGGATTTTAAGTCCTTAGTCCTTTCCCCCCCAAAAAAACCCAATACCAGATACAGGTGTGGCAGCAGAAGGTGCCAGCCACCCCAGTGGCAGTGATAGAGTGCCTGAAGTGAGAAGTCTATGAGAAAAACAAGGACAAAAGGCTTCAGTAGGAGGATGTCTGGGGGCAGTAGGAGCACCATGAAGAACCAGAAAGGATCAGGAGGAGATAACATGCTCTGAAATAGATTATTGAGGAAAAGACCACAGTTCTGGAGAGAAAAGAGCAGCAAAAGTTTGAGAGCAGCTTATAGAAAAATGGTGGTGGTGAAAATGTAGTGGAAACTAGACTCAATTTCTGAGACAGCAAGGATGACAACTTGGTGCTCTGTCTGCTTTAGGAAGTGCTGAAGGTTTTTTAATCTAAAGAGTGGGACATAACATAGAACATCTTCCTCCTTAGGTGCTTTTTCCCAGAAACCTTTTCTACAGTAGGGAAATAATCCCTCTAGGAACCTTCAGTAGCCTGTCTGGTGTTACACAAAACTTCTCCTCCTTATGACCCCTGCCCCGAACTCCCTTGGTCCCCATCTCAGTCTCTTCCTGCTTTTGCTAAATATATGTATTTTACTCCTCACAGCAAGCTCAGGTGTTAATAATGGAGTGGAATGTGCTATTCTCTTCATTCCATTAATATGTGTCCTGTCTTTACACCGAGCATGCTGGTTGTCTGATAAGGATTGCATATTTATTGTGAGTGGGAGATTTATTGCAAGTAAATTCAAATCATAAAGAAGTCAATTGGCAAGAGGTACTTGAGCTAAGAAAATTAAAGCTTCCTTCTATAGCAACTATGGAGGGTGGCAAGAATGAATCCTCTAAAAATTACCTATTCAGTCCCAGATTTCCACTGAGCAGTACCTGGCTCTGTGCAGTCAATGGGCCAGACTCCAGCCCACAGCTCTGCAGCCAGGTCTGCTCCTAAAATCTAGCAGCAAGTGTCTTGCACACACAGGGCAGGGGAAAGAGGGAATTTCAATACATTAACTGCTTTTCTTTGGTTCTGCCCCTTCTTTCCACACCCACACCTTCAGTGCATGCAGCATCCTTCCTGTCTCGTGGTTCTGAGTGTATGTTGCCCAACCAGGCACCTTCCTCCCTCAGTTTGTTCCTTCAGTATTTATTCATTCATTCACACAGGGCTGTGGAGACCACCAAGGATCTGGTTTCTCCTCTTTTTATAGAGATCTATTTATTTGCAGCATTTCTCCTTGTGTTCATGTATAATGGAGTCCTGATATTTTTAATTTTTCAATTAAAATTCAAAAGTGGTTTCTTTCTTGGGACACCACTCCTTTTCCATAGCAGCACAAAGGTTGTGAAGGAGAAACAGTGTCATAACCACTCCCTCCCTACCTTTCCTACCCCTTTCCTTTATCCTCAACCATGCACACTATTTCCAGTGCCCTACTCCCAGGTTTGACAAAAGCATCTCTCTTTAAACTCCCATTTTGTACATTACAGCCAATGCCTCAAAATGACAGAACAGAGCCCAAGAGTTAGCGCTAGCAGAAGCACAGCAATTCCACATTTCCAGACTGACAGCACTGTTTCTATTAGAGGAAAGCATTTGTCAACACTTCATTTCATAACCACACGCACAGGTCACATAGCTTATAATAAACTCAAGATATTGCATAGCTTTTCTATGTGCAACAGAATTCTGTTGAGAATCAAGATGTCAAGAATAATTTATACTCTTCTCTTTTTGTACCCCTGACTAGACATAAATAAATATCAGACATCCTGTACAGCCTTCTTCCTATTAAATACTGTTTATTAACATCTGTTAAAATTAATAGATTTTTTATCCTCTCACCATTAATCATTTTTAAATGTGCTGTGTTTGTTGTTAGTGCAGTATGGCAGGCAGTAGAGACCCCTTCCCCTCTTGCTTTAATCTCCAGCAAATTACATTACAGTGGCATCCTTTGGGACTGCAGAGTTTTGGATACATCAGCATTTCCTTTTACCAATATACATTTTCATCTTTAAAATTACACTCTGCAATGTCTTGACACTCTGCATGAAACATTAAGTCATGCATTTGGTTCTGAAAAATTTAGATTTGTCTATTCTTGACTTACAGAGCAGGCATTAAAAAAGAAAAAAAAAAAAAAGAAGGAAAAAAAGAAAAAAACCACAGCCTATTGCAGTGTAAGATTTAAGTCCTGCAGAATTCTATGTAAGTACGTCTGTGCAAGCATGTCTAGCTGGAAGAATGAAGGCCTGTGTTTCAAACAATACCACTAAAATCAACATACTAATGGAAACTTCAATCATTAGGAATTCCAGAAATCAATCTTAAGCTAAGGTTAGCAGTTTTTCAACATAAACCCACAATGAAGTGTATGTTCATCACAATTAACAGATGTATTCATATTCATGGCTGCTCCCCAGAACCTTTCTCAGGACACACAGCACCAGCTGTGGCTTGGGAGGTCAGTGAGGATCTGTCCTCCAAGGCCAACACACACACACCAAGGCTGGGCTGAGTTTGTGGGGACACAGCAAATAGCAGCCTTGCAAGAGTGAGCTTCTCTAGAACTGAAAATTAACACTGACTACAGATAGCATTAAAATGTGTAAATATTTTATAACATATTATGTGCAGTTCCACGTGCTTCTCGCAGAAGGGGCCCATGCAGAGCAGCAAACAGTGATCCGAGGTTACAGAGCAATATGGATACAATTCCATATTACTTGAGGAATAGTTTACGACTGAGTAATTGAAGGCCATATTGTGATGCATATGCTCCCCTGAGTGAAGCAAATGCTGTTGACAGTGTTCATGTCTACAAACAGAAGGAGATTGAGGAGATGCAGAAGGAGATTTTTTCAGTCTTGGAACATGCCCAGAAGCTGTCATGTTTGCTCTTGTGCTTTCAGAAGCTTTTAGAGACACGGTATTGCCTGCAGCACCAAACATGCAGCCACTTTGGATGATTTCTTCACTGCTCTTGGGTGAGGGAAAAAGCAGACACAGGATATAAACCCATGGTATGGCTACTGGCCTGGGGAGCCCTTCAGTTCACTTCAGATTCTACAGAGAGGATGCTCTCTACATCACAGACTCAGGAGTTCTGGAAAAAACCACAAATTCTTGGGCCTAGAATAAAGGCCAGTAAAGCTGACTAACACAAAAGGAGAAAAAAAGCCAAAACCAAAACCAAAACCCAAAAAACCAAAAAAACAAAACCTCTGAACAAACATATTCTCCCAATATCCCAAACAGCTTCTTTCTGCTTTCATCTTCTCCAGTTACCAGGAGCTAGGGGATCACAGCCACTCATAGATGTGCCTTCTTTTATTAATGACTCCAGTGTCACTTTAAGTTGGTTTTTTTTTACTGATTCTGGCTGTTTTTCATATCTCATTCCCACTTTTCACTGACTTGACTCTGTTTTGACAGCAAACTAATATTTCTTTTAAGAAAAACTATCTAACACAAGCAAGGCCAGAGACAGAATGAATGTGCTCTGGATCGGTGACTTCATTCCCTGGTTCATCATTCCCCACCAGATTATAAAAGAGTAAAACCTGGTAAATAAGAGGTGACTGTATTTTCTACACCATATAAATCTATAGTAACCCAATTACCTTTACAGTAATTATTTTTTCATGGATGCTGAGCAGTTACTCCAGAGACAAAAAACAGTGTGAAAATCCATCTCTGAGAGGTTTGAGAAGACTTTTAGCTGAGAAGCCAAGAGTTTGTTAGCCAAGATCCAGAGACAAGCAGGGGAAAAACATGAACAAAAGGGGCATTTACAGTGACAGTAATTAATTTTAAGGAAAACCACAAGATGGAAAAAAATTGTCAGAACTTGTTATGTCCTTGTAAATTTTAGCATTTAGTACCCATGTTCCCTCAGGGCTAAAAGCAACTTCTGGAGGAGGCAGGAAGTACCATAGGGTCACTCCAACCCTGCTAAGTGCCTCTTCCTTCATCCCCAGCTGGTGAGGGAAGACACTGGTGCTGCTTTCAGGTGAAGAGGGAGCACAGAGTCCATGCATGGTCCCCTTCAGTCACTCTCCCCATCTGTCAGACCCCATCTGCCTCAGCCTCCACCCACAGCTTTTGAAATGTTGGGCAATTCCAGCTGCCTTTGACAGAAGGTTTTAAGTTCTAGCCATTTGGGAAAAGGGAACTGTATCTCCCAAGTAATGTGACATCAGCTTTCCAAGGCAGAAAAAGGGTGGCTTCAAACACCAGCATCTCAGTGCCTCTGATCTCCTCCATCTGACACCAGAGGTACCAGGAGAGAACCAGCAGGTCCAATAGATCTGCAGACACACTGCCTGCCCACTGTGTCGCCTGGGATTGTGGTTAGTAAGGCCCTACAAGGCAGATGCTTGTTTTCATTCTCAGTGGAAAAATCCCAGCAGCAATCAGAAAAAAAGGGACACACGCTCCTCTGATTATAACAGGAAAATAAAGACTTTTTATGCCATTCTAAAAGGGATCTGTAAGTCATTGCCAACACACCTGTCACCAAAGTTCATTCTACTTCAAGAGTATGCTTTCTATTCCATTATCATGGCACATCTAGAAAATTTCATGACTTCACTAAGCTGAATTCAGCTTAAAATTTTAGGTCTAGATAGAGTAATTTTTGCTGCAGATTTTATTATCTCAAAAATTTGCCTTTGAGAGCAGAATGCATAAATTAGAGGAGAGGTGCAAGCACAGGATATTACTGTCCATGTCCAGAAATCTCTATCATCTAGCAAGCAATGAAGTAAATAAATATAAAAAAAATTTTAAATAATGAAGTCATATGAACTTCTGCAGGATATGTTTCCAGTCTCATAGAATCTGGCTATTAGAACATGTCAACTTAGGGAAATTGATTGATATAATATCAGTGTAGTTTAACAGAATAATGTATTCTTCTTTGCCTTAACTATTCTAGTTTACCTACTTCATGTGGATATGATTCCAGATTAAACTGACTTTACTAAACAATAGCTTTCTTAAAAATAAAAGACAATCTATCAGTCATTTCATCAAGTGGAAAGGCTTTATGAGATCAGTAACTTAAAATGAAGCAAACTTCTCCCTCAGCTGAAAGCACAGAGGATTTGTCCCACATAATGCCACATTTACAACTGCTGCATGTGCAAGCAGCTGAGACAGGCAGAGGAGGGATTTGAGTTCCACAGTGTATAACCACTGAGGACACAGCAAATGTCTAAAGTCCAGATTTCCTTTTGATACAAGTCAGTTTCTAAAAATTCGGCTTTTGTAGCAATCCTTAAAAGTCTAACATAAAAGAAAAGAATCATGGGGGATTCAAGGAGCAGATAGCTGGTGTCAGCTGTAGCAAGATGAATGTAATAGAAGTCAAATTTTTGCATACTCTAAGGGGGTTCTGTGCCATTTATCTTCTGTGTCAAATATTTATCCAATATCTGTGTCTTTCAATATTCTGAGAAGGTGGTCCATGATAAGCAGGAACAAGTTACAGAGGAATGTTAGCCAAACTGTTAGCAAACCTACACAGAAATGCTAGGGCTGGACCTCTCTGTGAAGAGGGTCTAGACATAATCCATGTTGGTTTAGGCATTTACCTGCAGTGGTTGTGTTAGACATCTAGCACATCTGGACGTCATGGGAACATGGAAATGATTCAGCTCATGTAAGAGTTACATTACTTTTGGAAAATAAGGTGTCACAGTTCAACTTTTTGAGTGTCTTTCAATTCATCCATTGAAAGTAGGGTGAAAGTAGGTTCTCATGCCTAGATTAAAACTCTGTTCTCCTTTATATCACCAAACTTGCCTGAGCAACCCCTTCCCCTTACACCCAGGA
>VZTN01014899.1:677-64729 GCA_013400515.1 Erpornis zantholeuca
GCACAGCAGGTGTTGGGTATCAGAAGACACCAAACACACTTTTACATTTTTGAACAGAAATAAGAACCTGTTGCAATGCTAAGTCAACTTTTGCCACTGTATCATATAGATGACCTGAGCAACAGCTGACTGCTGCCACCAAGACTCTGCCCTGAACTTCTATTTTAAAGGCCAAAAGCAAATACTGCAGACTTCTTCCACACTGGTTTTGCTCTCAAACAATGGTTGAGTAAAGGTCATAGTTTGGAGAGATTTTCTGCATCAACTGTTGTCTTTCTTTAAACCTTTATGTGGAAGTTGCTACTTTATTTTCTATGGAAAAAAAGGCATTGGTAGAGTCTTTTAAGCTACGGGTTAATCCATTCTTTCTTTCATCTACCATTTGATTTGAAGATCATCAGCTGCCCAACAGATCTTGTCTATGAATCATTCATTCCATAAATTTGCTAGTCAGAGCAATGTCTGGATGCAAATTTTCATGAGATTTTCAAGCTCCATCTTAAAACTAGTCTGGATTTGTGTATCACCCTCTGTCCCCTTCTGTGTCCCAGAAGTTGATGCTTCTCTCTTTTTCTCTGTCAGCTACTCCTTGCATAAAGAAGTCAAGCTCTATTGAGGGTGGTGAAGTACTTGACATTAAATGGTCTGGTATAACATTTTATGACTCAGAGCTCCTGATAAATGTGATTTATTAGGGATAAAAGCTTTTTCCTAGGTCAGATGTCTGGACTGAAGAGACAGTTCATTAGAGAGGATCACTCATATTTAGCAATGTAATAGGAATGAAGTGATTTTTTTTATCATAGGGTCCAAATCTGTCTTGCACCACTACTGTTCTCCTCTTTAGCCAGAGTTAATTGTCAGCTGAACAATGAAGGTACCTAGGACTAATTTATTTAGGAATATTTTCCATCTGTAAAGCCTCTGCTAATGGAGTACAAGAGGCCATGACTAAAGGATACAGGTATAAAGTTTAAGACCTGAGATAATTACGTGCCAAAAATATCATCAGCTCTACATGTCAACTTACACAAAAACAGAACTATTAAACCTTTTGAAAAAGACGTATTGTGTTCACGAAACTAAAGTAACCAGGACAATTTCTATTCACCATAACTGTAGAATAACAGAGTCAAAAGAGTTCTCTCTCTCAGTGCAACACACAGAAGAAAATAGATTCCAACCAATTTAGATAAAAAGATCTGACACTTTTTATAACTATAACCATAGCTACCTAGACTGAACCATTGAGAGCATTTATAAAAGAACTGTCCATATAAGAAAATCAGAACATTACTACTCTAAGATTATTTTGGTACAAATAGGTACAGTACTTACAACCCTTGCTTCTCATTTTGTCAAGACATTGTGGGTAAAGCTTCTGATGGAATTACTGAGTTTCACACAGGAGCTGACCTCTGAATACTTAAGCTCTGAAGCAAAAGAATAAATGGATTGAAAACTGGACACATGCCGTATGGTGGTTGAGCTATATTATGAACACTTATGCTCTAGGTATTCTTTTGTACTACTTTAAGACTTATTTACAGTCCAGTTGAACTACTAAGAGGGATTAAATGCATTAATGGACTACCTTAATATGGGCTGTTCTAAATAAAATTAAGAAAATAAATTGTATTCATATTTCACTGCACAGATTAAAGTGGTTAAAAGCCTTTCCATGACAATCTGAAACACGCAGCCCTATCATCCCTACATACAAAACTGATTTTTTTTAATTCTTGCAAAAGGAGAAGTCTCTGTTGTTGCAAAAGTTCTGTTAATGAGATGTGTTTAATCTTTCTGTTATTTGGTTTTATTCCATTTACTATCTAGCCTTATTAAATTTGCAAAATAGATTGTTTATCTTCATTCTGGGAAAGTAGGTGCCTATAATTTGCAAATATGTTGGTCAAAAATAGACCAGTTAGATGTTCTTGGCTGGCACATTGTCAAGGCACACAATGAGAGAGGCTCCCTCCTCTCTCTCTCTCTCACACACACTTCTTTCTCTCTCGCATACACATGCTCAAAAATGTATCCAGTGGAGTAAAATATTCACATTAATACTGGAAGCGATGGAGAAGAACCCCGGTCGACATCCCATCTGTTCCCTTGAATTAAATTTAGAATTCATATATAATATAGACATTTCTGTCTGAATATCATAAAGCCCTGACACATTCAGGCTTTCATTAAAAAGCTCTGAGATGTGACTTGAATAACAATCTGTCTTAGCTAATTAGTATTTTCAGTTTAGCATATTCACTTTCAAACGTATTGCTGTTTGCACATGGTAATTTAGGTAAACAGAGCCCATCCACAGCTGCATCAATTAACACTGCTAATCAAAACTGAATTCAGGTAATTAGGCACATTTATGCAAAAAATGTGTAATTTGTGGGGAAAGCTAGATCCTTCAGTAATATTTCAATAAGTAGGAGTCTCTTTTTGCAAATAAGGCAAGAATATAATGGTAAATCAGCTCTAACATATACATGATACATAGTCAGTCACAAATATCTAAATTAAATCTCACTAATTGGTCTGTATTTTCAGAAATTTGACAATATTTTTTTTTCATATAATTGTTTTCCTCAGTGTTTCTACATGAAAGAGTGGATTCATTTCTGACGGAAGTTTAAGTGATTTTAAAAGTTAATGTTTCCTGAAGCAGTTTTTGAACTGTTGAATGTGATGGTCCAACATTTTCTCATTTTCAGACAAGAAAATTTTAATGAGAAAGCCCTTAATCAAATTGAAAGTTTAATTTCTTCAAAGAAGGTGCATTTTTGTTTATCTTAAAGAAAAGCTAGAAATTTCCACAACCATCCATTTCAAGAATGTAAAGCAGCAAGTATTTCAAATATATTCGGCCTTGACTTACAAAGTTTCACATCCTTTCCTTCCCTTTTTCTCACCCAACCCAAAATCTGAAACCCTTCAAAAACTACAAAAAACCCCAAACCAACAGTGTTAGAAACCACATATTCATAAGAGAATTTTAATTTCTATTGAAATGGAATGAAGGAATGTTCATTGAAACATTATACTCCAAGAGTCTTCATATGCAGCTATTCAAGTTATTCAAATTTAATTCTCTGCTATGCACACTTTCAGAAATCTACACAAGTCTGATGAACAAGAAATGCAATTATCAACTTGCAGCTAATTTTCCATGATGAAAAGAAATACCTAGGCAATTGCTGATTTTTAACAGAAGCCTAAACTTAATCTACTATTTTTGTATCTTCTCCTTGATTTGACGCCAACTCCGGGGGGAAACACGCAATACACTTGGTGCAGATTTACAACGTAGAATATACAGTTTCTGCTAAAAACATCATTGTGAAGAAAAAAAATTCTTTACCACTTTAAGGTCTAACCCTATGCAGCCACTGAAACTGCAGTGTGTTTTGCAATCATACATAATGCAGTGCATATCTCACCACTCAGAAACTTTTCTCTATATAGAAAATTGCAGTTTGTTCCATTATAAAAGTATCTTTTAAATGTTGCAGTTAAAATGGCCTTAAACCTGCAATTTTCATTTATCTGTTGGCTGAGTAGCATATTGAAAAAATATTGAAATGAAAGGACAGAAGTAAAATTAAAGGGAAGAAGTGTGGCAGGAGTAAAATTTTGAAATATCTTCTTTTCAAATAATCATAATGACTACTGCTAATGTCAGGAAAGGAGATAATTTCTGAATAATTATTGGACCAGTACATGCAGTATAGCATATGCCATTCTCACTGGGAGCAATCGTGGGGGCAAAAAAGGTTTTAACTGCACCTTTTTTCTGGGTTTTTTTGCAAGAAACAGTCACCTGTATGACAGATCACATGCTAAGCACCTTGCTGATCTCTCATGTGACTTATTAAAACTGACATACAATGAAGATCATCAAAACAGTCTTACATGACCTGTCTTTGAAAGAACCTGCTTGATAAATGCTTTTTCAAAAGACCAAAGCAGAAGGTGTAATGACTAACAGTGTTTATTTTAGATGTTATAGCCCGTAGGAAGTGAGGACAGTGACAACCTCCCAGCACCCCACCTCCTCCACCACCCACGTTGTTAGTACTTTTTTTGCCTAAAGTAGTCAGATATAGTATTCCAACAAACTTTCCAGAAATACTTTACTACACTGCCCTGTCTCTGTTGCCTACCTCAGTTAATATAAGCAGACAGTTAGGAGAATCTCTTCACTGAACACACATATATTTAGCATACGTTATCACTTCATCATGAATTTTTCTGATGCACCACCCATTTGAAAATTTGATATTATGCTAGAGTATAGTTAGTTCATGCAATTTGGAGGGGGTTTTTTCTATTTAATAAATGTATTAGCTTATAACAGACATAGAAATCATAGCTACCTCAAAAAAGAAAATGCTATATAGGAAAGCTGGCTGGTAAATAGGTGTTTCTGACACATGTAGCTCCATTTTTTTCTCTCCTGTATTGCTCTGCTGTGAAATATGGAAAATTATTGAGACCCTATAAAAAAAAATTAAAGACTCTATTTTACATACCAATTACTGTTAATTAAAATATGATGGATATGTATGACTACAAAGAATCTATAAATACTGTTTCCCTCAATTTAAAGAAAAGTTTTATCCTACTCCAAGCACTCAAGAGCATTCCAAAATTATAAGCAAAACAATACATATTTAAAGTTTAGATTTATTTTCCCCATAGAGCATGCAACTCATTATTCATAACATAAAAACTGCTGAAATGCTTCATGTTCCAGGCATTCATATGGTTAATTCAAGAACATGAAAAAAATTTTTAGTTTGAGAAAAGCAAAAGCCAACAATTAGTACTCTACACCTTACATGAGGAGAAAAAGCTCAATAATTTGCAAATGTTGAAGGAAGCGCTAGTTCCATAATTAAAAATCAGGCAGAGATCCTTTTGGCAAATGGATCTCTTTGTTAAACATCCCACTAATCCAAGCCTGAAGGTATAATTCAGTACCCTGGAGGATCCCCTCTATACTTTTGCCAGCTGCTCCATTTAGGTCACTCCACCACAAGTTTAGCTTTTATCTATTCCTCACTTTCTTCACTGGGTCCCAGAAGCAGCAACCCATCTCTCTGAAGACTGTTTAAAGTGTAAATGAAAATACGAGACAGAAGTGAGCTGCTACCTCAGGGTCCTTAATTTTTGAACCGCAATTCCTTGGACTTCTCTACCTTGACAGATGCAATATGAAATCTTCCTTGATGAAAAGTGAGGAGATAAACTGAATATGGAATGCAGATGGTACATTCATTATCATTTTAATGCCTTACAGCTGCAAGAAAAAATAGGAAATTTTACTAGGCAGAAAGTCCACTCAAGACCAAACAGTTGTTGCAGCCCTTCTGCCCTTCAGCCCAATTCCCAGCACTACTGCTGTTGGCATGCAAGAAAAAGCCTTCAAAGAGCCATTTCATCTCTTCTCAGGTGGTCAGGGAGAGGTGGATTCAAGGAGAGGAAGTAAAAAGAAAGAAAAAAAAAAANAAATCCATCCTAGTCTGATCCAGTACAGTGTATGCCAAAGACCATGAAGAGTCCCAGCTCACTTGCCTCCCTCTTCTGGACTGGCAGGTGAAGGAAGAAGACAGTAATCCTTGAAGGACTTGTTTACGCAAGTTAAACCATCCTCAAGTAACAAAACTAATTCTAATTTACCATCCATTTACCACCATTTTGGTGTTTTTAACAAAAACATATTTTCCTAACACAAGCAACAAAAATACGTGACTAGGATCCATTTATAATGGCTCTAGTCAGTGTAAATTTTAGCCCTCAGAGAGTCATTCTAGTCCTCCAGAATAACTTTTAGACAGTATGTTCTTTATAACAACACCCTAATCTCTTACTCTGCAAAAGTTAAGTGTAACTCATTATTAAACAAATCAGTGCCCTGACATTCATTTGTCTGCTAAATAAAAATAAAGAGTCAGGCAGATACTCTGGGAGGAATTCCTAACTATTCAACTTCTAATGAAAGATTTATAAAAAATGCAGCAAGCATATTGCTGAGGTCTTTCCAATTTAATACTAAGTAATAAAATTTGCACACACAGACGTGAACTGTAATGTGAAGAATTATAAAATCTATTGGAAATTAACTTCCTAGATTTTTTAAATGCTGTTCAGTAACATAGCCACAGCAACTTCGACAACCATCTGCAAAACTTTACACATGCAAGTAATCCCACAGGCTTCAGACAAGTACTAAGATCATGTCCTGATCCTACCCATCCAGCATGACGTACTGACTACAGCCTAAGAAGCCGCTTGTTCCCACTTGTAGAAGGATGGAAACCCTGAAGCAATGCAGCAGTTCACACACCTGCACTCAGCCTGCACCAGAGGAAGTGGTCTGTCAGTCAAAAAGTACAGTCTGCAAGCTCGTACACCTGACTTTTAAGGATTAGGGAAAAGGAAACAGCAACTCAAAGAACAACACAGATGCAGCTTTATTTCTAATTCTGCGATGGCTCACCCAGGTGAGCAACCCATCTCAGACGAGGTGCCCTGTGAAGCTGGCCAGGGACCCTCACCTGTGTCAGGCTGCCCCTGCACAGCTCAGCTGGCTGGAGGTCAGCTCTAGAAGGTAAAGCACGTCCACAGTGACCGGCACTGCTTACCTCACCGACGCTTCCACACACTCCTGCCGGCATTCCTGGACGTGCAGGTTCATGGCAGGCAGCTAGGTGCTCCCAAGTTCGGTGTCCCCCTGGCACGGCTGCTCCGGCGGGAGCCAGCAGAGCAAAGGCAGGTTGCCACTGGCCGGTTCTGCCACAGCCCGGCCGCGCGCTGTCTGCAATCACACCTCGCTGAGTGCAAAACAAAAATTAAAACATTTTTTTTCTCTTACACTTAGAACAGTATGCTGTATCATTTGTGTTTGCATTTAAATTGGACAGAGTAATTTACTACTGGCTTTTAATTTCAGGAGGGTTAATCACCTCAGCAAAGGTCAATCAAACTTTAATCTCCAATAAAATTGCAGCAGCTTCCGTCACCTGCAGGACATTTATTATATTCTTATTTCCATGCAAAAGGATGCATCACTAATCTTCTAATTCTTTACATTAGCACATTTGCCATTAACACTTTACTAAAATTATTAATTCCTCCAAAACTATTACAAGAGCTCATTTCTACACATCTCACAAGATAATCCTGTTAAAAACCAGCCACATCTACTGTGACACTGCTTTAGTTGTCTGCTCTAATCCTCGCAACCGTTTGATACTCCAGCCGAGTTCTAACAATGCACAAAGTCTCAATTACAGAAAATATTACGGGCTTTAGTTTAGAACAACAATATACTGTTTTAGTAACTTAATCTTCCCTATTGTCTGCAATCACAATACTAATCTATTTTGTCACTGTTCACAGCATTTTCTATTCAAAACAAAATATAGATTTTTAATTTTGCTTAGCAGCTCTTGAAAAGCAATAGATTTACAAGGATAAGTTAAAACCTAAAATCCATTACCGAGGATAGGAATAATAATGATAATAGGAATATGTTTCTGGCCTGCAAAGAAGTATTTTCTCACAAAAGAGAAGTCTCTTTTGGGGTATAAACCATTAAAAAAAAAAAGAAATAATAAAAAAAGTTGCTTGTTCTTTCAATTTGGTCTGCCAACTAAGAACAATTCATCTGCTATTAAATTGACTGCAAACTGCAAAATCTCTCTGAAAAATTCACATCAGCATTAGTTTTAAATTACCATCGCAATAACAGCAGCTCAAAATGAGAAAATTATTTAACTCTAAACAGAAAATTGTCAAATATAAAAGAGCACATCCTCTAAAAAATGTTGGTTTTAGATAAACATAAGCTAAGCTAGCTACTCAACAATACATTCCTTCAAAAGTCTACTGTAACAATTCCATCTGAATGCTCAGAACTAAGTTTACCTGTAAAGACACAGAAAAAACCAACAGAAAGCTCAGGGACAGCTCGTTACAGAACCAAAACACAATGCAAACAATTCATTTCCCAAATTTTAGAAACTGGTACCAACAAGTCAGAATTTATTGCGCAGAAAAATACTACCACCACCAAAATACATGGGTCTCCCTCATCCTCCTACCATGGCCATATTAGTGCTGCGAGAAAGAAATCTTGTGTCTATTTAAAACGGATTTTTTAGCCATAATAACATTTTGACATACCGTAATGTAAATAAACTGTTCTTTCCCATCCCAATATTTCCTTCTCTGTCTCTCTGTCTCTCTCTGTCTCCGTCTCTCTCCTCTTTTTGTTTTAATATATGGCACACAGACAGACACACGCCCCCGTCACTGTCAATATGCACACTCATTAGCAATATGTCAGGCTGGCATTTTCAACACACTCCAGAGCATAACTGAGCTACCACACAGTGCACACACACGTGTTAAAATACAACTGGAGAGAAAAAGAGCTCGGTGGAACAGTGTTTAACTTAGAAAACTGGGCAAACAAACAAAAAACCTAGGTAAACTCGGTAAAACAAAATGGGTAAATGAGATTCTTAGGCAGTGTTTTCCAAAGGTGCTGTGAATTCCCAGCTAACAGCATCGATGCTCCTCTCTTTTCACACACAAAAACAGACAGACACAAATACACATATACAAAAGAGAGCATTTTAGCAAGACATTCTAATGATGAATTATGGATGCAAGAACACAGGTCTTTCCCTGTTTTTTGGGTTTTCTTTATGCCTTTTAAGTTACATTCTAACTTGAAGAAATGTATGAAAAGAAATACTGCGAAACACAAATCCAAGCTGAACTACGATTTCCTAGAACACAGACTGTCCGCAGCATTTGTAGTCCTTCCAGCTGAGAAAATTACCCACGAAAAACCACATCCGCATTTTTTGCAAAAAGCATCTGGCAAGACACTGAAGACCACTTAGAAAGGGTGACTATCTCTGAACTACAGTTTTGATATTCACCTCTTGACACATTGATAAAACATATTCTAGATTGCTATTGCAACTGCTTTAAAATACAACAGAATAGCTTCACGTGGCACTCTGAAATGAAAGGTATCATCAAAGGACCAAGTATTTCATTTTTTAAAAGAACAAACAGTGGAGAAATGTATATGAAAAGAAACATACCTTTAGTTATCCCGGTGAACGACTTTTCAGCACATCTACATAGTCCTGCAGCTCCACCAGTACAAAAGTCAACACTGCTGTGCTTGTGATCTCTGTGACAATGGCATCATACTGCCGGCAATTTTTTCGATTAAACTTCTCAGACATGGTAGCAACTTTGTTAATTATGATATTAGCCAGCTGGCGGGTACAATCAATCATCCACTGTAAGAAAGGCAGACAAAGAGACATCTAATCATTGCAACCAGAGCAGATAAATTTTGTTCCTTTCTTATACGTGTCACAGATTCTATCCCTCCTGACCCTCTACACAGCCATCGACTGTCAAATTTAGATTCAGCAAGCTCCCAGCTTTTCTTTATCTCTGCCTTAGATCTGAAGCTCCTGGTTATCGGGAAGACAAGCGTCACCAGCTGTCTCAGAACAGGAAGGCAATCAGGTGAATAGCACTTATTATCTCTCATTGCCTTCTGAGGAGCAACAAGATTGATTTTGGACCAACAACGCATCCAGATCTCAGGCACAGCTACTACAGTGTCAAGTCTAGAATGCAGTGCATACATAAAACTGACCTCAAGCTTTGTTAACAATGCATACCAAAAGTTTGAGGGCTGATCTTTTTTAGTTTTGTTTTATGTTGAGTATGTGGGGGTTTTGGGGTTGTTTTTTTTTTCCCCTAAGAAAACTCTTAAATTTTTTTTCTCCAAAGCTGCACTAGATATTCTCTTATTCCAGGCCTCCGTCCCCCCACCTCAGAAAGCCCAGGCAAGCAGACCGCATCGTTACTCCAGGGACTCTGTTTCACAGTTGGATAGTCTTAATTGGGCCCACAGAAGCAGTTAGCTACCATTAAAGGCTTCTCTGTATACATCTTCTTCCCAACTAGTCTGATCGTACATAAAACCCCACAAGTGAAGCCTATGCTTTGAGAAGGTTAAACACGCAAATACATTATAAATCCAGAATATAAGAGCATCCTAACAGAATCTGAGCTGACAGTGAATTTCAGCACTGGTCTAGAAAACAGGAATGTATTTGGGCTTTTCATTTAGAGCAGCATTAAACAATCATGCGCTCTTACTGTAAGACATTTATTACAAACCAAATACACTGCCAAGTAGTGGAAGGTAGTTCATATGAAGTAGAAACAAGGGGTACAATAGAACAAAAGCTATCAGAATAATGCATTCTGGTACAAAAACCCCCACCAACTAACTTGATACATTTCAGAATGTATCTGCTGACAGTTCTGTTAAACTAAATAGAGTATAATAATCAATGATACAAATTTATAAGGATGCACAAAAATGTTTAGGATCAGTTTTGGATTCTTGGTACTTTGGCTACCCTGGCTCTTGGACCAAAGACTGTTTTTCCAAAACCATACCTTTTCAGACAAAGTCATCTTATATTTACTTCACCTTAACTGAAAGATAGTTTAATATTTAAGGCGGTATCCAGCAATACTGTCTCAATCGCGAGAAAGACTTTCTGGACTTTACTGCATAAAATTATCTCTGTTTTCACTAAAAACAATACATGTTTTCTTGAAAGTTTTCACATGCAATTCAGCTAAAATTTGCACATTTTCTTGAAATGAAAACAGAAAATATCAACAGTTAGAAAATAGCAGCTAGCGGGAGTAACAATTACATCCTGACCTTGCTCCCTCAAAATTAAACTGTTGCAGAACTTTCTTTGCCTTTAAAAGTCAAATTTTTCTGCTGTGTAACTTCCTCATTTGGAAAGCTTAGGAGGCTAAATACAGGAATTGCAATGGTGTTCATAATTCATTATTAAACACAACTAATTGCTTTCTGATATTTGTTGGAAAGAATGAGGACAAGAAATAAATTACATTCTCAAATGGGATGTCATTGTTTCATTCATTTGGAAGACTGAAGTATTCAACCAGCTTCTCAGGCAGATATTGAAGATAACACCGGTTCTGCTTTGCATCCAAATTGTTAACAAGTGGAGGTCTAGCTCAAGTACCTCCATAAGACATTGTCACCAATGCAATGGCAGACACTCTTAGAAACAACTGACTAATTCATTTCATTAAAATATTCACCACCAAGAGGATTTTACTCAGAAGGAACTTTCTACTGCCATATTCAAATCAGACCTTTCTTTCTTTAGGCAGCAGGTAAATTTAAAAAAAATAGTCTTGATTTTAGCACAGAGACTTAAGGCAAGAAGAAAAAACTGAGCGTAGCAAATGAATAGGGGACTTGGGAAGGATACAAAAATAGGAGGCTGCCGTAACTACTGATTCATTTATCTGGAAGGTTAACCAAAATCACCAGATACGTAAGGCTATCCCTAGCAGTACCTCCAATCAGCCACCAGCATAGACCTGACTAGGTTTCTAAGCTGTCAGAACAGATCTGACCTGGCAAAACTGGAAAACAAACAGGACGGTCTCTGACAGAGTCAGATTGACCTGACTGATTATTTAAAGAAGCATGAAAGAAGGATCAAAGTTGGGACCCCAGCAGAACGTGCTTTTGTCCATTTTCAGTAATTACATCAGGTTTTTCTCTTATTCACACTTTTTTTTCCTTTTCATTACTTCAGAGCTCATTGTGGAAAAATATGGAATTAACTTCACCTACCCTCAGCTATAATAAACAAAGCAACTAGGCTTTTCACTATGATCTCCTCTGTCATCACAAGGATGGAGAGGAATCTGCTGAGCATGAATTATTATACCCATTTCCATACTTGGATACTGGTGGAACAACTTATACACTACACAGATGTACCAGCTCTCTCTACTAGCTGTCGTGAGCACTGCAGTACTGGTCTGAGTTCAGTTTTAACACTGCTTGAAGCAGGAGGCTGGACTAGTTGACCTCTAGATGTCTCTTCCAAATTGGATTATTCTGTTTATCTATGAAGTGTCTAAGGCAAAAGCAACATAAACAGTAGAAGTTACGAGATTACTCCAATCACAGGAATTAAATATGTTACTTTTCCAGGAGGGCAGGACACTTCCCCAGAGCGTTTTGGCCCTGAATTTCTCAAGCCTTTTGAAATATCAGCCCTATTTGGTTGGGTTTTTTTTCCCCTGTCCACTGAGAGAAAATTATTAGACTTACCAAATCCTGCATACAATAAGAGGTTCACGGAAAATGAAACAATGGAAGAGGAATACACAAATGAAGCACAAAAAGACCTCCATAGAAGCAACATAATATAGGAGGAGAAAAGGAAAGTGAGTGGTAAAGGAGGAATAAACTTAGGGTCAAGCGAAACATTTCATTAGAATGGAGGGAGATAAAGGACAGGCCACGGTTAACTAGAAGTATCAGTTTAAAACAAGAAAATATTAGCCGAGGCCATAATAATGGTGGTAACAGGCTCAAAACAGGGGTTTATTCTGGCAAAGACAGGATTACTCCAGGATTTCTGCAGTATTTACTACATTCTTAGAACACAGAATTTTGTGGAAAAAAACCCCTCACCACCAAAAGAAACAAAAAAACTCCTAAAATCCCCAATATCCAATGTAGAAGGAAGTATAGAAAAGACTAGGATCCATTATCCAAAGGAAAAAAAACAAACAACCTATTAATAAGCTTAACTTTGAAAATGCCCATCTAATAAACCTTCCATTGTACTCTCATAAATCCTGTGAATCCTCTATTCAGTACCTCGTTACAAAAAATTAAGTGAAATTAAGCAATAATATATGTAAATTATACATTTAAAATAATGAACAATGTAATGAAAGGAGCACTCTTCACACTGCAATCCAGTGGGCTTTTAAATTAACTTTTAATGCTCAGCGGCTGCCAATTAACAAGGCGCCTACATGTTTGATTGTGCTAGAAAACACAAGTAAGAGAAGGGAAAGTGTAACACAGGAGCACAAAGCCAGTGCAGGAAGGTACACTAGCACCAGTGCACAGCTTTAAGGGAGCACATGTAGCAGAGCCTGGGTCCAAGCTGGTCTGCAGTGAACCTTTTCCTGAAATCAGGAGCTTTGAAGGCTTGGTGACAGACTGATCCACTCACTCACTGATTCCCCCCTCCCTCCAACAAAGAGCATATGTAACTGCAGACAGGAAGCTTATGGTCTAGTTTCTCATATTGGCACATCACGTGCATCTGAAATAGTAATGGATATTTTTTCTCTTGAATTTTATTTTAAGCAGTTAGCCTGCAGCATAAACTGCACAAATATTCCACTGAAAAGAATGAAATAATAAAGTTTCACAGTGCAGAACAATGTCTGCAAAGGTCACACATAGCTTCTCGAGGGGGAAGCGCCATGAGGCAGATGTAAAGAGGCCACATGTTGTGTCAATCCTTAGCACAGAATGAACAGAGGTGAAATATTAATGCACTGCAAGGAAAACAATCTTGCCTATATTCTAGGAACTGACAAAGAAAGAAAAAGGGTAAAAATACCATTTCTCCACTTGCAGCATGATGAACAGGTCCAGTTGTATCCCACTTAATATTGTCAGGACACGTGGAGTAAAGGGTGAGTGACAGACCCACGCATCCAGACCAGCATGCAATCAGAATTGTTTATTCACAGAAACCAGCTGGTTTTACACACTTCTTCAAGACACAGTATTTCCTTATATGGTATTTTTGACTCAGCAACCTATCACACGTTGCTACGTCAGCAATGCACTGCCTTAGTGCCCTTGTATGGGGCGATCATGTGCTGTTCATGTGCCCAGCAGCTTCCACAGGCTCCTCTCCGCAGGGCTGTGCCCTGTGCCATCTCCTCCCACCAAGGTCAGGCAGAGAGCAGCTTCTCTGTGCTGCCATGGCCTTCTGCAGGCACCTCCCACAGCCTGCAACCCAACTCTATCTTACCTCTCCCCACAGTAATGGCCTTTTGTTCTGTCCTGCTGTGCCCAGATGCAGACAAGCCTGAAAGCTGCAAATATTTTTTCCTTGCCACTCCCTTTCACCAATGCTCTGTTATTTTGTTACCAACACCAGTGGTCAGACATATCTCTTTCTAAACAGAGCGTTAAGAATATAGATGCTGTGTTTCTATTGCCTTTGACAATGTCCTGTAGCAGGTGCCCAAGAAAAAATGTAAGGGCAAGCAAGGAGCAATTTTCTTTCCAGCTTCTACCTACTCACAGCATGGAACCAAGCACAAAGCCAGGATGGCTTAATACAATACATTTGACAAGAATTTCAATACAGTTACCTACATAACAGAATGACCCAAAAAATCAGTACCAAGGGTGTGCAGTGAAATAACTGACATCATGTCTGTAAAACAGAAATGCTCGTGGGAATAAGAATCAAAGACTGAGCTGAAATCTACAAAAAATTAATCTGCCTTAAACTATTTGTTTGCCTATATTTTAAAAAGACAAGTTGTTCATTAACGTTCAGACTAACAATTCTGGATCTGAAGTGGGGTTGGGGGTTGTATAATTCTGTAAATATGAGGCAATAAAAAACTTGCATTGTCTTTATGGAAAGGCAGTATATAAAGCACCTTCCCAGAGAGCCTCTCACTAGGTCAAGTGAGACATCTGAGCACCACAACTCCAGGAGTTAGTAATAGTTCTTCCCTGAAGTGTTTGCACTATTTTACAGGAAACTCATTCCCAATGTTGTGGTTAAAAAGCCTCTTCTACAGCCTGAAGGCATCTCCTATGCAAAATTCTCACCTGCAGTAAACTGGAACTGGAATGGCACACACACACAGAGAAAATGAAATAACTACTGAATTAAACAAATGCTTATTCTGGAGACAACAAACACAAAATACATTGGAGAAAACATATTGCCATGCTACAGCAACACAGTCTCTTTAGACTATATGGTACTTAGGTTTAATGTGTCGTTTTATATTTTTCCCCAAAATAAAAAATGCACTTATAGCTGAAGTAGTCTCATAAAATTATCCATTTTGTCTGAATAAAATTGAAACATGTATAACACTAATAATATGGCAGAAACAAACTCTGGTATGTGACTCATTAGAAAGGTTGTAACTTCAATGATTCAATCGAAGTGATATAAGCCAAAACACCAACGTGACAGGAAAATAAAAAAAAATTAAAATCCAACAACATAAACTACTAACATTTTCTGATTATAATTCATTAAAAATAAAGTTTAGAGTTAATGTAGTTATGCTTTGGGTCTGGATTCTAGAAAGACATGTCTCAAATTGTGAAACTGCCCAACACAGACCTCCAGGATATTAATAATTTTCTGAAGTCACTTAATGAGCTTCTTTCAATACAAATAGTTAATTTCCTGACAGATAATACTCTACAACTGATTAATTTCAGAGCAGTAAAAAAGTAACAGCTCCAAACGCAAATTTAAAAAAAGAAATTTTAACAAGGAGGCCAAGTCAGTCATCATGGGTTTTTTTCCAAATTCGAAATTTCTTTCTTATATATTTTTAAACTGTTTTCCTCAGCAATGTCAGTTATCTATTATTTTCAGTATTAGGTGACAGAGAGCTCTTGCAGAGTCTTATGTCAAGAAGCACTTAAAAGAAGAAGTTGTAACAGTAAAAGAAGCATAGTTTGGGGTTTAGTTTGCTTGTTTGGGAGAAGATATTTTTCTATCAGGCAAAAATTATCATATTAATTTTTTTTCAGAAAAAGTAGACCTAATTGGATTATATCAGATTCAGGTCTCTTTTTCATTACAGAAATTATCATTAGAAACAGTGTTATCTACCTATGACATAGTGAAATCAAGCCTAAGATTAATAATTTTGTGAGGCTACGGTTCCTTTTAAATAAAGCCTAACAAGTTAAAAAGTAAAAAAATTGTTCTTTCCCAAAAACTACCGTTTTATGCTTTTTTGCCCCACTTATAAAGATGGTATTTGCACAAGGATACTATAAGATTCTCCTGTAATGTGACTGAAAGGGTCATGTGTCATTGACTAAAGAAGCACCACTAGGAGGATCTGTCTCCACTTTTTAAACCCCATCATACAACAATCAACTGCCCCAGGTTTTACCACACCAAACATGCAAGTGGAAGTTCTGCACAGGGAGCCATTGCCAGATAAAGAGCATTAAAAAAACCCACCAGAACTTCAGCATCCAAATGGTAGCTATTCCCAAAGGGACAAAATATGGTGAGTATACGCAGCAAAATAGGGAATAGCTCTGTGTATACCACACATATAAGATGCTAGACTGCAGTGAAATATATCAAACCTCTTATGAGCAAAGGCTCAAGACTTTTGCTGCCATAGATCTCTTTGCTCATTTGAAAATGCTCTTTCCACTCTAGCATTATCGATCATGAGAAAAATTAAATTGCTACTCTCACTTAAAGCTGAACACTGATTTAAATCTTTTTAAGAACAGAATTTAAACTCTATTGTATAGTAGAGGAATCAATGATACCAGCAGAAAACGCTCTCTTGATCATGCTAGTTTCAACTAAAAAGTATACTTGAAAATTGTTAATTTGCTGGATTCATTTGAAAAAGAGTAATCCCTTGCTGGTTGTCATACTTAAACTTAGGATTTTGGGGAGGCGGGGGGAAGATATCCCAAAGCGTAACTGTAGTTCAGCACTTAACTGAGTTAGAACATGGAATTATGGATGTCTTTAAATCAAAACTGCCTGGAGTAGAATAAACCCACAGTTAAGAAAAAGTGTAACTTCTTAACGGTTCTTAAGGAGCTGACTAATTTTGAACAGGAATTTAGAAGGGAAGAACTTAAATATATGCCCATGTGTCAGGCTGTCGAGGTGACATACCTCAAGAAAATCCTGCACTATACCAGCTCTGCCGACTACTGCCCAATGCCACTGTGGTTCAGGTGTCGATACCCAGTAGCAGGCTGCTCCAAGTGTGTGTACTGTCACATCCTATTTCTTTGGCATTTCCACTTTTTATCACAAATTCCAGGTGCAGTAATCTGTAAGTTTTAAAAAAATTACACTAATCCCTTTTAAGTGTTCTGATCAAGGCTCCAAAATGCAAAGTGCCAACCCTGAAAACAACATGGGTCTCGGAGTCTTTGCCTGTGTTTTAAATACCCGTACCAACTTAATTATCATAATATTAAAGCTGTCCAATCAAGTTCATTGAAAATAAAAAATCGTGCCACAAGAACAAAATAAAATTGATGTATTCAAGTGGAAAAAAGTAAAATAAACAAAATAAAGCTTTAACTAGAAGTTAGGAAGATCGTGCATTAAGATGAAAGATGAAACAGATGCAATACACAGCAAAGATCAAAGAGCTCCATCAATTCATTCTGAGAGTCAAAATCCAGCTGAGCATGGGAGCCCTGTCCGCATAATAAGAAAGGTTGACTAAAACATAGGGATTAAACAGATGAGCTGTCTCCAGTGAATGTATGGCACAGGAAGCCCTGCTGAGCCACTTGTAAAGACACTTTGGAATTGTACACCTGCTACTCCACAGTGAAACCTACAGGAAGCCAGCCTGCAAGGGGAAAGAAACCCACTAATGGACTAAATAGCTATCTTTAAGAGGAAAAAAAAAGAGTCGATACAAGAAAACAGCAGCTAACAGATTTGCTCTTTCCCCTCCATTTCATTTATTTACCAAATATTTCCATCACAAATGGCTATAAAGAAATTGTTATCACCACCCTCTCGTTCCCTCAAAATAAAGGAAAAAAGCTTAGCACTTAGACTATCAACATAACCATCCATATATAGCAGGATCAGTCTACTATTCTCAATGAAGCTATCTGTCACAATATTACTGGTTTGGAAGCTCTTTTTGTATTCTAGCACTTATGTTAAATGGTCAAATCTCTAATAACTTCAGTGCTGTGGGATTAAGTGCAATGGCCAGTAAACTTTATATTATTTATAATACTGATGGCATTTAAAATAAGTTTATATAAAAATCTTCATTTTTCTCCTCCACATAATGGATAGAGATGCAGACATTTCAATCAAAATTTGTAAGTAATGATTAGTTTATCTTATCATTGGAAACAAGAAGCAAAACTAGAAGAAAGTTGTTAACAGGTAAGAAACACTATTCAATTTACTTAATTCATTCATCTCTCACATTAAAGTAAAATCCCTATGAAATGCATGTAGCCATAAACACAGCCCATTCACAAAAAAACTGAAAATAGCAGTCACTTCATGGCTCAAAGTATCCGAACTGCAGGGGTTCCCAACACCTCTGACAGGATCAGTGCTATGCCTTACACCTCCTTGCCAAGAACGGATGAGAAAAGCCCTCACATTGGAAGATGGCAAACCATAACTCAGAACAATCAGGAAGCAAAGCCAGCTGAATGCATACGTGCTCTCGAGTTTAAGGCTTTGCTTTCTGACAGATGTACAATTAATGTCCACTGTGGGCTACAGGTGGTTCTATATTTATTTTCCAAATGCATGTTACTAACCTGCTTGTCCCATGAATGTTATTTACAATCACATCTTTTATTCTTGTTTTAGCTGACAGGACAATCTCCTCAAGGATCTGGGCAGAGCTGATATATTTGATTTTCAGGTTATCTACTGCCTGCAGATACAAGCACTTTGATTGTTTACAATGCAGGAGTAATTGGTAACCATTAAATAACTCCAGAGACTGATTTAAGAGTCCTTCACCTACTGCATGAAAGTAGGGCTTCATCCCACAGTCCCTAATCTGGCTAAATACTTTAAGATTTCACCACGAAAACAGGATATTAAAAAATTAGCAAATGCAATGGTAATTTAATCATCAATCCCATATTAGCATTATATTCAGTTTTTAATGATTTCAAATCAATTTATATTTCAAAGTGGAAATTAAAATAAGAAACAAGCATGTTTTCTCATTACATTTCCAAAATCAGTTACAAATATTAATTTTTGTAACACAGTTTAAAGCGGAATTTCTAGTGCTTCTTTCAGCACACCAAGCCAAAATGAGAACACTAAAATAAAATGTAGCCAGTATTCCAGTGAGGAATTTCACGTGTTGTTTAATTAGTGATAGATTACTTATGATTGCATAGGTTCAGGTGGTGAATAATATTTAAAATAACTTTCGTGAAGCATTTGCATGGTCTTGCAGAGTCAAAGAGAATTACTTCACTATAAACAAATCAGGCAAAAAGTCACAGAGGGCACTTTAACTATTTTCTGATGCCATTTTATGGTCACTGAACTTTCCTGCTTCACAAAATGGTGTGGAAGCACACTACTGTTATGAGCATACTGTTTGTTGACAGAACTCGTCTGAACTTAGCATTTTATACTGGAAAATGTCAGCAAAATACGTAATTGAAGATATTACGCATTTCCAGACAGCACCATCATGGATGTAGTGTAAATCAGGCGTTAAAGCACACTGTGGGAGACCATCCAGACAGAAATGCAGTGAGCTCAGTGTGCCCGTGTTTCACCACAGAGCCCATATTCACCATGCTTTGAGGAACCAGGCTGAAGCATGCAGGAGGCAATAGGGGCATCTCTTGTCATTCTCTGCCCCTCTGGCTCCTTTGGGGAGTGCAGCACCAAGACTTCTCCCCTGCTTCAGTGTATAAGTAATGTGGGTGCTTAAGGCCTGATCCACAGTGGCTTCCCACAAGAGCAGCTCTGCCTGTTCGTGGACCAAAAGATGCACCAATGCCAGAGCATCCACACCTGTGCAGCACTACGGCCGCGCTAAGGAGCCACAGGATCCTCTTGTCTTCCACGTAAGTCTCATTGCAACCCCTCTCTCTGTCTCACCTGGACAGAGCATTCTCTCCAAGCAGAAAACTCAGGGAGAACTGAGATTGCTCCGCAGTCATTAACAATGCCAATTGCCTGACTTCTTGGGGCATAAACATGCTTGTTAGCACACTGTAAATTAGGCAAGTGGAAGCCCAACATTTTACAATTTACAGCCAACAGCAAATGACACCGGGGCTTCTGCAAATCCCAGGTGCACATCCTGCAAAAATCACATAAGATATATAGCAGAGACTGAGCCAACTGCTCTTCCAAGTAACCTGGTGGATATACTATCACAAATTTTCCCATCCATGGGCAAATCACAATAGGTTCAGACCAAATCACAACCGACTTCATAGAGACATTTTAAACACTTTTCTCCCAAGAGAGACCTGCCACCTTGAAAAATTTCAACCTGTTTACCCAGCTGTTTTGGTCCTACAGCTGTCATTTAAAAGGGCATAAACATTCCTTTTTATAATGAGGTAATGATTTTACCTTCTCCTTCTGGACAGTTTTGCATAAACTATTGAAATAGCTTTTGTGTTGAAAGTTTACCACTGAAAATTTTAGAGCAGTATGTGAACTATTCAGAAGGTCACGATACGTCAGATACAGAAATTGTCTCTATTGGTAATTGAACCACTAGGCTCCTATGCAAGTTCCACAGTGGGATGTATATATTCATTTAGTTATTCTGCTTTTACATTTGAATATTACATCCCCCAGCTCTGTTGCTCTGCATTGGTTTAAACAGATATGTATTTAGAATAAGCAGAGGGTAAACAATATATTACCTCGCTCTTTCAAGTAAAAAAAAGCAGACCACACAACAAAAATACTTTATAAGCTTTATAGTTAATGTGAAATTGTAAGAAAAAACCCAAACATTTGGATATACTTGTAAATATACAGGACAAGGCAAAAGTATGCCCTCACACCTAATTCTGAAATTCTTTGTGTCTACCTCTAACCAGGCTTATGTTTGGCTCAACACTAAATAAGAACTGTGATAATTTAAAACTTTTTATATGGAGGCAGGAGTAAAATTTTCCAGGTTGTACTGACATGTTCATGTGTGCAAGAGACACAGAATTAATTAGTTTTGCATACTACTCTGGCTTATCTCTACAAGCTTACTTTTCTGAATTTCATTTCCTAGAGTAAAAATGTAGTTCTTAATATTTCTTGATGGAGAAAGAGAATAAACTAATGCAAAAGAAAGTGTCATTTCAGGGACTTGAATTATTAGCATAACTTTTTTCTTTTCTGTCCTACCTTCCAGTTTGTTTGAAAATCTTACATCCATTGTACTCTAACCTTGGATTTTCAATTATACATCAATCAGAAAAATATATTCTGAAGTAAAAAAAAAATTATTAAAATTGATACAAAGTTGTTGAATGTGAGGTGAATTTTACAGTCATATCACACAGAAAACCCTGCCTTATATGAAAATATCCATTAACAGGTACTCTTTTGTTTTGTTTAAATATAAGGTAATATATAAAAGCACATGCAAATTGTATATGTTGTTATAGCCCATGTGAATTCTGCTGTTATAATTTGCTTTTTTAAAAATTCATGTCATGAATAAACAAACTCTATGTCAAATTTAAATACTCAAATCTCATCTTGATACCTCACTCTCTCTCGGTCCAACTTCATTTAGAGTGGATAAGGTGTGAGAGAAGAGTTAAGGAGCTTGATCTGCAGTTTGTATCTCCAGCAAAGATAACATGAGATGCAAATGAAATGAATCCAAAACTAAAACAAACAAACAAACAAAAAGACAAAATCCAACGAAAAAAAAATTAATTCCTTTTATGTTTACAGTAGATGCCCCTATACAAAGCCCAACAATATTCCCTAGGTTTTCCAGGTTCAGCTTCCACTGATCAAGATAACACAGCATGATCACGCATATGTCATCATGCATACCTATGTGCATAGGAAAAACTATTAAAGTCTTAGAGAGTTCGTAGTCTTAGCCCTTCAAAATGGATTACTAGCATTTCTTCAAGTGATTTCAGGCACCAGCTGTTACAAACACATTTAAATCTGCCTCACTTCACCAATGATCATGCATTTGCTGTAGTTTTCATTATATCAAAAATACTTCAGCTTCATCAGCAACAGATGAATTAATTATTTTTTTTATTAATTCAAACGATCTTTTTTCCAATTTTTTATAAGCCCCAAGGTTCTTTTAGCAATACTGGCTCTGTCTCTGTTCCATAAAATTGTAATCAATCTCTATTATTGTCATGAAAATGGTATTTGTCACTTTGCTGAGAAAAAAATAATCAATACGTCTTGCAGAGCAGAATAGGAATTTAATGCAGTGAATTGATGTCTGTTAGAGAAATTTAGCTTGCCAGCAGTTTGGGACAAGCTAATAGAAAACCAGAAAATTCACTGAAGGTTGACAGATGAATACACAGAGATGCCACAAAAATTAATATTTGGGCACTTTGTATAGCCTGTCATTTCATATGCAGGAGACAAAATACATGTAGACAAGCATATCCCTCAGGAAATCCTTTTGGTTTTTAAAAGGGAAAAGCCAAAAGCATGTAAAAATAAAATATTCACTATATTTCTTTTATGTTTATATAAGTTTCTGAAAAATAAGTATTCTGAAACAATCTTCCATTTAAATATTTTGCTTCAGACATGATACTGATTATGAAAACACTGCTAAGTGATAAAATAACAAACTTTCTGAGGCAATACTGAATTCCTGATCCTTCTGGATAACGCTGCATTGCAAAAACAAATCAGAACATTACTTCAAAATTTAGTACAGAAACTGAACAACAGTACTGCTCACAAAATGTTCTAGATCATGAAAAAGAAAAAAAAAAGCTCCAATAAAATTCTCATAACCAATACCTAGAAGGAGAGGCAGTCATACTTTTCGTGCTAAATACAATACCCTCAAAAGAGCTGCTAGAATTATTTGAGCCTTATTTTAAAAAAGTTACATTTCAGGAATACAATCCTCCTTTCTGTCTGTTGCCATCTGCAGAAGCTGTCAAAACACTCCACCTTCCAATTACACGCTTTCTGTTTTTCACTTGCTCTACGATAAGCCTATAATCTGTTTAATTCCCTTGTTTGGTTGGTTTAATAAACAATGCTTTTAAGTAGCAGGGCTTGATAAACCCAGCATCCCCAAGAAGCAAGCTGCAGTTATCCCTCCCTCTAGGAGAGCATCAGCACCACTGACTGCAGAGACAACACGTTGGCTGCAGCAGGAAGCAGCACAGGGCACCCAGCTTTGGGCTTCTGCTGCACCACTACTGAATTCCATCCTTCCTAGGAAATCTGCTGAGTCTGGGTTGGATATAAACGGGACCTTCTCTTCAGGGTCCTGCCTGTGGTTCCCAGAAAGCTCTAAAAGTATGAGTATTAAAACCTTAGGTACCCACTAGGTCAAGCACACAGGTCTCTAAATGCCTAAGAAGGCAACCAGCTGATTGTGGTGAAACATTCATGGTGTCATGCCAGAGACTTCAAGTAAGCCTGGCATATGAGCCCTGTTTCAGTAAGAGGAACAGATTTTTGTCATGTCCAAAGAGCATTCTTGACCAAAAGGACGGGATGCTAAAGATGTCATTCATTTTACATGGAAACACAAATGTTTAAAGATTAGAGAACATAAGGGACAAAATTTAATACCTCCTTGCCTGCAAAACTGAAATACCAGGCAACAGAGGTCTACAGTAAGGTGGACATTGAAGAAAGTCTGCATCTCCTACTGCAGAGATTCTGTCATGGATTTAAAAATACCCATGTGAAATAGAGGTCTTTCTTGCTGCTCCTGCACTCCTTTCTGATGGCAATGCTGCTAACCCTCCTTTCTGATGGCATCAGAAATTTGATATAGGAAGTGCAAAAATGTTAACATTACCGAGGTTCTCCAAAAACAGGGAGCTTAATCAAATTTTGTCCTAACTTGTAAAAGAATTTGACCTTCAACCTGGTGAAAAACCAGGCTGAATTTCCACCACTGCAAAATTTAAGTTAAACAATAAAAGGAAAACAAGCTTCTGTTGAGACTGTGCCAGGCACAGTTTTGCAAGCTTAATAGAAAACAAACAGTAACACTACTTTTAAGAAAGTTATGCATTCTTAAAAAAAAAAAGGATGTCATACTCCATAGGAATTCCACAACACTAAAGTAGGAGGTCTCAAAAGCCAACTGTGTGGTCTTTATTTCACAACTGATTTCCAGCTGCTATTGTACATTATAGGATCATGCAGCTGATGGTAATGACAAGAAATCAGTGTTGCCTGACACTGTCAACATTGCATGAGTGCAAACATTTGTGGTTCACCATAGGAAAGGTAAAGCGTAATTGCAGAAGGTGACAGAGTGTTAGTAGAGCTAGTTCAAAATAGGAAATGTTCTGTTATACACTGTCAAGTCTGATGCATCAGATTTGCATGTGTGGTGAGAAAATGAACACACATGTTATGCCCTGGGAGTTACATATGTATTTTTGTCAGAAGTGCAAAAATAGCAGCAGTTTGGTGTAAATGCAAGCCGTTACAAAATTTATCAGAGCTGTAAGCGCTTGCAGCATCACTGGCTCCACATAAATGTATACACTGGATCTCTTTCATGATCAGTTCTAAAGATATAACCATAAACTCAGTACTAAGCATGGATATTTTTTGTAATCAGTATGTTGGACCCTGAGGGAAATATTCCCATTGAATTTTCCTTGGGCTTTCTAAGATAATTTGTACAAGACTGATGAAGGATTTGAATAGGTTTGAAAGCTCAGTCCCACTGAGGAAAAGGGTAATAGGTATTTCCCAATTAAACTCTTTCAGATTAGCTTACTGACAAAGGGACATAAAATTGAACCCACGGCATACATTAACATTGGATGAGCTTCTACCGAAGATGGTAAATTTTCAGATGTTTTTTCTTAATTTCACAAATATTTTTCAGTCATTTCCATATGACCAGCCAGAAATTATGCTGTACTTATAGAAGAGACTAACAAGTACAGCAGTGGCTTGGAAACACCTTCCATCTTTAATATACTCTCCAGTTACCAAGTGAGAATCATACCATGTAAACATTTCTTGCACTTGTTATTAATGCAAAACCATCTGTAGGAATCTGTTCTACTTTAAAGCTTTCTTTCCCATTCTCTAAACACTATCATAATGTAGTCTGTTTCCTCTGAAACACGAAACATTTTCAGGGTCTATGTGAATACTTTTTCCAATAAGACTCAATAAAATTATGATGCAAGGGCATGATCCTCCATCCACTGAAGTTAATGAAAAGTGTACTCTGGCTTAAACAGTACAGAAAGACTGTCGACAACAAAAAATTAAATGCAGCCAAAACAGTGGACTTTCTATCTATCATCTGGCCCCATTTATGACAAGTGTCAGTCATGAGCATTAAATAGAGACAAATCAAATGCCTTACAAAATGTCTCCAGCTTCATTTCCCATGCAGCTCCAATGTCCATTAACATCAGCAAATACATTTGCTTCAGGTGGAAAAGAGTGTTTCAAAAATACCACATAGGTATCATCTCAATTTCTTATTCTGATATTGACCAAGCAATAACAGTTGACTGCTAACTACTGAATCACTACTAGTCAAATTTGGATCTGATTTCTTTTATGAAGTAGAAGCCTTTATACCCTACAGATTTTCTTCTGAATAATATCTTTCCCCTCACTTCATATTTGCAAATGAGCTTAACTGATCAGCAGACAAAGGTTCATATGGTATTGAAGAAAAACTTATGACAAATACAAAAAACTTTTAATTTCTTTTCAAAATCTTACCTTCATTTCCAAGAAAAACCATCATTAAACACTTTGCATAACATGCCCTTTAAAGACCAGATTTAGTTTTAAGAGAAATCTTTGAATGGATCCTCATTTGGGATTCATTTCTATTCTGGTTTTTGTGAGGGGCATTACCTTAAACCTCTTTATAGAATAACAGCAAAGAAAGGTGGTCATATATACCCACATATATATGCTCATATATGAGCAATTAAAGACAACAGTGATGCCTTCTAGCAAAGAATAAGTTGTCCTAGTTCTGTTTTACTTCCCATATGAAGTGTGCTAACACTTCTCATTTGGTTAAGAGATTTGAAGTCAACGGATCCCCAAACTTGTCTGTTTGCATATTCATTGACGTATACCAGAATGTTACCCATTTGATTTTAAGGAAACTGCCTGCACTGACTAGTTAGAAATGCAGAAAGGCATTTGACAGCAGACTAAATGGGCTAGACAACACTCACGCCTCCTCCCTAAGCTTCTCTTTTTGTCTTCACATAAAGGAAGTGTGTTGCCCAGGCCAGTCCTGTCTTTTCCTTGGCTCTCTCCTCCTCTGCTCCCTCATTGCTCAAAGGTAAGTCAAGGAAAGGGCTAGCCTCCACAGGCACCAGCAGGAGGAGCCACGACTGAGCAGGAGGGACAAACTTCACAGGGTTCATCAGCTTCCTCTTTGTATCTATCCCGTCGGACCTCAGCTCCTCCCAGAGAACAGACTGGTGGAGGAGGTGGCCCCTGGTGGTCAGAGATAATACCTTGCACGTCATCACGCCTTTTACTTTCCCAAGAAAGCAATTTCAGACCTTAACTTAACTGCTCAAACTCTGGGATGCCAGATACACCTACTGTGAGGATTCAGTGTCGCCACGGAGGATGGCTTTTGTTGGCCAGGGGCCTTGGGAGAGACGGGCGTGCTGCATCTGGAAGGAGGCAGGCAAGGAGCAGGAGGCGAGACAAAAAGTAGAATGGTTAACAGGAGATTTGGCAAAGAGATTGTGATCTGTAGGCTTTGGAAATGCAAAAGATGTAACCCTAGAAGCCAAAGTTTGTAGCTGCTGAACTGTTAGTTTGAAACACTATATAAAAATGTGCCCTGTACAATAAAAGTTGCCTTTGCATGCACCTGGCGAAGTCCATGTTTCAATCAGTGACAACCTACAACTTAGTAAACTTCTTCGACAAAACTTTTACTTTGTACATTACTGAGAAAATTATGATTAAAATAATTTTGGTGCTGTACAGGACAAGGTATTGAAAGATATTTAGTCAACTGAAATATGTGAAAATTACATTATATCCTTGAAATGCAGATTTGCACTTATTTAAAAAGTAGTTTTGTACAGGTAAAATTAGTAATTAAAGTGTTTTAAAATGGCTAAGGAATCTAGCAGTCAGGATTAGATTTAATCCTGAGTGATCATAATACTTTCAAAATTGTTCACACTTCCAAAATTTTTCAACCTAAATCTTTTGTGAGTTTAAGTTTGAAAAAGCTGAAATTAAACCAAGTTACCAATGAACTTTAATCTACATACTTTGGGAATGTTTTTATGTATGTGTATGCATACACATACAAGCTACATGAACTCAGGTCAAAAAGAAGTAGATGAAACTTCTCTGTTGATGCTTTCCACTGATTTTTATGAGTCAATACGATGAGGGAGAATGGATCCAAGAGTCAAAATTAAAATTAATTTAGTATTTAGCCTGAAGGTCAACAACTTTTGTGGCCACCTGCCACAGTAGCTGGTGGTGTTTGTCACATTGTGCAGCTGCCTTGGTTTGAGTACCTACTGTGGACATCAAAGAAGCTGATGTACAAGGAAAACCCTTAATGACACTGATCTTGCTAAGCGTGTCTTCCAACAAGTCAATTGCAGAACCTGTAGCAGCTCAAGGCCAGTTTGGCCTTGGATAACTGAGCACTTGGATAACTGTGTCACTCTAACAGAGGTGTTTGGGATATTACTGGTGTTACCCTGCTCAAATTGAAGTTTGAGCTAACCTAAGGTGGAAAGGTATAGTTCATACAAGATTTAATCATAGCAGTTCAGATGATGAGGAATATGCCATAGCAAAGAGCAATCTAATCCCAAAATGAGCAAAATACCATGCCATGAAATTAAGGCTGAATTTATATCAGAAATCAAAAATACATGCAAATAGACTAGTAGTTAGTCCAGAACGATAGACCAGAGAAAAAGAGAAGCATACAAAGAGCTTTTAGCAGGTTAAACAGGGAAATACAAAATTAAGATGCCCCAAAAGCTTTAGCTTTGGACCATATATCTTCTTAAAAAAAAAAAGAAAATATGTGAATTTACTGTTCAATGATGAAATTTTTTAAACACAATCATGATATACTTTTAGGGCATTTTGATGGGGCAGAATAGGACAGGTTAGATGCTGTAATTGTAAAATCCTGTATTCTGTTCAATACACTTTTTTAAAGTAGAACTTCAAGCATAAATGCGTCAAATGTTATGTTTAAATCCTCGACTTGAAATACACATGAAAATATTGACTGTTCTGCTCTATGATGGCATCAATTTACCACTAAATACTGTTAAAATGATGTCATGAAATACCATGAATAGGAAGCTTTTCTAAAATTTTCAAATTGAATTAAAATTCCAGCGAAGAAGGTAAATACAATATTAAATCACTTCAGGCATTAACTTCCTTCGCTTTTCTGAGCACTGGTAAAGCAATCCATTTCTATATGGGCTTGTTCAATTTGAAGAGCAGAAGGATGCTGAAAATTTATATATAGTGTGTGAGAATGAAGTGCTGTACTTTTATTATACCTACCTTGTAATTCAGTTCTTAAATCTATTACTTTACCAAATGTGACATGCTATGATTACTTCTCCTGAAAGGACAAAACATAAACATAGTGTCAAAAACTTAACAGTCTCTTTGGTGTTCTGAAAAAGCCGCCTGATCTGTGCCTTAAACATCACTCATATGTTTCTTTCCTAGCTGCAAAGTAGGTAAAATATGTTTAATTCACAGTTTGACTCCTCACTACTTGCAGGAAGCCCACACGAGGACTTTTGCTTTTGTTTCACTAATAACAGCACCAAAGACGAGGTGGTTGTCAGAAGCTCAAGGAGACTGCTTTCCTCTGGGCTGTCCTCAGTGAGGCTCTGCTCTGACTCTAGTAGTGAGAGAAAGGAGATAAAAACAGAGAAAATGGCAGAGACCAATTAGTCAATACAGCCTGTCAAGCAACCCAGCACTGGGAACCAAGAATCTGCCTTGCTGCACACCCAGCCACGGAAACAGCAGGTGTAAAAAATGTATAATTGGTTGAAGTAAAGTAAAACCTAAATGGCATTTCTCACACAAAGAAAATAAGGTAAGGAAACTATCTTTTATATGTTGTTGGAAAAAAATCATGTAAAAAGAGAAGCGATAACCACAAAGTTGGGATCCGATTAAGACCCTGAATCTGTGATGCTCACATTATGTGGAATATAAAAAATAGAAAGAAATACTCTAAGAAAATAGAGTATTTGGAAAGTATCAGCGCCAAGGACAGCACCAATATATTTTTCTAACTTTCCTACATAGCAATCTTACCACTTTGCTCACTCTGACAAAATAAGCTGAAAAAGCATTACTCTAAATGTGAAAAGTGGCTGCAGCACAACCCTGCGCATAATGCCTTCTCACAGAAAACTACAATAGGGGATAAAAGCATTTAAAGGCTGGGAAAATTATGGCTAGAGGTAGTGGTTGAGGAAACAATCTTAAAAATAAAACCCAAAACAACAGTGTGTGTGTGTGTCTACCAGAGCAGCAGTTTTGAAAAGCACAAGGAAAAACCCAAATCCCCCTCTGAACCAATGCTCCAGGGAGAGAACCCCAGTGATGATAAAGACATAGTCAGATATTTAAAGACTCTGCAGGAGGAGACTCTACTTCTGCGTGTAGCATTCATTCAGGCAAAATAATGAAATGCTGCAAATACACCTGATTTTTTTTATTTAAGTGCTGAGAGCAGAAAAGACAAAACTGATTTGGGCTCACCCGTAGTAAATACTTTTATTTAAGTAATTAACTTCCATAAAACAGTTCTTGGAAGAGGAGCAATTACTTTCAAAGAGAAAAAACTGTCTTCTTTTCCATGCCAAATCAGATCAAAAGTTGTCTTTCTCTGAAAGGTTTTTAAAACTTACTAGACTTAATACATGCTTCCTTGATCTTTTTACAAAGTCAGTTCTAATCCTGCTTTAACTGCCTGAAACAACAGTTTACTGTTGTTACACTCATATAGTAATGACACAACACTGTGTCTTCTCCATTTGCCTACTTCTGATCTGCAAAGTAACAGTTAAAGTGTCACTGTGGATGGATGATAAATGCTGAAATTATGTTCATTTCTGAAGTTATAGAGTATAAATATACTCTATATAAACACACAAACATCCATTATAAATAAAAACCTTTTTAAAATGCTCCCTCTATGTATTCCTCTGCCTATGTATTCCCTATTCCCCATAGGGATATTCCCAATTTCCAATTCCACTCAATGAATATAATTTGAATTTATATTCAAACTTTGAAGGTCCTCCAGATTTAGAATAAGATAGTAAAAGAGTTTTCAAATATTTTGGCTCATTCAAGCATCGATAACAGATGCAGGTGATTGGTGAAGGAAAATTATGTCAAAGCTGGGGGAAAAAAATATCTTCAGAAGCTTGAAGCTGTTGTTCAAGTCTTGCTAAGTACATAATGTGATATTAAATGTTTTTATGCAGTTTCAAAGACTTTACTTTATTTGGTACTTTGTTGATTAAAAAGTTAGCCTTTTAGGGCCCTAAATGGCTTAAAAAATATGCTATACTATTTCACAGAAGTATGGACTGAGGCAGTAAAAGAAAAAGAGCATCTTACATCATGGCTGTCTCTAAAATTAATTTTAACATCAAATAGATGCAAAAAACCTACACATACATACTTAAACCAGTCTTTCAAAATATCAGGACATCTGTCTTGTAGGAGTTACTGCTCTTGGTGAAAATACTCACAGCAGAACAGGGCTTCTGATAATTAGTTGAGTCAAAACAGGCCTACTTATTAAAAACAACAGAAAATAAGATTATTTCTTACTTCTGCCTTCTACATTTTGATTTTTTTGTTGTTCTCAAACAACAAGGCATTCCCATGACAGTACCCTGAAAAGCTGAAATCCCTCCTGTGACTTTCAATCATAATATCACAAGCACATTAACAATATTATTTCTGACTCAAAAATTTACCTATATTAAGTATAGAACTGTAAAAGTGGTATCTCTCATGATTACTATAAAACTAAAAGACACAAGCAGGCTACAAGCATGCAACAGAAGACCTACTACCCATGATTAACCGAGTAGAAATTAGTATTCTCACATGGTGCTTCATTGCGCACTTGCAAGAAATAATACCAAATAATTCAATAAAGCGGTAATTAAAAACCTGTCTCAATTCTCCTGGTACTGTGGCAATCATGCTCCCACAACCTCGCAGCTGAGCACGGAGCACTCAGCTGCCTGCACTGCACTGCAAAGAAGCAATCCACCCACCACTGACTCCTGTTGTTTCATAGGGGATCCAATTACTGATAGCGTTCTGACACTAGAGATTAGCTGATTGCCAGTTCAGTGTGCTTACAAAATCTTATGTGTCACAGGAGGCCCTTTACTTGTTTCTGTAAGACAAACAGTGGTTTTTTAAAATCTATTAAAAACCCACTAGAATATATTCTCTCTCATGTGTAGCACTTCAGCCCCATCCTGTTGGACTCAAAGCAAATTCCTCCTTTAAAATTGTCATAGAACTAAAGGGTGGTGACAGTAGCAGCAAAAATACACTTTTAATTGTGATTTTCAAAGAAGAAATTCAAGAGAGGCAGAAGTTATATGTGCCACTATTTTAGCACTAAGAAAGACCACAGATCTTTTTGAAGTCCGAGATCACAATTTAAATCTTTCCTAATTAAAGAATGTTGGTGGAACTTTGCACTGCTCTTTTTCCAAATCTAAGAGCACATTGGAACAAGCACGTGTGTGGAAAACAATGGTCTGGTTTTTGTTAGAAAGTGTTTTTCTAATCTCCAATGCTGTAAATAAAATTCATTAGGACTGTATAATATCAGTCAGCTAAATTCTGTTACCATTCAATGGAAATGTATCAGTGGGGGCCCAGTACATTTTCCTGTTCCAGCTCTTGAAATGAAACAAAAAGAAGACATGGAAAGGCAAACTACAGGTCAGGCAAATTAATATTTAAGCAAGAAATGTCAGATACCAAGAAAAAATAAGGAAGAAAGACAACAATGAGCAAAAATGTACTTCTGTTTTCTCACCACCAGTGCTAGTGTTCTTGCAGGCAAACATCCTAATGACTGCTGGTTGTTCAAGTGCTTAGGCTGTATCTACGTATGAGATACCAAGAATGCCCTTTCTAATGCTCCGATGAACTTTACCATCCATTCTAGAAAAACAATGTCTTCATCAGCTGTGACCAGACACATTATATTACTTTCAATACCATGGGATTTTACTGTAAGTAACGCCTTCTCTAGAGAACAGAAGTTTAAATTGATGTAATGCTACATAGACTTAAAATAAAAGGGACTTTATATATTCGTGTTACGATATCAAAAAAACAGAAAGCCATTTTACAACCCAGTATTAACTAATTTTCACAAATCTTCCTTAAATAAAAATGGAAATTAACCCATAAATTTCTGGGATTTAATTTTACCCAATGACAATATGTAAATTTTGTTTCAAATTATTCGAAAAATATTTCATTCACAACATATGAACAAAGAATACTGCCAAATAACCCAAAACCAGGACTAAGAGAGTATTAGACATGGGACATTTTCTTTTAATACTCTTCCTGGGAAAAGAAAGCTGTGGAAATTTGCTGGTCAAAAATATATTTAACTTTCACCTTATGCCCTAACAAGAGCAAAGTAAGACACACAATCATAAAACAGAGCAGGGTAAGGAAGCCACTGCAATTCAAAGTTTTTAACCTCACTGGCTCCCAAGCACAGTGTAAAAACTGAGCTGACCTAGACAGGGTGGGTAGGGATGCCAGGAGTCATCTTTGCCACC
Organism: Erpornis zantholeuca; assembly: GCA_013400515.1. Taxonomy (NCBI): domain Eukaryota; kingdom Metazoa; phylum Chordata; class Aves; order Passeriformes; family Timaliidae; genus Erpornis; species Erpornis zantholeuca. The sequence goes on from VZTN01014899.1 coordinate 33,433, forward strand.
CCTCTGTTCTCAGCAAGGATCACTAACCTGCCTCTGACAGAAGTTTGCCTACCTCATTCCCAGAATCTTCAACAGGGGTGCTGCAGCATCTCTAATCCATCTGCTGTTGTGCTTCACTAACCTCACACTGACAATGCTTTCCCTAATGTCTAACTTAAATCTCCCTCACAAGAATGTAAAAACATTATTGTTCTCCTGTTTCCCACAGACAAAAGAACAGTTTAGTACTTTCCTCTTTCCAACAAACTCTCATGTATTTGAATCTCAGTCCTAAACCTTTTCTTCAATTGACTAATTCTTTCAAATTGTGGATTTGGGGAAAGTTTTCTAGAGTGCTGACCATCCTGGTTGGTTTTCTTTGGACTTATATGAAAGTCCTGGATCAGCTAAAGTACAATAAGGAACTACAAACACACTGTTAACTTCCACAGCACCGTCCTCTCCACTGCCAATACACACAAATGGTACCTGCCTACTGCACTTAACACTTGCTCAGCACTGCTGTTCTTCAACTAAAACTGTATCTCAGCACCTTTTAGTAATAAAACTGTTGAATGGGCAATAAACATATGCCTAACTTAAAATCACTCTAACCAAAAAAAAAAGCCCCAAACCCAGACCTCATTAATTTAAATTTTGCACTCTGTTTTGTGGTGTGGCTTACCCTCACCTCATTATATCACCTAGGCGAGGCATATTGTTACTAAAAACTATTATTTCATTGGGTAAGTACTTAGTAGGTTGACAGATATTTCACATACACCCATTACAAGTCGCTATGCAAAATCAGGGGGCACAAAAATAAACATCATGTGTTCCTACACCTGAAAAAAGTTAAATCCGTTAAACAGAAATATAAGGAAGTGCATTATCTTATAACTGGATCCTTTTGAAAGAGGTGACAATGACAATGAGCTATAAGCTATAGGAATGTTCCAGATAGGAGGAAATCTCTTGCTCTTTAAATCTCCTGTGGGTTAGGTGCCACTGCTCCCCTGGCTCTTGTTAAACATTACCAGCTAAACTTGTTAGACAGTGTTCCCAAGGCAGAGCTGCCGGAGCATTGAACCTAAATCATCAAAATAAAAGTGAAGTTATTACAAATTAACCATAGGTGAGTCCTTACTAAATGTTAATTTTAAACTACATTATTGAATTACATCATCCATCATTAATGAAACACCAAGCCTCTGACTACATACCTTTCACCAATTAGATGTGTATGTGATTAGGAAAAGTGATATTTTTTTCAAGAGTACTCTATTTTGACACTTGCTCCAAGTATTTTACCAACCCATATCACCATCACTGTGATTTTAGCAGAGTGGCCTTGCTCCTCAAGGTTACCCAGGAGCCCTGAGCAGATGTACTACAAAATAGAAGTGTATGTATGAGAGAACACATTGCAAGTAGGTTTGCCATTCTGTGGCACTAAGCATTTCCAACCACTTATCAACTGTAGAGTTGCTATTTGCATTTTGTACTTTATACATGAAAGCACTACAGCTGCCTGTGGCAACAAAGGAAATGCAAAACGTGCTGGAAGAAAATAAATTAAATAAAACCATTTCCTATGGGACAATTCAAAGTGTCACCTCATCATCCTGAGATATCAGGGATTCTGTGTGGCCTCTGTTTTTTATTAATAATGCAGCAACAGTCTTTCAACCACTCTTTCAGAAGAGGAACTTTTCCTTTGGAGGTGATATGAGTCATGTGATTACCTCACTCATCTGGAGTCAAAGGCTAAAAACTGATAGAGGTCCTCACTATCAACTAGCCTATAATTTGGCACCCAGAGAAGCAGTAATAAATGAGTGTTTATCTACTCAATGGGGAATTTCATTTCACTCTCTGTCCCCAAAGTCATTACCTGTACAATAGGAATGAGCAATGGAAATTCACGACATAATAAACTATTACAGGCTTGCTGCTTAAATCTCAAAATCATTTTCTGGACCGGAAGCTATAAGTAAACTGTACTCCACAACATAAGAAGAGACATTTGTTGATATGATGAAAAAAAAAGGTAGCTCTAAGAAGAGAGAAACATTTTATACTCCAAATAAACAGTTTTGTCTGTTCTCAGTATTGTTTTCCTTGGTGAAGAAAAGCATTAAATAGTCCTAATTTTCTTTTCCTAGAAACCATTTTAATAAAAGAGTGTTACTAAGTAATATTTGTATAAGTCTTTTTATGTAATTGAAAGTTGAAAGATTTTCTATCTTGTTGAAAAAGGTTTATGTGCTCAAAAGGGTAAGTAATAAGAAAATATTTTTCAATTAACTTGGTATACCATTTACACTTCAGTATACTGCCAGTAAGTAAAAAAACAATACTTTTGGCGTAGAATCCACTCAAAATCATGCACAGAAACTTACTCTGAATAATAATTTATTTTCTAAAGTTGCCAGCTTACTAGGGAAGAAATGAAAATATTCGTAAATGTTAGAGCACTGAAAATAGTCAAAAGTCATATTTTTATTCAGTATTTTTGTGAAATGTATTGTGGTATCATTTTAAAACTAAGATATGAAAAGATGTCACAGTTTCAAGCAATACCTCTCCACCGCCTTAATCTTAACAACCTAATTTCTCATCACTGTTATATTTCTTCAAGCATGAAAAACATATTATTTTTTCCCTTTTTTCATGTTCTGTGGAGGTTTTTCAGTCTAGAAATCTAAGATTATCTAGTCTAGTACTGTTATCACTGAAGTAACTGTGTAGTCATCCTGTGATCCTGTGAGAGGAAACACAGCGAGAAAATTAGGTAGTCATTAAGGCAGCAACAGAAGCCACTTACATAAATTACTCTAATTCAAAAGAATATGAGGAGAAGAGATGCTTGAGGCTTGTAGTTCTTTATTCTGTAAGCCTTGAATGTATTATCTGCTCAAACCTTGGGAAAGAGACCACCTGGTAACTCATTTTTAAGCTCAGTGGACAAATCAGTGTTTCTGTTTTTTCTAAAAAAAATAAAATTTTTTTGAGCAGCTAATATGGTATCTATGGTTTCTTACTACTTTAAAGTGACTGGACTAAGTAACTCCTTTAATGTTTAAATAGACAAACATCCTAGCTCACCATGGAGGTTTTTCTGTTTGTTTTCTTACGTCACAGGGGAAACTGGTAGTGAGGATACCATCCTTTCTCTAACTAGCAGAAAGTAATTTCTTCTAGAAATATAAAATAGTATGTTTCCTTTCCTAAAGCCTACCAACATGGTAATTTACTCATTTTAATTTTTCTCTGTCTATAGGATATTAAAGACCACAGAAAAGAACACACAGCTCCAGAAAATTTGCAGTGAGAATCAAGTCCTTGTCCCAGAAGGTACCAGCAACATGCACAAGTCATATAAGTCCCACCAGTCTGGTTGATTTCAGTCACCATGGAAAACTCACACCCTGGGTTTTCTCAGTCTTGCCTTCAGGTTCAGAATAGAGACAATCAAATTATTTAACATTATTCAAATTATTTCTCAGGCAATGAAATAAGTTAATTAGACCTTTCTCTCCTTGTCTCAGTGGATAGTGTTCTCCACCGTGATGTTTACAGATGTCATTCTCAGCAGAGAACACAACCTCACTGTGCAAATTTCAGGGTGTTCCCACACCATCAGCCTTTGTACTCTGACAGTATAGAGTGTGGAAATATTTCCCCCCCTCTTTTGTGCACATTTTTTGACTAAAAGAATAGTGGATTTTGGTCTCCAGCTATGAAGTGTGCACTTTTCACTGACAATAAAATTACAGAAGCTTCATATTGCACCTGAACATAATTGTAATAGCTTATTCAAGAAAATATACGTAATAGCACATTCAAGAAAAATACCAGAATTGCTTATGAGGCCTGGTTTATGTTTTATCAGAACTTGACACATTTTTTATCAAAACTTGACTTTTACCAATCACAGACTTGTGATTTATCAGAATGTATTTATGCTTAGAATCAGTTCTATCTCTGTGCTCTCTGGTACTGACTTATCTGAAACGGGACTTTTCCTAAGCACTCATCAGAAAGGCTGAGGGAGATACGGGAAGGTGCAGCAAAGAGCAGGAGAAAAGCAGGATGGATCAGACCTCAGCATTTATCTTTGTTGGTGACCCTGAACATTTATTGTTGCTCAAAGTCTCTGAAGAAGAGCAAAAGGAGCAGAAAAAAAAAATCCCTGATGTTATTTTCTTAACAACGATTTCAGGACACACTAATTAATTTTTCACTTCCAAAAGAGAGAAGTGGAGAACCTAAATTTCAAAATCTTCAAATCATCTGTGTGAATCAGAAGGCTGCATGCATGGAGGACAAGCATTGACATTTATTTTGTATAATGGTGCATGTCTTGAGAGGAATTGCCAATGGAATATTATTCCCACTCTACATGTCAAAATGTTAATATAAAATCAATATGGAGCCATGTTCCCAACATTTCTCACACACCTGTGTTACCCTCCCAGAGGGTTTTGCCACGCTTGGCATTTGGATCCCCCAGGACATGGGAAGAGGTTCACTGCAATCCTCCTGCTTGGCACAGGCTCGCTGCCGAGGGTCAGAAATGGCTCAGCAAGACCCCAGCATCTGTGGAGGGAAAGCGCAAGGTGAGACAAAGGTGATTTGTGGTAAATTTGCTGCTCTGTCAGCAAGTCCTGAGAAACAGAAAGTAAAAATTGCATTTTCCACAATACAGATGACATCCTCATTTGAAATTATTACAGTTGGAGTTGCTTTGTGACAAAGACAGGTTTCTTTCTGTCTTAAGACATGACAGAAATAAACCCACAAGAACACCTAACCTGCCAAATACACTTAGGCTCACATAAAAGCTTGACTTCATAGATCCCAAAGCTTTTTCCCCAAGAACATAATTTCCTTTTGAACTCATAATAAATTAACATTCATTTCATAGATGAACTTGTTCTCTAACAGGCTCTACAGTTTACCTCGTGATCAGACATTGTCAAAAATTCAGTTAATCAAAAGCATCACAATTATGAGGGAAGAAAACCCCTATTGTTTTCTTCAAATAGGCTGTAGCAGATTTCCCTCCCTGTTTACACTCTCCTGGAACATTGTTCAGGCAGCTGTTTCTGACCTCAACATCCCAAAACTGCCAGTCTCAGAGAAGCTTCATTTTGCCAGACAAGGTACATCCCTGTGAGTCACTGGCACCTTTCAAACCTGGATTTGAAAAGATTCCTTTATAAGTTAAAAGGTATTTAAGGGTGCAATTCTAACACATTTTTTCTGGATCAGGTATTGGAATGCCAACCCATTTTAATGTACCTAGTGAGAAAGCTACAATAGTCTATTATCCTCAATGAAATTACACCAGCTGAGGCCACAGCCTACTCCTGGTTGCAGATACACTAAATGATTGCTCCTAAATATGGTGACCTAGTGCTCAAAAGTACTGTTGAATTCCCATCTGGATCATGCTCCTGGATATTTTGCTTTATGGAATGGAGTTCAGTTATTTCTTTCCTTTTTCTCCACCTCAAATTTCCAAAGCTCAAGGCCAACATTTTGCTGAGGTCCACGAGAGAAAACCACAAAAATTTCCATGACACAGATGGGGAAAAGATCATAACCCACAGCTCCTTACCTTCACTGGCTGCAAAAGATATCACACTCAGTTATCACTGGCAGGATGTTATATATTTTCTAGTCCAGTAAGATCAGAGTGGGGACTATTCAGAGAAGCAGCTCCTGCACACCTTGTTACTGAAGGTGAAGAGGCAAACATGACCCCAGGACTGCAGGAAACACATGTGGCAATTTCTACTGCTTCTACTGCTAAAGTTGAAAACAAAAAACTTGTTGTCCTGAACCAGAATATTTGTCTACTTTTTAAAACACGATCTTCAGAAGAAAAGGGATCTCTGTGGAGAGATGACAGCTTGTTTGGTCTCATCTGTGGATGCATACTGGCATGCCAAATGGGGATGCCAAATGAACTCACAAAGTTGTGGGGGCCCATGTAATTTATTGCCTTCAGTTTCGGAACACAACAGCTTTTACAACTAATAACTGTATACACAAACTAAAGAAGCCCAAGGCAAGTTCTGAACCTACTGAATTTGTGTTGCACATCATGCAAAGTCATCTAAAACATGGTGTTACACACCCATTTTGTTACAGCACAAATCAACACTTGCAATGTTTCTGAAAACACATTGAAACTTTCCGAAGATTTGAGAGGAAGTTATAAATCATTGCATAGACAAGTCTTTTCACCAATCACTGACATGCAACTTTGTTCAGGATGGCTGGTAGAAGAGGGTGAGTGTAAGTTATGGACCTATGACTAGACAGAAGTTTGGCCAAAAGAGCTTACAGTTATAAAAAGAGTCATGTCTTTTGCAGTCAAGAGAATCCTGTATTATAGGTACTTATAAAAACAACCTCCACAGAAAAAGTCTCAGCAGAGCACATTTTATAGGCTTTATAATGGTGAAGGACCAAGCTATCCCATCTTGGTATCAAAGCTGTTGTTTCAGACAATAAAAGCATTTCAAAAATCAATGTTTAGACAGAATTCTCCCTCAAAGGTCAATTTAGGCAAGTAGCACATCCTGCTGATACTTAGGCTTCCCCCACTACTTCTAAAAAAACACAGTCAGAGAATGTGAAATATCTCAAGCAAAAATTACTGTATAATGAAAATAGGGAATTCATAGAGATATATATGACATTTAATTAAATGAAATAATCACCACGTACTGATATTAGTCAAATTTTCCAAGTGCTCAAAGCTCCACACCTAAACCCCACTTATCATGAGCTGGGAAGTTAGCTGTTTCTTATTCCTTACTAAGAGGCATGGGAATTCCTCTGCAATCTAGTGAGAATATCATTTGTCTGTGTACTGGTATCTACTTGACTAAAAGAGAGCTATTTTGAAAGAACCAATTCTGCTAGCGTTAATTTGCTACCACTTTTTTGTCATGCATGAATAAAAAATTGTTCTTCTATCCCAATAAAGCAGAAATACAAACTTCAGGAAACAATTCCTTCAGTCCTCATGGAATATGCATTAAAAGGTTCAACAAAAGTTGTTATCTCAGACTGTACATTTAGTATTAAATTATTGATGAGCTGCTTCTATTGTCATTTGTACTTCTGTTACCAGAAATTAAAGCAAATACTGCATTTCTAAATACACCATGCCTAGAAAAAAAAAAAAAACGTGTTCATGGGCACCAGGATTCTCTGCAGTCCCAAAGGGATTTTCATAATCTCACAGGTATGTTCAAGTCCTAGAATTTGCATACTGCGTCTCGACTCAGCTTGCAGATGTTTAAAAATACATGCAACAAGACAATTCGCTTTTGGCTACACATCTAAGAGGTTCAAACATCTGAATTATTCTGTCTGAGGTCAACTACAATTTATGTGCCAAATTAGGTTGAAATCGAGCTGGGAAGAATGATGAAATACTAAGATCTTTGGTGCTTGGAACCTGAGGCTATTTCTGACCAATGTGCGTCCTCTCAGATCTTCTTCCAGGAAAAGGAGGCATTTTCAGGAACCAAATATGAAATGTAAACTTACAATGTATGAATCTGTAGATTTCAGTCATTTATATTTTGCTGCGCAAAATAAAATGTGGATTAGAATAGCAAAATTTTGTAAGAGTGTTCCTTGGATTTTGGAATTCTAGAAAACAAAGGATGCACATGCCATCCTATGCACTTGCATGCCAACAAGAATTGCAGTAAAGAGAAAAAGACATGTTTCCCTGGGCTTTAACAATCTATGTTACTATACTGTTTAATATAACCAGAAAATATTTTCCAGGAACTCAGGTTCAAGGCATCTAAGATGTATACATCTAAGTGGTATAATTCCACCAAAATGTTACAGTGTATAGATGCAGTACTAATTTTATNAATAATATTCCATAAATTTCTAAATGATGGAGGATATTTCATATAATTATCTCCTGAAACTTTTCAACACAATTAAGGTAGAGCTAAAGAAAACTCAAGTGATTCTCATCCTCAGGGATTCGTGTTTAGGTAAATTCCCAATCCCCAATTGAAAAGCAGCTTTTGCTTTCTATTCTCCTGGAACATATAACACCAATATTAAAACTAGTCTTGGGAAGGGACAACTTGAAACAGAATTATCCATAAATGAAAATGCTAATTAAACTAGCATTTTTTTCTTTACTAAATATACTAAACTTCAAAGTCCAAGTAGGGGTTTTAAAAATCAAAGTTAGTTATCAGCCTGTGGTACTGTTAATGTCTCTCCCACTCACCTCATCCCCACCAGCTTCCCAGTTTTACTTCTTCCAGGAACAGAGAATAGAACAATGAAAGAACACTGGGGAATGGACCAAGATGCACTTGTAGATATTTGTTTTAAGACTGAAGAACTCAACAGCACAGTTCACTATGTGCCAGACAGATTTTTCAGAAATAATTAGCATACTAGCATAATCCTGGAATTTAGTCCTCAAATGTGCTTTAATGGGCTGATTCCAAAAATGTTCAAGATTTCCATCTATCAAGTAGCTACAGAAAAAAAAATTAGTCTAAGAAGTGATTTCTGGTATTTTTTCCTCCCTAATTTTAAAACTTTTAATAGAAAATCAAACTTCAAATATCTTGTGTTCGACCAAAGCCCTCTTTCTGTACCAGTACAAAATTAAAAAGAAAAAAAAATCATCAGGGAGAGAAAGAGAGTCAAAATCTAATAAATCTACCTTGCCTGACACAAAATTCCAAGTGTGACGTAAAAATCTAGCTAGTCTGGCACAAAATTAAGCTGCTTCTGGCAGAATTTTAAAGACTACAAACCATCTCAAAAGCAATGGAGGAAACCACTGCATAGAGGATGCAGTTTGTAGAAGTAGGAAAGTGATACCCCAGCTGGATTCATTCTGTAAGCCCGGGGTACAATGATAATGATGTAACTGAATTCCTTCCTAAGGAGAGTTAGAGCTGCAGAAGACTCTGGTAAAAGATCCAACTTGCCTGGTCAGGGTTCCCAATGAACACCTGTGCATTTCCTCCTTATGAAAATCAGAACAAAGGCTGAATAATATCATTTGAGAATTTATTTTTAGTACAGCCTTTAAAAAATACAGAACTCTACACAGAAATAAACATCTCATTTCTGGAGGAAAACATCCAAGCTCCCTGATCTGCAAGAATAGTCTTGCCAGTATTGTCTATGCTTGTCCTTGACCATGGTTCAGAGCAGGTATTTAAGGATGATTACAAAACTAGGACATGCTCCTCCCACTTTCTGGTTAAATTGGAGATTTAGACTTAACTCGAATGAGCAGGGTACACCATGACAGTTACATTTTATAGCCACTGTCATGTCTACTCTCCATGAACCTCACTAATTCCATTTAACTTACACCTTTGTCCTCCTTAATTTCCTCTGATGCTGAGTTCCACAACTCAGCTTCACACTGCCAGGAAGGGTTTTAAAACTTGTTCTTCCTGGGCAGTGGAAGAAACATTATCTGGCTCTTCTCTGGTCACCTTCTCCTCACATGTCCTGGTGTAAGGAGAGCCAAATCTGAATGAATTGCAGAACAGAGAGACTTCTTTTACCCACCAAATTCTTGTTTCAATCCATTCACCCTGTGAACACACCAGAAAATACCTCTTCCAAAAAAACTCTCTCCTTCCAGCACTCTCCTGCCAGGAGGCTTATGACTGCTCTAGCAGTCAACCCTGGTGTGTTATTTTGGTCCTCGAGTCTTTCTTTCCTGAGCTGACACCTGTATCTAGTTATGACTCGATTTAAATTAACCACAGTATTTGTGAGCATTAAAATTACCATGCACGAAAGCCCTCTGACCTGCTAGCTGATTCCTTTATCTTAACAAATGTTCAACCTGGCCAAAACTGCCACTTTATACACAATCCCAAGAAAGATGAAGGCTCAGGGACCTGCTCAGAAGAGGTAAAAACACTCCTCTGAGGTACAGTACATTTATCTTGAGTCCTACCAAAAAGAATAAAATGGAGGGAAAAGAAATTGATGGAGAATGATAAAGTTTAAAAATAAGACATAATTTCTTTCAGTTAGAAAAAACTGATGATAACTGAACCAATGGCCAAGGGAACACATTTGTCTATATTTCACCAGAGTCACTAAATCACTTAGTGTGACATGGAAGATATGATAGTTATAATGAGATGCCATTAAAAAGGGAAAAAATAAGATTGAACAGTAGAAAACACCATCAGTTAGTGAGATTTGTTAAACTAAGAAATGGGCCTCTCTGTCAATGCAATTTACATTTCTGAGAATTTTTAAAGATAAAAGATAAGAAAAAAAACATTTAAAGAGATAATTCCACACGGAGGGGGAAAACAAAAATTAAATAGATTTTCCAACAAGTTGCTGTGCCCCTTTTCTAACAAAAGCTGTACAAATCTGACCTCAGCCTGAAACAACCTCTACAGAGTTGCAAATGCTGATGGATAGCTATCATATACTCACAGGCAGACAGTCCTGTGGAACACAGGTAATTTGAGGGATGAATCAGATTAGCTCAAGTTGCTTCAAAGCCCCCTCCTCTCTCTCTGATTCTCTCCCTCCAAGGGCACCATCTCACATGAGTGCGACATTCCAGAGCAATGAAATTGGTAAAGCAACAAAAGAAAAACTCATAAGGATGGATTAAAAATAAAAAACAAAACAAAACCCTACACAGAAGCCGCAAGGCTGCAAAATTGCTTCCTAAATGTCTCTTCCAAAAGAAACATTCAGAGAAAATGTTAGCATTTGCTCCCCACACCCTGAAAGTGCCCTGCAGTAGTACTACCTTAAGTTAACACTATTCCATTTCTACAGACATGTGTTAGGACCTATCGCATGAGAATCTAAACAAATCTCAAAACTGTTATCTTTTTCTTCCCCTAGTGTGACTCATATCAGCTGGACTAGCCTAAACATTATTAAACATCATTAAATATATTAAATTTAAGCTTACATTGTGCCAGCAGGGCTAGTTAAGAAAAATAAAAGAAAAAATAATATTTTCATTAATTATGTTCCCAGGCTGTGGTGTTGGGTGCTACCCTCATTACTTTCATACAGCCTCAATTATTTTCCACAAATGGGTAGGTATGCCTACCAATCCTTCCGGCAGCATTTCCACTGCTGTTGCTTGGTGCAAGACTTAAAAGGCAATCCAGGAATGCCTATAACGTACTACAAAAATTAGGAAGTATTCAAGCCCCTAGCTTACCTTCCCAGGGGACCTGCCACACTCACCTGACTAAATTTCATTGACTGTCCCTGGAAAGTGACCTGCTTTCTGTACTGACAGCAGTATAACCCTACTTTTATTCTGACATCTCTAACAGATACTCAAAATAGCACAGTGCTGTCCAAGACCAATTCTAGCACCAGAGGGATTATTTTACAGCAGTAAAAACCTACTGAAAATTGCTTTTACATATTATGGTACCTACACCATTGCAACATTCAATATTTTTATGAATATTCTAAACTTATACCTGTGTATGTGTACAAACACAGCAAGCCATAGCAATTGATGCGTTTTGTGGTTGGTTTTGTTGTTGTTGTTTTTCATGAACTAATGATGTTTATAGTCTTAGAAGCTTTTCAACAGTGACAAAAACAGTATTTTAAAAAGTCAAATTGTGTATTGCATGTCAAATCTAGCATGCCTCTGGGAGGACATATCAGCATGTGTTACACTTTCAAGTCTGCAAGCACAACTGTTTAGTATATTATGATCAACAAGAGAAATGCAGAGTACATCAAAGGGAAAAATAAAATTTCGTGTAGATAGTAAACCTTTTCTTCTTTTCTGTAAGAAATACTAAGATACTGGAAATTGCTCATACTTAAATCACTATTAATTAAAATAAGCCTTAGCTACTTTTTCCTCAACATCCTACTCGTTTTCCTCTCTTTGCTTCCAAAACAAGACTGAGAAAAAATGAAATGTCTGTGTAATGGGAAACTACATAACCTCCAACAATTTGAATTTAGAAGTAAATTAAATTTCTTTAGTTTACACTATAATGGTGCTTCAGGTTTGGTAACTTTTTCTAAATGCTATTGAATTTCTGTACAGCACTTTAGAAAAAATTTTTGCTAAATGCACAGAGTTCAAAAGCCCTCCTTGTGCATATGCCCTTTTCCAGCAAAAAAATTTTTCTCATTCAACATAACCAGACACTTTGTTCTCTGCTCCCACTTGTCCACACAAAGAGATTTTTTCCTTAAAATTTCAGAAGTGCCTCTCAACTGAGGTATGAAGTGTAGGAGTTTATTCCAAGTGAACTTTACCTAAATCAACCAACAGTGCTCCCAGTTCCCACAAACGGCTGATTTCTGATCTTTGCCACCACTTTGTTTCTCTGGGGAGTTTTCTCAGCAGCATCACACAACCACATGTTCATAGACATTCCCATCAGATGTACAAGTGGCCTTGGGGAGAAAATCAGACTCTGGGTACAATATGAAAAATGGAAATATTCCTGCACACCTGTGACAGGACAGAGAAAGCAGAGACCATGCTACCTCTGCCCCGGGTTTCCCTGGATTCCTAAGGCATCGGTCAGAGGGATAGAACAGGACACCTCAGCCTGAGAAGAGGCATGCAGATGCAAAAGGGCATCACGTAGCTGGTTTCCTCATTCTGGTTTAGCAACAGCATGGATGGGGGCTGGCATATTATATTAAGTTGTGGAGTTTCCACCTCTCTTGAGTGTACTATTTTTTCTTTATTTTTAATTTCTCAATAGATTTTTAAAAATTGATTAAGAAGTTGAGTCACAATCTCATCTAGCTTCTGTAATCTAAAGGTTAATACAAGCATCCAAGCATCACATTAACATAACAGCAACAAAAATCAATCCAGCATGAGACTGAAAGCATTAAATTCACCCTTAATTCCAATTATAGCCTGTTGTATAAATGTGTTGGTTCAAATTTTATGTAAGAAATTGATACAATCATAATTTCCCACCTCCTAAAACCTTTCAGGAGAAAGAAAAAAAAAACAAAAAACAAGTAAAACAGAGACTTGGCAAAGAATTCCCTTTTTCAATGATATATTATAACCTCTTTCTAAGATCTTTCTTGGAAAAAACTTTATAAAATTTTTCTTGAAACATTCTAATGTCTGCATTAGAAGTTGTCAGTGTAGGGACAACACTGTGAAGGAAAAAGATAAACAAAACAGATTAAAGGGAATAACAACCTAAATCTTGTTTGCAATGTGGGTACAACACACCAAAAAGTATTTTGATTGCAGTAAATACACATGTATTTTGCCACAGTTAATATGTAGTGCAAGTTGATGGCTTAGAAAGAGCCTTTGTGCCATATTTGAAGTTTCTGCTTTCAAAAGGACGAAAACGGGAGTGGAAAAACACCTTTAAAATGCATTTCACATTTTCTTCTAGTCGGAAATTACAATTACTACGCACTTTATAAGCCTGCAGCCAGTTTTAGTAAACTGCTACTTACAGGTCTTGCATGACAGCCAGCAGATGAAAGTGGCGAGTGAGAGCTCTCATTCACTGCTGCTGGCAACCCACTGCCTTTCTGATTTCTTTCTTCAGAAACAAAGATTAGGTGGGGGAAAATAAGGTAAAGAGTTATTTTTAAAAGTCCTTATTTTCAAATCACTATCCAGGAGCTGGCTGAGTTGGGCTCTTATTACCTGTCTCTCGTCTTCCACTTCTGTCTCCATAGAAACCTTGCAGCAGCATCTCCTGCCTCACTAACCTGAAGTCTTCAGATGTGGCAGGTGCCAAGCCTGGCTGGGCAAGCTGGGGGAGGCTAATAGCAGCCCCCTCCAGTGCTGAGGTTCACACGGAGACCTTGGGTACCAAGCAGAGAAGTCCCCTCTAATCCATTGCACAGACTGCAGCAGAAGGCTCATCCCGATCCCAGCTGCTTCCCTCTTCTCCACCACCCTTGCATAGATGGAATATGTAGGTTGGGATGAAGGAAGCACCTCACCTCATAAACTAAAACCCACAAAGGCTGGAAAATAAGTGAAAGGGAGGGATACTGAGCTACATAAACAGCACAGGGAAAGTCAGCTGACTGTGAAGCTTTTCGAACTCTTGCCCCCCTTTCCCTGTTCCTGGAAAATTGCAGGGGACAGTATCAGGAAATGGATTTGGAAAGAAAAAGATCAGTCTGAATATTCAGAGGTACGTTGTAATACCACCTCTACTGTGGAGAAACACTTGGAAAGTCTTTTTTCCATAGTGTTTTTCTATTTAAATAGTTCATCTAGGAAAGAAACCGCTTTTTTCTAGTGTCAGTAAGTTATTTTAGAGAGAGAGGGTACTGAGAATCAACTTTTACTTATTTATGTATGTATTTATTTATTTATTTATTTATTTATTTATTTATTTATTTACTTGAATGTCTGCACATCAATAAAATGGTACTTTTTCTTTTGCCTGCCTCAACTTTTCCATTACTATTATCCCAATTGGAATATACCAAAAAAGTGACATTTTGATATGATAGCTATGAGTCACCAGGTGGCGAAAGCTGAGCAGTCAAATGCAAAAGAAGTTACTACTCTCTACAGACCACCCAAGGCAACTACTAAAAACTCCAAGATGGGGAATTGCTGTCATCAACAGGAGAGGGCACGTTCAGGCAGACAGTCCCTCAGAATGGTTTCCCCTGCCAGCCCCAGTTAATCTCATTTCAGTTTGAGTAAATTGTCCTTAAAATAAAAAAATCTCTGCTCTCAGATACACAAACAGGAAGAAGTGGGTTATGGAAACAAAAACACAATAATGACTTCTACCAACTTGCTAACAACAAGGGGGCCCTGCAGAAACACTCAGCACTGAGGAAGGGGTGACAAAATGTATCCTGTGAAAATCCAGAGAAAGGAGTTTTGAGAGCTACCACTGAAGCCTGTGTTAGAGAACTACTGCAACAGTGTATGAACACAATTTCTCCTCTTTGTAGCTATTAGGCCCTGCAGACTCTTTCTGTTCAAGAGATATGTGCACGGTGTGCCAGAACTATGAACAATCCATGAGAAACAGAACTGATTTTTAAATTTTATTTTTCTAATGTATTAAAGCCTTAACCTGTGTATGAAATATCAAACCAAATTTACTGAAAAATCAAACCATGCATTAGCAAACAGATTTGGAGCTTTGGTGGCTGTGGGTGAGTATAGAGGTTGCACAGTAATATGTACATACAAAGAGTAAGTAGTAGACTTCTCTATTGTTTTCAATCAAATGCGAAAGCAAATTGACAATCCAAATGTGTGTTGCTATACAAAGAGTGTACCTGCATATTGGTTTTTATTATTTCTAGAGTTGTGAAGAATTTCTAAATATAAAGAATGTGTAAGGAGGACGAATATTAGCTTTTAAGTCCATTTCATGGAAATGGAAGGTGGCGAACAGGAAGAAAAAATTTTAGATTTGTACAATAACAGTTTTGAACTAATGTGCTGAATGCAGATAGCAGTGATCACAAGTTACTTGTTGTGATGATGGTTATTTTTGCAATATCAGTACACATTTACTCACATTGGCAAAATCCTTTGTCCAAACCACTTAGTAGTTCCTGCTTCTAGTAGTTCCTGCTTCTAGAAAGCAATTTTCTAAAACCATGCACTTCAACCTACCAGCAAATAGTTTGTTTTCTAATAAAAATTTTCAAAGGTGTAATTTATGGAGAAATAATACTCAGTATTATACTTTTGTTTTTTAGTGTCTGTTGCACTTGACTGAATGTTAGGTGTGAATTTGTGTTCTCATCATGGAAAGAAGAGCAGTCTGCTCAAATCAGCATTCCTAGTATGGGACAGTACAGTTGCCATCTGTGTCCATGCAATAACCCTGCCAAGACACACCAAGCTCATAGTTTAATTTGACAGAGACTCTTACAGTGCCCCCTCTTTCAATTTACCATACTTCCTCAGTGATGGAAACCAAATGTTAAAACAGCAAAATGAAGGCTGGTTCAGCTTTCAACAATGAGATCATTTTTCAAATCTATGATTTCCAGCTGATGGCCAAGTGAAGGTCTTGGATGCCTTCATTCTCCATTCTAAGATGCAAAGGCCCTGCCACAACAACAGGAATTCAGATTTTTAAGAAGATATTAAACAGTAATGAACATGAAATAGCTACAGAAGTTATTTGTAGAGATCATGTTATAATTAAAAGTATAATTGCTGTAGCAAAATTGAAAAAATTAATGTAGAAATCTGAGAATAACACTACAAAAATTAATTTCTTCATTCAAGTCAATGCCATCAGTAAGGAGTACACCGCCACCATTTCCTGATGCCACAGGCCCAGAGGAAGATGACAGCTGTTATTGAAGATAAAGATGATTTTGTAGAGGTGCTTGAAGATTTACTAGCACAAAATGAAAGAGCAAACTTCTCCTACCTCTTTAAAGCAGAGGGCTGGAACCCATGCAATCAATAACAGTAGACTGAACAAAAGCAGAAGCTAAATGAAATACCTTGACAGACTAAGAAAAAAGCCTGCAGAGGTAAGAGACACCTCTGGAAAATGTAACCTATCAATTTTAGTAGTGCACCTGCAATTTAATCACAGCACAGCACATTTAGAGCATTGAGAATAGAAACTAGAATTCGAGGGGGTCTACATTCTCATTCAGGTTTAAGGGAATAGTATCTTTGTGTAGCAGATTGACCTACAGACTGTTCCAAATGCTTTTTTTGCAAGAAATTATGTGGAGCAAGAAACACCCGATCAGATCCCTCTCAAGATGCAAGTGGAGAGAAGAGGAGCATCCTAATCACAACATTACTTGACACCCGAAATCAAGGCAGGTGGCTTTTGCTCCAAAAAGTGCAGGAGCAAGAAGGGCAGGGGAGTGTAACAGAGCTGCCTGTCCACAAACACTGCTTTAACTCCTGCTGAGGGCTCAGGATGGACCCAGCCCCAAGGGCTGACTGCCCTCTCCAGCCTCATGCCTGCTAGGGCTGCCTCTCCAATACAGACACCAGGATGTCAGCAGCCATGCAGTCAGCTGGATCAGGTGAGTGATCCATCTGAAAACTAAACCTATGAGGGAAAGAAAAGGAAGATCAGTTTTCAGTTGATCAGCAGAGCCTTATAAGCTCTTTCTACAGCCAAGAGGAGACAGGACCAGTAGTTTCTGTGGTACTGCTGGCCCAGGTCAGCAAAGCTGCTGCAGTGAAACGCTTCTGCTCACTCCTTCATACACAGAATCACAGCACTGCTAACCAGATGACCCTTCCTCAGGTGCTTCATATCACAGGGGTATTTAGTTTAGTGGAGGACAGCTTGGCCTGCAGTTCAAGCAGACAAATTACAGAGCAAGTGGCCCAAAATATCTCCAGCCAAAGAGATGGTAACTACTTCCTTGCATTCCAAAGAGAGAACAATACGTCACCCTGTACTTGAGCTCCGAAAATATTTGATATAATTGGTCAATAATATCATCAAGATGATTGAAGATTATGAAATTGACAGAGAGAGAGACAAAGCGAAGTGCTCTTGCTCAGCCAGGCTCTGGTAGAATCTATTGATTTACAGCAAACAAAACAATGTGGGAAATAATATTCAGACAACCTTTAGGGTATATTTTGGTTGCCATTTCATTTCAACAAAATGGATGCTATTCAAAGCCACAATTCTCATGAACTTTGAGTTAAGCACACACACACTCTCTATATAAACACACAGAAATTAATATTAAAAATTAAGATAGAGGATACAGAACTATCAAATAAAGAGTAAAAGAGGAACCAAAATTAAGGTTGATGATGAAATAAGAATTGGACCTCATTATACCCTGCTTAATTACACAACTATCTTTTTTCTCTTTTTGATAGGACCCCTATCTCATTACTGTTACCAAGTAATGGATCATTTAACACAAACTACTCTGTTCTCAAGCATCTTTGGTTTGCAGAGTGATATACAGACAATAGCCACGATGAGAGGCAGAGGAGGGATGTTACATTGATTATACCTGGGTCAACCATCAGATGTTAAAGGGGTTTGTGCTGTTCATCATCAAATTTAAAAGTCCTCCTCTGTAGTCAAAAAAACAACATGAGCCACACAGACACTGCTTCAGTTCTCTACGAGACTTTGGTCAATAAGATATCTCAAGACAGAGGAAGGAACTGTGGAGAGTCAGACACTGAGCTATGGCAAATTACACCAGGAAATTAAGAATAAGAATACATTAGTAGCCTTAGATCAATTAGATAAATACAAATGCATGTGTGACAACAAACATTGACTGTGATAGAGACAAATACGTGGTGTTTGCTTGTGTGAGAGCAAGAGGATTGCCCCTACCCTCAGGTGGGTGACTGTTGTCCCTGTTGAAGGGAAGAGGAGCTAAGGGCTTTTACCAATAAACCCAATACTTTGCTCAATATTTATGGCCAGGGGCAAGAGCAGGCTGGGTAAGACAGACATTATCTGGACACTACCTCATTTGGTGTCCCCAACACGAGAACTGTGCCAAAGCTGCCAGAAAAGTCAAATGAAAAAAAAAATCAAACCAAACACATTTAGCTTGTAATTCCTCTGCATTATTTTACTAGTGCAAGACCTACTGTAGCCTAGTAGGTGTAGAAAAAACCTTAGTCAAAATTAAGTGTACCTTTCATAAATTTATTCTTGTACAGTTTCAGCTTCATGCAAAATTCAAAAAATCATGGGAAGTGGTTTTACATGTCACAGATGGTTCACTCTGGGTACATGTGAGAGAATATGCATCCATCTCATGGAAAACATGAGGGAGAAAATAAGAAACCAGCAAGATTTATGATCATGCACTTATTTATACATTATATAATGATATATTCCTTTATTTTGCTTTCAAAACAGACTATTAGTTAACAGTTCACAGTGAATATATCCAAAATATATACATGTTACTAGCAACATTACATGCAAAATCATGCATTTAATAGAGCAAAAATACAGGGGTTTTCCACTCTTTTATCTTTATTTCAAAACCTGGACTATAAATTAGCTAATAAGCAGCTGTTGACAAGAAAGAATAATGACTTTATTCACAGATGACCACTGATTAAAATAAGCTTGTAATTTTTCCTGTTTTCTTGCAACAAATTGCAATTATGATGGATCTTACTTATATATTTTCATAAATGGAAAGTCTGCTACAAAAATGAAAACTGTACCACCAGTAAAGGAAACTTGTTTCATAAGCTGAAAGAACTCCCAAAAAACAGTAATGATTTTTTCTTCTCACTTAGGTACTCCATTGAGGTGGTAATGACATTTTTGCCAGTTAATCCACACTCTTTTATTATGCTCTACTGAAATACAAGGACAGAATGTCTGCTTCTCTTCTTTAAGCAGAATTCTGTAGCTTTGAAGAGAGTATTTCATACTATGCTTGCATTTTAGATGACCAAACCGTAACAAGAAGAATAAGGATACACTGTGTGTCCTGATCCTACAAACCCTTACTCCAAAAGCAATTTCTGCCAATGCATGCAGAAACCAGTTAACTTAAATACAGGTGTGTAAAAGACAAAAGATATAAACCCTGCAACAAAGCTTCTTTAGTCACTGTCCTATCAAATGAAAAATTTTCATTAGATTAGCGAACTAGTTATTCTTTCCTTACATATATAGAAACAAATAGTAAACACTGAAACATTATTAGTAGTAGTAGTAGTATAGTAAAAATAACTTCCTCTTGATTAGTATTTTTAAATGTTTTTTTCTAAGACACTTCTCTTTAAAAAACATGGTCTTTTTGTTTGCTAATTCTTATATTAAATCTCATAAATCTACTTCCAAGTGTGCAGGACTGATTTAAGAGTTTCTTATTGTATAAAGCAGTCAGTAGGTGAACACTGGACTATTACAAAGCACCTTTATAAAAAAGAAAACCCAGGTTAGTTCTGTAACTAACATCCCAGACCATTTTTAGCAATAGCTGCTAATAACTCTTAAAAGCCCTGAAGCAGTAGCATGATTGTGAACTAACCCCAAGCAACTACCTCTGCAAATTCCGCTATCAATCTGATGCTGCAAAGCAGCTCAGTATTTCCAGAAGCCTTTGTAAATTCCATCTCTGAGAATTTATTTGAACAACTATCATCTACTGAATATATGGGGAAAATCTGTTACCACTGTAGATTCAAATTTTGAAAATCCACCTCAGGAGGACTAAAAATTGCCTCAATTAAAATACTAACCCTCGCTGTAGCCTAATATTAAAAATAGGCTATGAAAAGAGATCAGGCTTCTCAAAATACTGCTTTTTCTTCTAATACACTAGTTTTAAAAGGCATACAACTGAAGAAGGATATTTGTCCAAAGCTATACAGAACTCTGTTATATCCAGCTACTCATTACATTTTTAAAAATAAGAAGTTTAGGGTTTTTAAAGAATATACTTATTATACTGTCAAGTACTAAGATCAACAATTGATCTTATTTTCCCTCTACGGACTAGTAAAGCTACAGTAGCAAATTTCACAGGAGCCGTATTAACACCCAGCTTCATATAGTTTTATGTATATATTACTACTCTATCTAAAAAAATCCCTAGCAAAAACCCCCTAAATAATAATAATAATAATAATAGTAGTAATAAATGACAAAAAAACTCAGCAAAATATTTTACTTTTACTACTGTGTATTCCGTGCCATATTTGTTCAGTGTGTGTGCATCTTGAATGGCTACCAGGAATTTCAATGCAAAAAAATCACTACTCATATTATAAAAACCACTCTATATTCTGAATTGCCTCTTAGAACAGCTCCTACTGAAAGGAATTCTAATATAAATGAAAGACTAAGCACCACTCAGAAACGCACAAGTAGTACATGTCTGGAAGTTTCATATAACTGATATTACTAAAAAACAAGGAACTTGCCTAGGAAACTGGGAATTTCCTGCAGCTAAAACACAGTTTATTTGAATGCAAATACTTTTACTTTTAGTAGTAAGAAAGTGGCAGGCAAACAGCATAAGAAACCATATTTTTGACTTTTTAATATCTGTTCAGAATAAATAAATTCATAATTGATCAATTATATATTCAGGCGGGGAAACACAATGCTAGCCTTTTATTGTCCATGGACACACAGTCTCATCACCAGAGAGCACAAATGAAATGCTAATGGCAGAGAAGATGAATGCCAATTTCCTTCACTTTGCTCCAACTTTCAGTGGCTCTCTACAATAAAAGATAGCTATTTGTGGAGACTGGCTTGTTCCATACCATTAACTCAGAACAAAACATATTTTTAGTGGGACAGCAGTGTTTACTTGTAAGAACTGATGAATTGTACACCACCATTTATCACTTGTAGACAAAGACATTCAGGCACAATTTTGGACATAAATCAAGGTACATGCTCCTAAATAAAAAAGGGATTGCTTAAGTCCCTAAAACTGCATAGATTGAGGTCAGATTGGCCATAGCAACCAAGAATGGTACTTAGGCCTTCAGTAAGACTTAGCAACCAATAAATGAGCTCAGATCTCTTTTCATCTCCACTGGTGTGAAAGCCAAAATTAAAAAGATTAGATCACGCTGCACCCATCACAATAGACTCCACAGTGAAAAAGTCATTTCTAGCCTTTGATTCACATCCAATAAATAACATTCATCCCTTCCATAATGAACAACTTTCAAAGTAAATTGAATCTCCATAGTGCTGCTTTCCCTTGCTGCACTGTATTTACATAACAATATATCACAGGAAGCTCAGAGTGGGTCTTGCAAATGGAAGACATGTCTTTAGCACTGATTACACTATACTCAGCTTTAAAATGCTTGCCATTTAAACATAATGCACTGTAGATTATAATAAATAATAAACAACACTTTAAATCTTGCGGTATGAAACTTTGACAATTTCAATATGGAAATTTCATAGTAAACAGCTCCCTCCCCCTTTCCTTTGAGTCCTTCCATTTGACGATATCCAACAAATTCTACTTTCCAGGAGCACTGATGATACTATCTGTCTCGTGTTTCCAGGAAAAGGGATAGTACATTATTTCATTTTTACTACCTCCTTTCGCACTGTTCCTCTTCTCTATCTTTTCAAGTACTCGAACAATTCTTTTTAATGCTCCAAACACATCAGTAACCTATTACTCCAATCTCACACAAAGCACTAAGTATTGCTCGTTTTCCTGTCCCTAGAGCAGTAGCTATTTGTAAATAGGTGAAGCTGATCACAGCTGCAGGAATCTAACACAGATCTAACACATGAAATCAAAAAACACATTCAGCAAATGTTTGTGTTGTATTGCCACTGTATGCCCTGTATTTCCCATGCTCAGTTTGTCATTATTAAAAACGGATTGTCATTCCCTTCTTACTGCAGGTCGCATAAATCGATGTTTAAAGGAGTGTTCGACAGAAATATATTGAAACAAAAATTCTACACCTAATTAAAAACATGCAGGAATAATTTCAGCCCTCTGCAGCAACAACTCATGTAGATTATACTATGTGAACTCAGCAGGGAACCTCATTAATTTTTAAAACTCTCTGACCCTAGTGCAGTTAAGGGTGTAAAAATAATTACAAATTAGGGTTGAGGGAGCACTGTTTTAATATTGCATGTGTGCTATCAGCTATACAACATTTTATCAGATATGGATATTTATGATAGCTAAGCAAAATTCTACCATAACCAAAATAAATTTTAAAAATGCAAATATTAGAGATCTTATATTTTCAAGAACCTAACTATAGTAGCCACCACTTCCACAAAAAAAAAAAAGCCTGTCTGCTGTCTGCAAACATTCTCATAGCACAAAGCACGACAATTACAGATTAAACGCTAGTAACAGCCTGGATACGGCAGTAAACTAAGATATTTCTATAACAAGGCGTGTTTGCAATCTACCAATTTCTAACTTATTTGGAAGGCTATAAAATACTTGGCAGAGGGTATAAATAGTCTCTCTTACCTAAAACTTGTCAGAAGAAAGATCCTTCTTCATTGTTGTCACCTCCAGTGCCCCCTCTTGCCACCATGGAGATTGGTTGTGCTATGTTTATTGCTCTGTGCCTCAGTTACAGCCGTGACACTAATCTGCCTGCACAGACCAGCACCGGGGTGTGTGTGGGTGTGCGGCTGTGTGTGCGGGTGAGCAAAGAGAGCCTGCTGACTTCAGGACTGGGAACCTAAACCTCAGGCCAAGTCAAGGCTGAATGAAAATGATCAAAGCTCTGTCCCTCATCAACAGAGTAGACAAGATTTCTCTCCCCCCTCCCAGCGAGAAGTAGGGCTGTCATTAGGGATTCCCACTAAAAAGCCTCTAACAGAGGCAGACCTTCTCCAGACTGCTAGTGCCTGCCCAGCAGCCCGTGCAGAATACAGGTAGCTATTGTTCCTGAGACAGATATGTAGCCAGCCACTCAGACACTGACAGATCTCAACAAACCAGTGAGCCTGCCTTCGGTTTAACTCTTTATTTACTAGCAGTTCACTTTTTACAAATATTTCCTTTTGCCCTGGAGAGGGAGGGACAGGGAAGGAAAAGAAAAAAGAAAATCAGTAAATTGTTCTAGCTTTGTTAAGAAAACTGTTTGGTGTACATAGGCAGAAATCCTATGCAAATTTAGGAGTATTGACTTTCATTTTGCAATCTCATCTAGTCTGGTGCTGGACAACACAGCAATAGCACACTTCAGCAGTAAAACAGGATTGCAATACTGTAAGGGAAATAAGTCGTGCTCTGCCTTCCTCTGAATTTTCATCATTCATGGGGATATAAAACTGTTGGAATAAATAACGTGCATCCTTGCTCAAATAATCTAGGTATTAAGAAAAAGAGGAATTTAGTGCAAAAGCTTCAGCAGTTTTTCCACCATACATACATTTTAGGCATCGACTGAAAATGAAGTTAGCATCTCCAGTACCAAATTGGGCTAGAGCAAGTAGATAGTAATTAGCTGGCATAAAAAGCAGAGATACTCATTTCAGTCTCATAGAAGTTATATATTACTATAAGGACATTTTATTTGCACAAAAATTTCTGGGTTTTCTTAATTTTATATGACATGGAGCTTAAGCATTTATTTGCAAAGACACAGTCAATGAAGCTGTTAGAGGAAATATCCTGACATTTACACTCTGTGCTTGACTTTTAGGAAGTAATGCATTTTTATGTGAAAAGCTAATCATACTTCATTCTGTATAACTATTGTATAAGTTCAAGCCAGGTGCAGACTTCAGCTCTAAACCACTTTTTTCCCTTCTTCTGTGAAAGTCAGTCTTAATTTCATTTCAGGCAGATTGCAGTAGGATGTGTATATGCATGGGTATAGTTGCCGTAGGGTGGGTGGCTTGGATTTCTTTAAGGCCAGTTTAAGGTGTAAAGGTTGAAGATTACCAGAAACGTTTTCATGTGGCGATAAAATCAGATTTATAAAATGCACAATTTAAAAAAAAAAAAAAGAAAAAAGAGACTGCTAACAAAAGTGCAAATTAGAGACATGATGTCAAAAGCAGTGTTTTCCCCTGAAAGACTCTATCAACTCAGAGAAGCCTTCCTAGCCATTACAAATAAACATTTTATCAGCAACTTCCAAATGACATGCTAAAAAACTGATTTAATTTGAAAGTTGCCAGTGGTCACTTTGGAGTGTTTCAAAACAACCTTTTCTGCGTGTTGGAGAATTTAATTACATTCCTACCAAAATGCCAGGCGTTCAGAGCCATTCAAAATTCTTCCAGTGCAGCGAGGAAACAAACAGACAAACAGGAAAGCAAATCAGTGTTATTCAGTGTAACACCCTGTGTAGCAGAATACCTCTAGCCTACTCAAAGCATTTTAAAGAACCAGGACTTTGCATTCAGAAACATTGTTGCTGTTTAATTCCAGAATATCTCTTTCATATCAATTGGAATATAGTCCTTAATGACAGACATATTTTTGGACTGTACTTTTTATTATCCGTTTATGTAAATGCCTGGCGTTATTAGGAAAACAGCTTTCAGTTATAAATATGTTTGCAATTTAATAGTGTTCTTAGACAAAAAGATTAATTTATTATGAATTCTGAAGCATTGTGCACCAGTTTCTCTTCTATTTGAGCCAGCTAGTAACCAATTCTTCCTTCTAAAACAGAATTAAAAATTTCTGGAAAAATATATGCCAGGAGATCCTCTGCTGCTGGTGTACACCATGGAAAAGCCGTGAGAATGTGGCCATGTTACTGTTTGGAAACACCCACCCTGCCCAGCACGTGTACTCCGCTGCCAAATGGAGACCACCAGAACCATGCCATGGAAAGGCTGCTTTGAAGCCCCTCCAAGGACCATGTGACAAGCTCCTGAGCATGATCACATTCTATTTCAACCTCTGGCAAGGCCTTGCTGAGTGTAATAACCCTGGGGTATTTCACCCTGAATCAAGGATCCCACACATCTTCCAGCACTGTTATCGTGGTATCTGCTTATCTGCTGCTGGCTCAGTATCTCCATGAACAAACACGCCATTCAAAAGCAACACAGGATTAGTGAATGCCCCTTTACGGGAGGATGAGAATGAAAACTTTCTGGAGGGACCTCGTGTTGGAGCACTTGGGAAGACAGAGAAGTTGGCACTTGATATGAAGGTGTTGCCTCCTCCTCTTCCTCAGAAACCCTCCCTGCTTTTGCTGAATGCAGCAATCCCCAGGCTGCATTCATGAGGGAAACATCTTTCTTCAGGTTTTGAGACAAGACTGGGAAGAAGTATTCTGCCCAAAGACTTTCAGTCTCTGGAGATCACCTTTGAGAGGTGGACAATGGCTACTCTTCCCAGTCAAGTCTACCCCAAGTCACCAGTAACAGATGTCTTGCTGTAAAATGTACATGGGATTTATGTAAAGGATGATGTTTGTTTACGCTGATTTGCCCTAGGTTTTTTTTTCTCTCTCTCTCATTTTTTTTAATTGTTTTTTATTTTAAACAACAAAATCCACACAAGCACAAAGCGGAAGGGAAAGAAGGGGCCACTTAAGGGGGAGGAAAAGTAAGGCTTTTTCCCTTTTTAAAAATTTTTTATCATACAAGTCATCTACTAAAAGCAGGTATTATGGGCACATTGGGTAACTAATCTCACGTACCACAGGATATTTGAACTGTTTGAATTGATTTCCCAAAAAGAGAGCATAAAGAAAGCCAGGTATGTCATGCATAACAATTCTGCATCTGAGAAATTTGCTTGAGAACAGACTGCTGGAGTCATTTCATTCAGCTAACCCCCACAGCCCCACTTTGGCAAACAAAGGCACACACCAGTATCACATATCCATTTTCCTTTGGAGATTCCATTTTAATGATTCTGTAGTAAATACCTTTGTATTTAGAAATTATTCATACCAGATATGAAAAAAGCGCTGTTTCAGTAACTGTCTTAGAGAGGTGAAATGCACATAATGTATTCAAATATGCAACCTCAATTAACCTTTTGCCTCACTTTGTGGACAAACCTATCCATAAAAAGTGAGCTCCCTCCGTGATCAAAAGTCAGTTTTACAACTTCACATTGTTTGTGGCTAGTTCCCTAAAGAAAAGAACATAACAGGAGGCGATCTTCATGAAGTGCAATTCAAATTTAACTCATTGTTATTCTTGATCTTCATTTCCTTAATACAAAAGGTAGTGTAAAACACCATATAAGAAGGCACTGATTTTTTTTTTTTTAACAAAAATATGTTTATTTATTATGTGGTAACTAGACTTCATTTACCTCAGAAAATACTGAAAAATGTAAGATAGCAAACATAAAGATATAAAAATATTTCTACAGAAGATAGTACCTATTTTGCATTGGGTGTAGGAAAGTGAAGCCTGTAGTTTAGAAAAGAACTTATGATAAACATACATTGAACTGTGTTTGCATACTACAATATAAAACAAC
This sequence comes from Erpornis zantholeuca, assembly GCA_013400515.1. Classification (NCBI taxonomy): domain Eukaryota; kingdom Metazoa; phylum Chordata; class Aves; order Passeriformes; family Timaliidae; genus Erpornis; species Erpornis zantholeuca. The sequence continues at coordinate 60,322 of VZTN01014899.1, forward strand.
CTGGAATTACAGTTGATAAAGAATCCTTAACTTTCCCAAAATTTGATATGTATGTTATTAATGAAATTACTTTTCTTTAAAATGCTGTTCTGAAGAGCACAACTTTTTTTTCCCCCTCAACTCTTTCACAGAAACATAATTAGAGTATTGCATTCTCCACTAGATGCTTTGTGAAAGCAAATGTCAGGGATTACGACTCGGCAAGATAATTACAAACGTTCTACATAAAGGCATAGGAAACCAACATCCGAGGTACATTTCACTAGTTCACATTCCTCCTACAGATTACACATTTGATATGTGATCTGTTGGAGAAGTAGAAGGTGACAGTATCTTTTTTTTTGTTCTCCCCCGATTACTTTAGAGTTAAGATCAGCAGAGCAAAGTGCTGTTCAAATAAATCCTCTTCTTTTTGTATAATTTCAGATTCTGCACTCCAAATACATTCCTTGTAAAATCTCCCTCCATTCAACACTGAGCCCAAATATTAGCTAACTAGTAGTACATGAATTATAGCAACAGGTGTATTCACACATGTAGAGTTAATTAAATAATCTCTTTTGAAAAAGTTAACTTTTTAAGTCAATCTCTTACCCAGTTCTGTATCAAGACAAGAGATAAATAGAATACATAGAACAAGATATTTTCTCTATAAATTCCCCAAACAAACAAAAAATCCACAAAACATACCCCAAACCCCCAAAACAATATCAACACCACCCCAAATGTGTTGAACATGAATAGTATTTCCCCCTCCACTTCCTTAAGAACAGAGATTCAAGTAGGCACACTACATTACAGATACTCCAGTTTGACAATTCACTTGTTAGCAGGAGTTAATATTTATCACTTGTTTTCATCACCATGGATGGATTTGCACCTACCGTTTTCAGCGCTGCTCCCTGGGAGTTACTGTGTTTTGAAGGGACACTTTTTGAAGTAAAGTAGCTGGATGGAGGAAGGCAAGTCAGGACTGCCCCTGTGGCTTCAACCTGCCGTGGATAGTTTTCTTCCTTGGAATCTTTTGATAAAAGCCAGAACACAACCTGATTTATTAATGTAGCAAAGTCATTACAATTCAGAGCTAAAAATGTTATTGGACTTCCCTCCAGCTAGTGCTGTTTAAGCAAGCCTTTAAAAAGCAATTTAATTCCATTCCACAAAGTCAAATTTCCTCCACAGATAATTGGTTTTCATTGTATGTATAAAAAGCAGCAATGAAGGCAATAAGTCAAACTATATCTTTTCTTAGAGTTATATTTATTACTGAAAGACTGACCTGCTTCTGACAGGATTGCATTGTCTCTGTTTTTCTACTGTTAACCTGGAATCTTTCTGTTAATAACACAAGCACTACCATAGTAGCATTCACCAGTGTACTATGAAATCCAAATATAATCAAGAATCCTTCTGGACTCTCACATTTATAGCCAAATAACTTTAAGCTGTCAGCTGTCATAGATTAAATCTTCACATATAAACTTATTCAATAAGAGTTAAAACATTCACACTGTTTTGAGAGCTTGAAATAGTCGGAAAATACTTGTCTGGCTTGGGTCAGTAACTGCCATACTAAAACAAATATTAAAGCCTGGTTTTGTGCATGTATATATAATATACAATAGCATGTATTACCCATGGGCATGATTATATTCCAAGAACAGGGAATAACAGTGCTCTTTTGAGCATCTTGGAACATCAGACTTGCAAAGCTTGCACACTAATAACAGCACAACAACAAAGAAAAGAAATCCAAAAGCTATCAAAGTTGGATATGCAAAAATAGGCGTGAAATTTTTCTATCATTAAAAAACTTCATAAAAGCCCCACACTCATTCAAATCTTGTTTATAGCAGACACTTATGACTAAAAACAATCTTCCATCTCAAGCAGTCAAATGCAATAAAAATACTCACCAGATATCTTGCCTTGCTTTGAATTCATGTATTTATTTTTCTTTTTCTTTTTTGTCTTTTTTCTCAACAAGACAAGGAGATTCATATTTAAAAGCTGTATCAGTTACTGTCCTCCTGCTCCCGCAGCTCTTCAGTTGTAGGTACAGAGGAGCTTGGCTGGTATTGTTTTGAGATAAAGAGAATGGCCTGTGTGAGCCAAGATATTCTGTACTCTCTGATGATCTCTGCAGTGTTCTTAAACTCCTCCACCAACACAGGTATTTTTTTTTGCTGTGTGTTGTCCAAACAGGTTCATCAGAGCTCTTACAGCCGCCTTCATTATTCGGTTGTGGAGGCCCTATGTGCTGAGAGGAGAGAGGTTTCTTTCTCTCAGTATTTATTTGCTTTTGGATTGGAGGAAGAGGCTGAGAGATTTTCGATTTGAGATCAAAGACAAGCACATGCAATGCGAAGAAACATAGTTTTCTCAATTGTGCTCAGAATAGTAGTCCCTGAGTTCCCACATTCAGTGCTCTCAACACTATAAGCTTCACAGGGTAAAAAAGATGGATAGTTATATATACACACGCACACAGACGCACGTAGACACACATACACACATATTTTAAATATATTAGTTTTCCCCCTTGCAGCACTGCAGTCTCTCTATTGTCAAATAATAACTGTATCTGAAAAGAAAGCACTTAATAAGGCTAAGGTCAGACTGCTTAGACTTGGCATTTGCTGCGATAACAAATCAGAGATGATAGCATCGTACAGATTTATGAATTTTTTGCCCCCGCAGTCACAAACATCAGACGTTTACTTTATAAAGAAAGCTTTTAGATTCTTCCTGCAGTTTCCATAGTGATTTCATTTTTTCCCTTTTATCACAGATTGGCTGAAGTACTGCTACCCTTTGTGCTTTAAAAGGCTTGTGCTACCAACTGTCGATATAAAGGCACTGTAGCTGAAGCACACATGCAACACAAACTGTCAAAAATAATTGAAATAGATAAATACTGGCTGAAAAAGGTTTTGGTATTTTCTCTGCTTGTCCTGAAGAGTACATCAGAATAGTATTTCATCTGAATAAATGTAATTAACTTGAGCCAACCACACTTCTGTTCCATTTCCCATAACCTACGATACTTTTATTAGAGCACTTGTCACACAAAAAATTACTTTCTTCACAAAAAGTTTTAATACAGCCTACATCAAGAAAAAATGCCTTGTTTGTAAGATATAAATGAAAACAGTCTCATTAATTTTTGGAATCTTCTAAAGACATGGCTGATGCCAATGATAGTCTTCCTCTAAGAAGTTTATTCTTTTAGAGAACATGATGATTTAAGGAACACTTACACTGTGTCTGGCAAAGCAAACAATACTCTCTTTTGCTGGAAAGATAACCACCTTTCAGAGTTAGCCTAAAGGATTAGTTTCTGTTTAACCCCTCGCTAAACAAACCATCATCTTCTCAACAAAACAGAACTCAGCTAAGTAAACACCTCTATTCAGTTATCATTCCTTTAAAAATGTAGTCTTTAGGTTGCAGAATGCAAGCACAGTATTTCCCTACCCCTCTTTTAACCAGCTTCATAGAAACTGGGTGTGTGGTTAACCCCAGCCATTGCCTTCACTCTCGGGAGTTTCTTGTGAGTCAGAAATGGTCTAACATTCAAAATACTGGATTCCTATCATGTAGAGATAAATATATTACAAAAACTTTTTGATCTGAAAATTTTTCAGGTGACTATAAAAATAATGAGTTTCCTTACTTTCATACAAAAATGCAAAAGTTCATATGGACAAATATCTTAAAAACCCAGAGAATACAGTAGAGTTTAACATATATTTTAATTCAGAAAAGAAAAAAAAAAGAGAAAAAACAGACTACTTCCTTTTGGATGCATTTATGACAATTATTTATTTCCAAACAGATTATCTACAGAAAGCTACCAAGCTCCCTATTTTATTGTCATCTATTTATACAGAGAATTATACAACTGACTTTTGCTGTAGAGATATTAAAATCAATAGGGATCCACAGCCACTAAATAGGCCCTAACTGTGAGCATAAAGTATGTTAATACTTTCAATAAGGTTTATTGGAAAAAAAAATTTGCAGCAAGGTGTAAGCGAAGTACTAAACGTAAACGAAAAGCTGAAAGTTACTAAGATTATGTTGATTACTGACATACTCCACAAGTAGTCCTGGCCAAAATTGGTACAGAGAGATATGCCGCAGTTTTTGCAAAGATGCAGAGATAGCTGTTGCTGCCCTGGGACACAAGGGTGGGCTGGATGAGCTCCCTAAAGTCCTGTTATCCCTTGCAAGCAGCCACTAAACTGTGCCTTGCAGCAAACCTGACAGAGTCTGAACCTACACTTCATACCTATTTTCCCCCAGAACACTCTCAAGGACCATTTAATGAGAGAATTAAGCACTGCATTCAAGTAATCAGCATTACCCAACTCACAATGATAAATACTGTCTTTGTGCAGATTTT
>VZTN01014899.1:68752-81317 GCA_013400515.1 Erpornis zantholeuca
TTACTAAGTCTTTCCAAAGTCAGCTGTAGGAAGAGCTGCTCCTGTTGTTAACTTTGTGGGGATGTACCCTGTCTAGTGCACACACTGCTGCAGAAGTGATGGGCAGGTGAATGTGCCACTTACAATGACAGATGGCCTCTGAGACGAAGGATCTGAAATACACTCCATTGTGGCAATTTATGTAACACACCCACAGTGGTGCTGTGCAGGAAAGAAAAGATTTAAATGCTAGTATGACAACTCTGTTTAAATTCTTTTATGAACAACCAGATCTCCACTTACATGCAAAGCTAAACTCGCTTGAGATTAACTAAATTCTTCAATATGTTTTGAAGACATCATTGTGTAAAAGGATTGCAAAAACTGGTGTTTAATTAAACATGGACAATCACCTCTAACTCTACCTGCAGTCCCTCCCATCTCCCAAGGAAGTCTTGTACTCAGGGTGGCAAAACAGTACAATAAAATTGGAAACAACCAAAAAACCCCATGAGACATCCCAGGTCTTATGTGTCCAACAGTGTGTATCGAAATATCCCAAAAGAGTGCCTTGAAAATTGCTATTGCAGCACCTGAGAAGTGCAGAGACCTGACAAAGTCTTGGGTTTTCATAGAATAAGAGAGATTCAGCCTGCAAGGAATCTGTAGACATTCTGTTGTCTTCTCAGCTAAAGTGGTATTTGTTTCAATGGATTCTCACATACCTGGGATTTAGAATCAAGAAGGATATGTCTGGTTTTTCTAAAGAAAATTCAATCTTTTAATAATCTACATTTTCTTCTTTTAAAGATTTGGACTAATTTATGCCACAATCATTAAATATCTCAGGCAAAGAGATGAAATGGCAAAGTTTTACATAGACTAATAAAACTCAAAGCAGAGACAGGCATTTCCATACTGATTTTGATCAAACTAAATCACAGTTTCATGCTAAAATATACTTGCCACCTCCTTAGGGCTCTTGTCAGTGCCTCTCTTGCCTCCCTCTTACATTTGTCAAGAGAACAAAATAACCACAGAAGTGAATGTATAAACTCAAATTCTCTCGATTCTGTGTTGTAAGTTTACAATTCTAGCATGCTAAAGGCAAACAAACATATTTAAGACCAAACTTGTTTGTTTGTTCATTTAAATGGCACCTGCTTCATTTCCACATTTGGTGGAAGAACTTTCAAAGAAGGCAGCAGTGTACTGAGAATAATAAAAGCCTTGAGCGAATTTGAAGTAACTGATCTGCCTAGGCAATGTGCATACACTTCGTAAAATAAACAGCACATAGTTTGTCCATATCAACAGGTAGAGAGTTGTTCCATAGCTACAGAGAGGCTGCTTCCTTGATTTGGTCAGAATTAATACAGAGTAACAGTGAGCAAGACTGACCACGTGAAGGAGTGGAGGAATAGCATGACATACAGCCCAGTCCCTGTCTGGGTAATACAAAGTCAGTATTCCCTTTACACAAGGAATATTTCTTTCAGCCTAAGCTTTGAAATATTTCAAGGCTGGGATTTGAAACATGGTTCAAGGGTAGCCTGAATCTGATAGATCCTGACTCTCAAATTGTTGCTTATGCCTCTAAACCAGTAGAGTCAAAATCATCTCTCAACATTATTCTAAGAAAGCCTAAATGAGATTAGTGCTCTTCTGTGCTGATACTTGTATATTCTGAAGAAGATTAATGTCTCAGCTTTATATTACATTTGCATTCTATGTACTCATTCCATGGAAATAATGCATTAAGTAGTTAGCATATAATTTGGGTGCATATCAAGCGTGCGTCCTACTCTCAACATTGGCTTCCCACATTAACATTATTGCTAGACACTGAAAAGATTAACTACATTAAGTGAAATATTCTCAGTAGCCTTAAAATGATCATAACAGATCTACACAGCATCTTCAAATTGCTTTTCAAAGCCTGGTTTCTATTTTTATAATCAATTTCCTAACTAAACTACATTTGTCATTATGAAAACAAATCAAGTCATACACACATTTTTGTCTCCTTGTGACAGACATTGCTTGAGAAAGGAACAACTAGTTTCATCCTCCAGTAAACAGCTGGTATCCTTAGATAAGAGAATCTCTGCACATGGCCAGGCTTCCAATATTGTGAAAAAATGATGCACTAGAAAGAAAAAGACAACAGAAATCCCAAGTGCTTACATGAGACAACAAAATTTATAACCAATATTCATAGCATAACTTAATTATCACTTTTTTTTGTATTCTGTCACTAAACTGCAACCACAGCTTCCTTTGGCATCATTGGATTTGTTCCTGGGGAAATAAAAGGCATCACAACAGGAAATATCTTTCCTTTAGTATGAACAAATCAGAGGAGAATGAGTGAAGGATGAACTTAAGCAATAATTAAGCTTTGATATGTGACAGTTCACCCTTTATGACTCAGTCGTAAGATCTGCATGTTCTGAAAAGTCAGAGCCAAGTTCAACCCCATTACCAATTTAGCAAGTATCTCAGGGTAGAACTAGAGTGCCTGATTGTCATTTTAGCATAAATACTGTAAGAGTAATTCAAATTCTCCCTTAGAAATCTTTTCTCTGTATTGAATAATTTTAAAGACATGTCTTCTATAAAACAATGACTCATTCAGATATCAAACTGGGCAAATATATTAAACAAAGGCAAATAAATAATAAAACTTGAATGGAGATAATTATTGTTCAAAGTCACATTCTGACTGATTTATAGGAATGGCATATAAAAGGCCAAACAACCAGCTTGCAGTGACTACACATACACTTCTTTCAAAATAAATTTATGAGAAAAAAAATATCACTTAGTGAGGGAACAGTAGAAAGTAGATTTCTTTGTGAATATAACCCCTTTCCCCTTTTAGTATGGGGAAAAAGAGACAGACATATGATATGTTAAGTGAACTCCTTGGAAAGTACTTTCCATATCTTCTGCCAATGTAAAAGAAAAACGGAAGAACATTCTACATGTACTTAACCTAGACTAGGCCATCACAATCACTAAATAAGGGACAGAGTACTATAATCTCCTTCTTGGCTCCCCCCTTTACTTCAGGCTGCTAGTTAAAAAGAAATCACCAAATAAGATGTTGTCCCTTCTGTGCAGTGCACCATACTCTTGGCAAGCTAGGCAGGAACAAAAAAGCAGGCATGGTCCTCCTTCAATTAAGCTCTCAGGGCAGACAAAGTGGCCTTCAACTTCCATAATTGAAGAAGAAAAAGACAATTGGCTCACAGGCCATAAACTCTTGCTGAAAGAGTAGCTAAGATATGAAAGGAGCAGGAAGAACTAAAGATCCAGATAAAAAAGCTTCTAAGTAGAAAAAAAAAAAAANAAAAGAGGAACAAAGAAAAATCATGCATATAGAGAATTATCAAGAAGAGCATTTTAAAGTTTTTTTGTTCTTTTCTAATAGATTCAATTAGGGTTTTTAAGCAAGCATAATCACTTTTTAGGGATTCTAGACAATTTTCTGGTTCAAAGTAAAAATTTAAGCTTTTGGACTGTTTACATCAGCAATAATGAATTACACCTCTAATATATCAGTCAACAATACCCAGCCATGATTTTGGCTATACTGTGTCTCATGTCATTCTGGAGGTGCTTTTTAATTGTTATGTACAGAAGTATGATAGACAACAGCTCATAATAGATGGTTGCAAAATATGTTTTCCACACTCTTCAAGAAAAGGTTATTGTCATCAGGATCTGCTTGTGGGATGAAACAGGGATCTCGGACTTTATGAGTTTGACTATTGATAAATATCTTACCACTAGAACTGTCCCGGAACACCCACATGCGTAAGGCAGCAGGAAAAAGAGTAGTTTTCTATTTCTTCTAATTCTAAAGAAAAACACATCAAACCACATTCTCAATTTCTTTGGGTTACTTATGAAATAAGGTGCTGATTTCACATACTGTAAATCCCAAAAGGACCAGATGTTGCACTGACTGGGTGAAAAAAAATCACAAGAATTCACAAGAAAAATTACATATTTTAGAGGTCATGAGAAGATGGAAAGAAGGAGAAAGATATTGAAGTCCTAGAGTCATATTTGTTCTTTACCTATGCAGTAAGCAGATATCTTTAAACAGAAGCTGCCTTTACAGACTCCCTACAATGATACACCAGTAGACTCATTTGGTCCAACACTTCATCTGGAAAACACCTAAAGCTCACTGCTGCTGTCATCCTGCAAAAAGATTCGAAAGATTTTATCAGACTAAAAAGCCAGCACCAAGAAATTTATCCTGATCCAACCAGAAGCATCTGCTCACACTGTCTGCCAGTCTGTTCTGCAGACCTAGTAAAAATGTACAGCTGAAGAGACAGACTTAATTTCAAATGCATTAAATCATAGCCAGACTGCCATTTGGCATAATGAGAAAGACTTTCCCCACTCCTTTTCTGTTTATGTATAAAAATGCATTTGTATTGCCTGTCGTTATTTAGACTGACTGACCTTGAGGGTTCGTGGGGTTTTTTGTTTTGTTTCAGTTCCTTTTTAATGTGTATGCTGGATAAAAAAACACTGCACCGTGTGATGCAAGTGAAGACTTGGATAGGATGAGTTCTCTGGTTTGGTAAAATAGTACATCATGGTAGAGCTGCTGCCCATGATGGGATGAACTGCTGATTTAGGCTGCTCCTTTTCAACATATGTAAAAAGAACTTATTAATTTACTTCAGTTAGTGACACTTACATGTCCTTCTCATAAGCATTTTAACACATGCTCTCCCCACTGTATTCCTTTCCCTGAAAGTATTATATGACAACTGTGACACTGCAGCTGGAAGGCTGAGTAAAGCTTCTTTCAGAACATTAGCTTTCTGAGAAACAGAAGCATGTCACCTGTGGCCATCGTCTGTCTGATATCTAACGGCAGCCAGTGCTACATAAGTCCTTAGACTGAGATGAACACAACATATGCACAACATAGTTGAAACCAAAATGACAATTAATGCCTACGAGGACATTGGATTAATGTTTAATGATGATTATGAACAGTCATGGTCCCAGAAACCCCTTGTGTAGGAGAAAAGCTGCCCATCATGATTGAGGGAGGCCTGCACAGAGAAGATTGTGTGTCCACCACACTGGCCATAGGCAGGACTGCACACATAACACCTACGTTATACAGAGATGTAAAATCCTTGTGTTAAAAGCTCCTCAGCCAACATTCACAGCCAACAAAAGTGTCATGCCACATCAAGCTGTGATGATTGGCCCGTGTTTTCAGAGACCTCCTCGTCTGAAATGGAAAAACACTTCAAAAATTCTAAAGAACACCAGCCAAAACAAAGGAAGCAAAGTCAGAGCAGAAGTGTTGTGTACCCAAGAGACAGCTATGAGTAACTCTACAAGAGAGATGGAAACAAGCACCAGCGGCTAAAGACATGCAAAACAGATGTAGAGTGAAAAAGAACCAATGCCAGGGAATGTAAACAAAAGGAGTTGTGTCTGTCTGGAGTACTAAGGATTCTTCATTCAGCTTACTCACAGTGTGTGTGATGGTGGATTGGGCAAGGCCTGGCTCTGAAAAGAATTTCTGAACTACATTGTATTACCTGCAGAATCTGTTGGGTAGAAAGCAGTCTGATTTGAGTTTATAGTCCCAGAAGATATGATTTTAAATTCAAGCCAATAAGTTGTTCCCATGGCTTTAAAGTCTTCTGTTGCTACATCTGAAAGGAGGAAGTTTTGACAACTGATATTTAGATCTTTGAGAAAAGATTCACTTTGAGACAGTGAATAAATGTCTCTGAATATAACACCACAGGGGTCCTCCTCACAGACTGAGAGATACCCAAATAACAGTTCTAGACCTGTTCTTTTCTAGTATTCTTTCTGCTGTCTTTCTATAAAAAGGAAAAGTCACCATCTTTAATTCATTTTAAGGAAACAAAATGGATCATCTTATTAATATTGAGAAGAAGCAAAAGTTAGTGTTCCACATGATGAACTGCAGGGACAAAAAGAGTCCTGAGGGCACATTTTTGAACTGTTTGGCCTTCAATTAGCCATTCTTTAATGAACCTCTGGAATTACATTGTTATATATGTAATATATCCTCTTCTTTGACTAATATTAGTAATATTTTATCACAGCCTATTTGCTATTCTTTTCCAGAGGAACCAAAGGAGAAAACTACTTTTCTCTCCTTTCTTTCTTGCATTTCTTAATAAAAATCAACAAATCCAAGTCTCCTCCTCATTATTAGCTACTCTTGGCATTCACATCCATTAGGGAAAAAGTCTCTTAATTATTCACTTTTCGTATGTTAAACAACTCAGCTTCCCAACTCCTACAGAAACAAAATGACAAAAGAAAGGTGAAATATTTTGGCTGCTATTGTAGCTCATGAACCTTAAGACAGGAGGGGAAAATTTACAATTTCAGGGGGCAGCAAAAGTGCTCAAATACTGGATGGGAGTTTATTTTCTGAAATCCGAGAAGTTCTGGAGTGGCAGTAGGTCTATTACAAGACTTGAGAATGTTAAAGCATCCTCAAAGTTGACTTTTCTACAGCTCAGTTTTCATTCACCTCTATTTTCCCACACAAGGCATCACCTCCTCCCTTTCCCCGAGAGCAGTAGTCACTAAGATCAGAATTGACATGAGATCTGCAGTGTTCAGACCCACAGTTTTTCTTCTGATGATAGTAAATCTCAGTGTATGGGTTTCAGAAGTGGCCAATAAGAGACAAATGCTACTTGGTATCATTTCCCACTGGTGCCAATTCCATATGTGCTGGTTCCAGTCTCTCATCATTTCTCAACAGGGAAGAAAGAGACAGTAACTAAACACTATTTACATTGATACGCTCCTCTCTAGAGAGGCAGGTTATGACAGAGCCCTGCCTGAGGCACAGAGGCATCCTGCAGCCTTTCCCCTGGCCCATCCTGGGCTTTAGCTGCCTGCGCTCATGGCTAGCTCTAGTAACACTGCTGAGTAACCCTGGATCGATTGCTGGGAAAAGAGCTGCGAGGAACCTGCCTCTGGCCCTCAGCTTAGGAGCTGTATTTAAGCTCCAGGCCTTGGCCTCTTTCCGTGCTATGCTGCAGGCAGACCTGCATCTTGCTGCTTCTTCCTTGACCTCATCTCCATCAGCCCTGGTCTTGCAAAGAGGTTCCTGGCCCGGGGGAGGGATGCTCCCCGTGAGCAGAGGCTACAACGAGCAGGGAGGCAGCAGCAGAGGGCAGCACACTCAATGCTGAGGACACATCTTCAGTCCTCAGAAGTGCAGAAAACCCCTGAGAAGAACTTTACAAAGCCCTTCTACATTATCTCATCGCCGAACTTGCACTAGCCAGCACAACTCATGAGCACAAATATGCAGAGTGCGGCTGAACTACTCGACAGTTTTAATTCATAAACTTCAGTTCTATAATTTCTATTCAGTGTGTTGGCAAATAATAATTGTGGCTGATAAGAAAATTGCTTGCATGGGAGGGGGTGCAGTAATGATATGCGAGCTGTGTGTGATGAAAGGGAGGAGGAGAAGGCTATGATGCAGACCTGAGTGAAGAGCAGGATATCGAATCACTTCGCTGCTTATTTCCTTGCTGTTTGCTCTTGCGTCAGAGGGATACACAGTCTAGCACATCTCACTCATGCCTGGTGGCATTTTCCGGATGTGTTGTTCTATATTTACATTTCAAAACATATATACAGTTAAAATTAACGTTACATCAATATTGTCCCCAATCAAGACTCAGGAAATGAATGCCCACTTCTACTAATTGAACTGTACATCTGATCCTTTAATCATTGCTATTAGTATTGTTTAGCTATTGACAGTGTACAGAAGGCAGTGTATACCTTGCAAGGAAGGGAATTTCTTCCATGCAGAACAAAACAAATGGTAATATAATAAGCTTTAGAAAGCTACTGGGGAAAAAAAATCTATTTGTGTAAAGAAGCTGAGCTAGTGTTACCCTGAGAACACTCACTTTTCCATTTCCTGACTTGAATGTCAAAAAAAAACCCCTTTTATTATAAAAATTAACCCAAAAGTTAAGTGCCCTTTGAATTTTGTTTCTCTTCCAAGATGCAGACAAGCACCATCACAGATGCGACTGCTAATCTACAACTTCTGGTTCAAACACCATACAAACTCAAATAGTTCCTCAGTTTTTCTAATTAATTAAGATGGAGATTTCAAACAGAGGGACATCTGCCTTATTATACCTTATAAAATGTGAGAGTCAAATGTGTTCTTTCCAAAGGAGAAAAGGAGGAGACTTGTGCTCTTATTTTAGTTTCAGCTTCTACGGTATTGCTAAGAGAAATAAATAAGTGTTTTAAAAACAAACCTTACTAGCAATTTTCAAGTTCCACCAGAATTATGCTATTTGTTATAGGAAATTATCTATGAATCACTACAGTACGGCCAGTCTGGGGTGGGACAATGACTTAGTAAAAAGCAGCAGTGAAAGCCAGCCTGTCTACCTATTTATATCACATTTATCATAATAGCATATATTTTCCATGGAACTATAATTTACCGTGAGTGATTCCTGCCTCCATACCACATGACAGGGAAGCATTAGAGGTTACATTTATTTTTTTGGGGTTTTTTTACCCAGTTCCCTAGTTAAACTGGTTGATGAAGTCAATACTATCTGCCCTGTCAGCCTGCTTACCACCCTCATTAATCTCTTTCTGAACTGTTAGTTTTGCTGAAATTTAACTTTGGGGTGGAGAGGTTAAACACACTTTTCCCGCAGGTATTGTCAAAAGAGACTTCTGGTGAAAGGGAGAGACCTTGAACACACACCTCTAGAGAAGGACAGGCTGTGGCCTGAATGTATGTGCCAGAGAAGCCAACAAGGGAAAGAGCTCAGGCACAAAACCTATGAAAAGTTTCAATCAATGTTTATGTCATTCCAAGGCTCCAAAGTAAAATTAACCACAAGATAAATCAGTAGAAGAGATTTCATTAGTACCAGTGGAACTGGTATCAAGGAACTAACAGCTGTTATTATTTTACAGGGGGTATGAGGAAGAGAAATGGTCTTCGTACACAAGATATATTGTGTTTATCATGAAGTGAAAAAGGGGAAATAAATGGTAAAATGGTGCTATTGTAAAGAACTTTGTATTTCTTTCGTATCTGCTGGGAAGAAATCGTGTCATACTGTTGATTTTTAACAGCATTTCATTAAGCACCAAGAGAGGATATTGCCAGACTATTCTCTCTCTTTCCAATACCAGTTTGCCAAAAAAAGGGAGAACTAGAAAAGCAAAAATGCTATTCTTACCCTTACAACTTAATAAAAGCCTTCTAAAAGCCCCTTTGAATGGGGACTGCTGCTTGCATTAGTATAGATCACTAAGGGGAATCCATAGCTAAATGGATTAAATAGTCCCCTTAGTTAGCTATAGCTAACTTTGCAGTTCCGTGACTACAAAAGGCAAAGAGATTGATGAGGGAAAACCCCTATAGAATATGTCTTGTTTCCTCAGAAGATTCACTTTTTTTCTTTAAAATGTGTGCCTCAAAATTAAAATCTTTATGTTTGCAGCAATCCTGCCATAATAGGCTATTAAATTTGAAATGAAATGCGGTTTCCTTCTCTCCACTTTCCCCTTCACTGGCTTGAGTCATGAAGACTGATTTGCCCTACTCACATGGGACTGCCATGGTGCAAACCTTGTCTATCCTGGGAAGGAAAACCAGTGCCTCAACAGCGATACAGTTCAAAAGGTGATTAAAGGTACCAAGCAAAGCAACTCCATGCCACGACCTTTCAAACCCCTCACCATCACTTAAGACATCATAGTACTTCAGTTTCTCGTTACAAAATAAGCCAAAATGGCATATCTGTCATAGTGGTCTCTAGACTGCTGCCTAGAAAAACAACAAGGAGGCTGCCAGACCTGTCCCTACTGTGCCAGGCAGAACCATTCTATGGACAGTCAAGGACAGATGCCTGGGAACAGCCATAACTTAACTTCAAAGGTTGCTGAAATGACAGTAGCAGGGAAAGAGAAGAAAAGTCATCCCAAAATGTATCTTGCTGACTTTGGAAGCAAAACTGAAACAATCTTCAGATTGTTTCAAGACTGACTCACCCACAACAGAAGGATGTGGTAGGAGTGCAATATGCTAATAGAGCATCCCTTTTATTGGTATGCAGATGCACAGAATTACAGGCATAAAGATGTTGGGATGTACCTGAAAGAATATATTTTCTCCCTATAAAATATTTATGACTGATCTAATCTTACATTAAATGTTTCTTAATAATAGCAAACATTTGAGGCACTATAATTGGTGAATTGCTGGGAAATGTCATGAAACTAAATGCTTAAAATGTAGAAATTACCTTTAAGTCATCTCATTTGAATGAAATTATAAAAAAATTATGTTCTTTTCATTATTTTATGTATGTTTTATTATTATAATATGGTTTAGTTTATGTAACAAAAGGATCCTAATTAGATCTTTCTTAAATAGATACAAGTTTATCAGTTAGCGTATCCTGGGTAAACCATTCCAACTAATGCAGCTATTGCCACTAATGCTGTGTTTTAATTCTTTCCAGTTGCTAGAGGAGTTATTTATACGCACAGCATGAAGGCTGATACTCATGCTTCTTTGAGTGCACATGGAAATAAAGGACATTCAAGTAGAGAGAGAGGGTAGAAAATTAACAATTTTAAATCTCAAACCAGCTCACATTTTCAATAAGAGAAAAGACAAATAGATGAACACACCATGATAAATAAAACATGTGCTTTGACATCTCCTGGATTTAGTAGACAAATTGATTTATATCTCTCAAGTAAGAGACAACAAGGAATACTTGCATTTTGAAAACTGGCACACTACTTAGAAACCAGAATGTTTTTATTTAATTATCATAATTGTCTATTAACATTCTAATGCATGCTAAAACATTAGAAGCTATTCCTTGCCTTTCTTCTTCCATTACGACAGATAAATTTGTCCAAATTCCCTTCCTTCCAACTCCTTTCTGTCAACACAGATGAAGTTAAAGAAAATCAGCGAGAAAAAGAAGAGGAGGAGAAGCATTTTGTTTTAAAGTGTCACTGCCTATGTTACAAATTCACAAGTATCAAAATAAATGAGGACAACTGACGAATTATATATGTGATTCACCAGCAATCAGTCCTCACTCCCAGCCCAAAAAAATCTTTAGTTCTCTTTGAAAACACTAAATGCTATTTCTACATTTCCTTCCCAAAAACACCGTAGCTTTTTGTCTTAACACTTTGTCCTGATTTCCCCAGAAATTAGGCTTAATGAGATCATGGGTTTTTAACAGGTGCAGTGACTTTTTAACTTGTTGGCCAAATATAATCAAATCTGAGAGTGGGATAGTGATCTCATGTCTAAATATTATTTGAGGCATTTTATTTTATCAATAGCTTATAGTGGTAAGGTCAGCACACTTTGGAATACAAACCAACACCTCCTCAAATGCACATGCCTTCTGAAATCCAACAGTAAGCTCTGTCAAAAAACTCCCAAAGAGAAGGGTTTGTGTACTTTTACTTCCCCCTTATTCTCACTTTTAATGAAAGACAGCTTTCTTGAATTTGTAACAGTAAAGGAAATGGTAAAATCATAGCTTTTCCAACACAATTTTAAGGATAAAACATCACCTGGTCATTCTGGAATTTCCATTCAAGTTTTAGTTTCTTTCACATTATTATCACAGTTCATGATGTAAGTATTGTATTTCTCACTTACTCATGATATAAGTATTATATACATAAGACTGTGTTTTACATTTATGAATATGTATATATACACACACATTTGCACATCAACATGTGCCAGTTGAAACATTTCATCTTTTCTTAACTAAAAGATTTTCTGTTTATACTATAACATAACGGTTTAGCATTTCTAGAAACAATCAGATTTTTGAAACCCTGAGAAAGGAAGATCTTCTATAGCACTTCTTACATACAGTCACATGGAAAAGACAAGGTGTAATGGATACAAGTTCCTCCTGAGGAGATTCTGATTATTCACACAAGGAAATTTTTTCACAGAGAGAACAATCAGAGAACAATCTCCCCAGAGAAGTGGTGATTTCCCCAACACTGGACACTTTGGCTGNTCTTGACATGTTATAAACCCACTCTGTGTCTTTTATATTTAATTGCACTCTATATAAAATGTAGACTCTCCCAGATATTACAGCATATAAAAATCTAGGAATATTTTCCACCAATTTGAAGAAAAAAGAGATTAAAAAAAANTTCCAATCTGGTATTCTTTGACTCTGTGATTCAGAAAAAGTTCTTCACTAAAAAGGTGATTAAAAACTGAAGCAAGCTCCCCAGTGAAGTCATGGCCCCAAGCCTGTCAGTGTTCAAGAAGTGTTTAAACACTCCTATGGTTTCACTTTTCGCTCGTCCCATGTGGAGTCAGGAGTTGATCCTTCCAACTCAGGATAGTCTATGATTCACTATCATGGGTTCCTGGACAAATGGCAATCAAAAACACATGCCAAGTAGATTTTTCTAGTGAAAATAAACACACTAGGTTTGATACACACAAAAAGCAGAAACTAGAATAGTT
>VZTN01014900.1:2087-17406 GCA_013400515.1 Erpornis zantholeuca
TAACAAAACATTCTTAAATTATTCATGCATATCATTCAATGTTTGGTCAATTTTGAGAGTCATTGATTTCAGGAACCTGTAGTGTGCCTTTTTACTAGATAAACATAAATCTTATATTTGACTTTTGCTCCTCAAGTGTGAAACTGAAAGTCTATCGTGGTACCAAAGTCACGATAGATTTTAGGACTCACTCATCAAGGGTAAGTGGAGAATTTTTTTCCACACACCCAGAATATACAGTTGTTCAGACTATCTTTGTATAGTGCATCAGGTACCTCAGGGTCACTGGCATCTGCAACATGGTGATCCAGCACACTACAGCACCCGTGTCTGTTTTAAAAATCATAGTGAAGCCAAGATTGTATTCCATGAATCAAGTACCTAAGCAACGTCTGTCTGGAAAGCAAGGGATAAAAGAAATACACAGAGGTAAAATACACAGCTCAGGGTGAAAAGCAATGGCATGAATTGGTGGACAGCGCTCTGTGGAAAAAGAACATCAGAGCAAGATGGATGAGGCGGATGGGAAGAGGTTTAGTCTGTTTATGGAAGGACATAGTAGGAGAAGTCCTGTACACACAGGATGCCCTCTCCACTCTCTGGAGAGGCAGCAAGACTCACTGAGAGACAGTTTCCTTCCCAGCATTGCCACTGAGGCAGAGTCTGTGAAGGAGACGCTCCATCCTAGCCCATGGGAGGCCTGTGTGAAACCTGTGATGCACCATGAAGTACATATTGTGGATGTCAAGGCAGCTTTACCTCGCTGACCTCCTTTTGTTACCTGTTCTGAGAAGGAACAAACCCCACTCTCTCCTTTGAGGTTACTTTGCACACAAATATATTTTCATTAAAGAAATGGCTGAGACAACAAGGTCACATTTTTGTCTAATCTGTATGATCAAGGTTTCAATGCATTTTCCTTTAGCTATGTCAGTTTATACCATCTTGGCAGAAAGTCAAGAACTTTGAAATTTTAACATTTCACAAAATGAAAACTTCTTTTTATTTCTACTAAAAATGGTATTTACCAACAGCCCATACACAAAAATGGGCAAGCACTGAAATACTATGTTTGGTTTGAATAGCTATCATGTCATACCTTTCATTTATCATCCTGCAACTTGTAATCTCCTGTGCTTCTTTTCATCTACAGTGCAACCTGACTTAAACAGTCCCTTAGTGGACTGACAAAATAATCTATTAAGGTAAGTGAAATTACAAGTAAAATGGAATAATAATTCTGCTAGAAAGAACACAACCCCATGGAATATTAAATCACACATATTCGATGCACCAACTTATTTTACTGTTGGCAAAACATTTAAACACAGAAACACATTTATGTTTCCATGCTAATAAAGGGACTCAAAATGCAAGTGCTAAATTAAAAGTCAATTTATTTCAGAAAGATTATTTATTACACTATTCACAACCTTGGTGATGTGATGCAGCAGGACAAACTGTAATGACTAAGCCACAGAACATAAGAAGCAACATACTGTGCAGTCTTTTTCACACAAAACCTAATACTAATACTAATAGAATACAAATTTCTCCACCTCTAAATCCTTTTTGCATTCTAAGAGTGGCTTTAATACTTAGTGATTTTTTATTCTCCTTTATAAGGATGATTTGTTTTTTAAAATTGTGAATGTTTCAGAGATACACCGAAATAGTAAACTAAGGCATATGTTTGGTTAAAAAAAAAATAATACAAATTTCATGCATCTACATATCCTTCCCTGACTTTTTTTGACTCCAATTCATTGAATTTCTCTCACCTCCTATTATCTATGGGGAGAAGTTAAAGCAAAAGCACAACAGAATCACAGAAAAGGTGCCACAATAATATACACAAGATCGATACAAGCAAATGCAACCTAGATTACTTGAAAAGGCTGTTAAGAGACACTATTAGGCAATATTGTAATGTGCATAATGTACAAACAGAATAATAGAGATAGACCAATACATCGGCACTTATTTAATTCATTGTATGTCAAACCTTATCATTTCAACTTCATTGCATAAGACAAGATTTTGGTGTCTGATGACTTCCTAGGGTTTTTTTCAGCTTTTATATTAAAGCTCCTTCCCCTCCTCAAATTTTATATATGAGAAGTGGAGAGGTCTATGGATCGCCTCTTATTTTAATGCTGATCCTGCAAACTACTTAAATGCATGGTAAGCATGTGAGTAATTTTATTGAATTTAATGAGCTCACTCATGCATTTTAAGTTAATCCCCTATCTGAAGCAGCAGAAAAAGCCCCCATACATAAACCTAAGCAGTAGGAATACACAAAGGACAATAACCACTGTAGTTTGCACACACCACCCATGTGCTTTAGGCAGCTCCTTGGAGGGGTGATGCTCTCATTGCCTTTCTGAAGCAGAGTTTGTGACATTAAGAACACGAGAAAGACTTCTCAATGAGGGACAATGCATTTGTTCAAAGAGAATTTGTCGAGGGACAATACAGGAAGAATGCCTGTGGAGACTTTAGGTGAGTGGCACATGGAGTTTCAGGGTCAGTAAGTTAAGGACTGTTCTAGGTTCAGAACTAGGATGCTTTGGATGAAGGACAGAAACTGAGATGGAATACAAAAGCATCTCTTTCCATTTTCCTCCACTGTGGTCTTCCTTCTCATTTAAACTAATGACAGCAACTGTAAAGCTTCTAATGAGAGATTGCAGCAATGTTTCTCTTGGCAGCACAAGACAAGTCCTCTCACCCACCCTCTTTTGGATATCTTTTATCATTTCTAACAGCAAACATATACAAAAATTTAATTATGTAACTTTCATCCTTTGTGAATACTTCTTTCAATAAAAGCTTTCAGTGCCACACAAAACCCAAACTGATTGTGCCATCCTGTTCCTCAAGAAGAATAAAAAAGGCAAAAATATTTCAGTCAATATAAATTGGAAGATACATAATAGACAATATTTAATGGTGAAGAAAAATAAGTCAGGTAGAATCCATCCCAGCAAGGTTACAGATAGCACAAAGTTGTTCATTAAGCTTATTAGGAACAGGAGAAAATAGAGACCTTCTAATACATGTTTACTGTGATTTTTTTTTTAAGACACATAAGAAGTAGACCTTTTTCTATATTCTTCTGTTCTTTTTTTTCCATAAAGAATGACAAGAGGAGGAAAAAGCATTTTCTAGCTCACTAGTAAGAGGTCTATGAATTTATAACTCTCATGCAATTTTTTTAGTCCTGGACAGCTAGCAGCCACACAAAAGCTCTGGATATTAAAGTCCATGAACGCAAATAATTTAATTTTCAATAAATCTCTGGAACTGCATGAGACTGAAGAATTTTAAAGCCTATCAAAGATTCAGAAAATGCACATGCAATGGTTCAAGGATCGTTAATCTAGCTTTAGTCCCAAAGCAAACAGAGGAAAGATGACATAAAAATAGATGCTTGAGATCCAGCAAAAGCAGTATAATTGATGTCAGTCAATAAAATTTCTTAAGACATTAGGACCTGTAAAACAAACTCTATTTCATTGCTTCCAGAGGTTATATGTTGACTTGATAGGAGCTGCAAGAAGGTACTATACTTAGAGATCTATAAAGCATTCATAAAGCATTCTTTCTGAAAAAAAATTGAATGGCAGCACATTTTAATGGACTGAAAATTAAATAGATTGAAAACTAGCTAATTAACATAGTCTTCAATGGAAAATCATAGCTGAACAAGAGTGTTTCTAGCAGGACTCCCTTGGGATTGATGTTCTGATGTTATTCCACATTCTCATCAGTGATCTAGAAGTACATACAAAATCCCTGCCTGCAGTGGATATATTTGCAGATGACACAAAGAGAGGGAGGAGGGCAAATATTGAAAAGGCAGGCAGCTGTACAGGGCCATCTGGACTGCTTGGTAAGCTGGGATCAGTGAAACAAAATCCATTAAACTATAGGCACAAGCAAAATTACAGAGCCTGGAAACTGGAAATTCAAGTCATGACACAGATCTGTAAACTGCATTCTAGAAAACAAAATGTTTAGATAAAAGTTAATATGATCCTGGGATGTTTAAGCAAGCTGCCTAGCTACAGATGTAAAAAGTGATCTTACTTAGACATTCAGAAATTAATACCCTAGGATACTGATGGTATTACTAAAATCTAGGAACATTTTAAAACTAACTAAATATCTTTTAAAACCATTTGGCTATTTCATGTATCACAATAAGGTAAATTTGTGTCCCAAGCATATTTTAAGATGTAGACATTTGCACAAATATTAGCATATTTTATCAGAGTAAACGAAAAAGTTTTCAAAGAAAACGATGCCACAAAATGATTTGAATCTTTATTGGGAATTGCAACCTTAAAACCATTATATAAAGTATACTTTTAACTAATCAGGTGTCCTGGGTTGAAGTATATTCTGTTACCATCTTCATGAGCTGTTGGAACAGGTGTTGTTTTCCTTGCCTACTCCCCCTGGGCTATCTGCTGTTAATGGGCCATCAATGCGTGGTCCCATGACTCAGAGATAACACCCCCCTGGACTACCTCCTGTTAATGGCCCATCAGTGCCTTATCTCATGACTCACCATCCCATTGTGAGATGCTCCGCCTAGAGGGAGGAACCAACTATTCCATCATGGATATAAGCTGAAATCCTGAGCACCACAGCAGCACTTGCCTACTGGACTCCCAGAGGGAAAGAGCTATTGCTGGACTTCCAGACCTTTCTTTCTACAGGATCCCCGTGTCAACAGAACTGCTTCGCTTGGATTGCCTCCACCATTAGAGTGTCAGGTTGTATTTCTGACTTTTGTCAGTATCCTTGTATTACTGCATTTATTTATTTCTTTCTTTTAATTTTTCTTCCATTAAATTATAATTCTGATTTGCGATCTCCCACTGGTTTGATTTCAAACTAGTACATCAGGTAATCAATTGATTCATAAGAATAAAATATATGCAAACTAAACCTAAAATAAATAAAATTATCAAGAAACGCCAATTAAAAAGCGATTATTGAGAAATTTTAGTTTTTCCAAAATAACTATTTACACTGATTGTGCTAATATTTTTGGGGTACACAATATCCACATACCCAGAACATTTAAGAATAAAAATAGCTACCTCATGTGAAAAACAAGGCATAAGAATGGAGGACACCCTGAAGCAAACACAAGTTGCAACTCAGAGTAGATGTGAAGCATATGAAAATGGTCCCAACACAGCATGAGCTACTCTGAAGTTAAACAGTGTACAAGTGTATTTGAGATGAAGATTTAGTGAAAATCAGTTCCTTCACAGCTGGATATGTATGTAGCTTTTTCCTCACTGACTGTAGTCTTTTATCCAACAGCCCACCTTTGAAGTGGAAAAAATAAGAGCACTTGTGAATGCCCTGGTAACAGATAAAGAGAAAGAAATATCAGTTTAGTCAAGATGGCATGGATCAAAAGGAAAATAATCTGTCCTGGCAAGCTGGCAAGTAGTTTTGTCGTATCTGATCAAACTGAGGAAAACTATTAAACTGAATGAAGGGAAAGCTGAAATAAATCTATATCTCTTTGATAGTTCACAGAAAGTCAGAGTAAAATGAATCAACTGTGTTATATCTGCAAATAAGTAATCTGGGGTTTAGGAACAACACCTATGCCCCTTGCAGCAGAACTAGACAGAGACTTCAGTAGGGAGTTCAGAGAGTTTGAACAGCCTCAGCATAAAATATACCCAAGCCTTCAAACATTTTTGAGATAAACAAGGAAAATCTTCAGCCAAAACTTCCAAATAAAACAGGAGGTCTTGATCTACCAAGGAAGACAAGAAAGAAAGAAAGAAAGAAAAGAAAAGAAAAGAAAGAAAGAAAGAAAGAAAGAAAGAAAGAAAGAAAGAAAGAAAGAAAGAAAGAAAGAAAAAGAAACTGCTTCCAAGCATGCAGAACAGTAACACAACAATATAACACAGAGCAGCAGTCCTCAGCAGATGGGTATAACATATTCTCCCCCTGGAATAGAATAGCTCTCTCAATACAACATTTTAAAGAACTTCTACATGCTCTCTAAAGATATAAGCAGAGAGGGAATCTAAGTGTACAGAATGCAATGCTGCTATAACATAAAGACAATCAAATTACTCACAAGTAGTATCTGCCCTTGAAAGACAGTGTTAGTCAGGCACTGTTGCCATCACTGTGACTTCTCTTCCAACATTTCTGCCTTCCCCATTTGACTGAAAAGGTCAAGAATATCCAGCATTATTGCTGCTATAGTAAAGCCACTTAGACAATAAACCTCCTGGCAAAGCAAAGGGCAGGAGGGCAGCTAAATCCCCAAGAGGATTCTCTCACCCTTTCCCCATTAATCCAAACTGAAGAAGTCTGCTCAAAGGAATGCTGATACTCATAAATAATAAATTCAGTCACATCATCAACATGAGCAAGGAATTTCCCTGAAGGACAGCTGAAAAAGAAAGAGAGTATAATAATCTAGACAAGGAACAATCCCTCCAATTCCCTTGTGCAGTTGAAAAGGAGTTCTCAAAGCCCATTCACCTCATAGAGGTTAAATAAATTATTACATGAAAACCAGATTTTGGAGGTAAACTTGCTCCAAGATTCAAACCACAAAGATTAACAGAATACTTCCTATGACCTTAAGGAATCAAAAACCTTCTTCTAATTAAGACAATTTAACACAAAACAAACATTAAGCATTCTACAAAAGAAGAAAAAATTGCCAAGACAGACATGTTGAAAATACACTTAAGGCTTACCCAAGGTTATGCTATTGAACCAGAGTTTTTTTGTTTGCTGAAGCGTTCAAAAGAAATTAATACCAGAAGTAAAGGCAGGGACACTGCCATCATTATCCACCAAGAAAGAACCACTTAACAGGAGCTGAAGGGCAAATTTTTTTTTTTTCAGATGCTCTTTTGAAATATCTAGTGCAGGTTCAGGTAGGAACAACATACTTACAAGGTTTGTAAAAATCAAAGGCAAAATTACAAGACTAGACTCCTGGACCAAAGTAATTAAAAGAGGATGTTAACAAAGTTCAGGATTATGTACATATAATGACAAGACACTAGAAAAGCGTGAAGAATAAGGAAAACTCTGAGTAGATATAGAGGATCATTGTACTTAGGAAAAATCTCCTTGGTTGTCAAATGTAGATCTGTGAAAAGTAAACCAAGCTTTCTCCCTTGATTTTCCTCTAAAAGAGTTTATGTATCCTAAAGGATGCAAGTACAGTCACCTGGATGGCATCTAAAAATGATAAACAATAACCTGATTTTTGTGTTTCTTTTCCAGTTCAAAAATAAGACCATGCTAACACATCTATCTAGGTAATATCTACAGAGGGGTCTGGACAGGCTGGATTGATGAGCCTAGGTCAATTTTATGAGGTTTGACAAGGTCAAATGCAGGGTCCTGCCCCGCAGGTCACAACAACTCCAGGCAGCTCTACAGGCTGGAGGCAGAGTGGCTGGAAAGCTGCCCAGTGGAAAAGGACCTGGAAGTGCTGATCAACAGCTGGCTGAACATGAGCCAGGGTGTACCCAGGTGGCCAATGGCATCTTGGCCTGTATCAGAAACAGTGTGGCCAGCAAGACCAGGGCAGTGATTGTCTCCTTGTACTCAGCACTGGTGAGGCCAAACCTTGAGTGCTGTGTTAAATTCTACGCTGTTCAATCCGAGAAGGACATGAGGAGCTGGAGCGAGTCCTGATAAGGGCAACAAAGCCAATGAAGGATCTGGAGCACAAGTGTAATGAGGAGCTAGAGTAAAGGAGGCTTAGGCAAGACCTTGTCACACTCTACAACTACCTGAAAGCAGACTTCAGTCAAGTGGGGGTCTGTCTCTTCTCCTGTGTAACAAGTGACAAGAGGAAATGGCCTCAAGTTATGCCAGGTGAGATTTAGACTGGATATTAGGAAAAACTGCTTCATTCATAGGGTTGTCAAGTATTGGAACAGGCTGCCCAGGGAAGTGATGGAACCACCATCCCTGGAAGTGTTAAAGAAATGTGTCAATGTGGTCCTTGGGGACATGGTTTAGTGGTGGACCTGGCAGTGTCAGGTTAATGATTGAACTTGATGACCATAGAAGTATATTCCAACTTTAATAATTCCAGGATTTACAATTATGAAGTCCCATAACAAGCACATAGCAGTCTTAAAAATCCTATGAGATTCAGCATCATAATTTCTTTTGAGAACTTTTTCAGATTCTACTGTCATCAACAATAAATGCCTTTTACTTTCATCAAGGTCTAGGACAGTCTCATGTGCAAATTATTACAAAAAATCTCACTTAAAATTACATTTTCTTCTTAAAAAGCATTGTCTTCTAATGAAAGAAAAAACCCCAAGCAAACAACCTATGAATCAGTGCAAAACTCCCTTCAAAACAGTTAAAATATTTTCAAACTTGACATCAATTATATAATTAAATGCAAATGTCTCTTAGAAGACTGATGAAATGACAGATTACCCCATAATTAGGAAGAAGTGCTTATTTGACATGTATCTGAACCAAAATTCCAGAGGTTACACTACAGTAGAAGAAACAGTGTACAGAAACTATTGGCAAAACCACATAAATTTGACCTTAGCAGGCAACAAATAGATCCCCAGCAGTCACTCATCTCAGTAGTTAGAAGTTGCTGGACAGACAGCAGATGAGGTTGATCTAATGTCTAAACAAGACTATGACTAAAGCAATTATCAAAATGTCTTTCAGTGCAGTTTTGTCAGAAAGGCATCACATTTGCAAAGAAAATCAAATACCAGAAACACTCTTCCTGTGTCTACAAAAAGAGCAAAATAATCACTACAAAACATATCCAAATGTCAACAAGCAGATAAAATAATTCCCTGAGCAATGAAATCTAGGTTCACCCTTACCTACAGATGAGTGTGTCATACTTGCTTACAACAAAACCACAATTCAAGGAAATTTCCTTTCCTCACTCCATGAACAATTCAACTCATTTCAGAAAGACAAGGTTAGAATACATGACCAGATGGTCCTTCCTGCTCTTGTATTCTCTTATTCCTAATTCTGTATGTTTTTGGTTACACATGTAAATACCCAAGCCCTTTGCTATGGGTTTCAAACACAAACCCTAGGTATGCAGGATTTACTGCATCTCTAGACATTGCAGCATGGATTCCTGGACCACAGGAATTCTTTTTCATATCCAAAGGTGTCTTTGGAGAAATACTGCAAGCTACTTGAGTTACTTACCTTCTTGACATGAGTTGATATTTTAGGGTTTTTTTTACTCCTTTTAAAAATCTTCAAGATCCTAGAAATAAGGCCAATGAACTCAAACAAATATGATTGTAATGTTTGTATTAACTTTATCTGTGCAGCTCTTAGCTAAGAGGATATATCATAGTCCTTATTGCCAGAGCCATTTATTAATGGTATTAAACAGATTATTTTAAAAAAACCACAGAGATAATACCTCAGTTATTTAAACCACTGAAGAAGATGGTGACCTCCACTCTGGATATCAGCATTAGAATTTTGCATCATTAAGGGTTATAAAAGAAAACCAATTCTGATTGAAACACCTATTTTAATGAAGCTCATAGTATATAGTAAATTGAACCACTGTAAATGTCACCTCAAACGATGTAAAATTCAATTTTTGCACCATCTGGAATGCACTCCTGATTAAGTTGTTCAGCAATGTGATTGTATCACCTAAACACACTAATTAGCATCAGAATGACACATTTTGCTGTTTCAGTGGCATTTATCTGTGTCCCATTTATTCTACTTTTTTTTTCCCCAGGATGACCTTATTCTCAAATAGTGCCACAAAGCTACTGCATGTTAATTCTCCTTTCAAGAATAAGCATATTTTTCATTAGACCTTACACAATGCAACACCTTTACACAGTAAACAGACTGAACAACAAATTAGTTTTGGAACATGAAATCTGGAACATCAAAGTCTCTTCAGCTAAACAATGACAAAGTCTCATCAGCTACAATAGATTCACACATTTTGGCTCTTCAATTTCCTTCTTTTCCTTTTTTTTTTTTTTTTAAGACAGCACATATTAAGTCATCTTTTGTAAGTCACCTTTTTTGCCTGAGAAATTTAAATTGCAAATAAAAAGAAAATGCTATTTTCCATCGCTCCATCATCATGAATTCACTGTTCGTAGCTAATTCTTCTCTAACTTTTCACGGAAACAGACATCGTATTCTATACAGAAACTACCACACACAGCTCCTGCTCCTGCACGTACTGATGTCAGCCTAACACGACATCAACAAATAATGTTTGCAAATACCACTGAAAGGCAACCAACAACTAGTTAATCTATGGTTAATGGGACCTAACAACAGCCAAGGCCAGAGCTGGTATTTTGAATTGCTGAAATGTTGTTTCTGTTCAATATTACACTGCATAACTTCACAGTAAATTGGTTTCCAGGTTTATTGCCAAAGTAATTAAAAATTCAAAAGGTTGCTGTTTGAGCAGAACATTATGGAAAAGTATTACATGCAATTGAACCTGGAGATTATTTCTTTTTATAGTGAGAGAGCAGCAGGATGGGAGGAGCAACTTGAATAAGGTCATATTAGAAGTTCCACTGAAATGTCTAGCAAACACATTTCAGTGGAACCTCTACCACAGGAGAGGGCACAAGAAAAACTAGAAGGAGGCAAGTGGTTATAAAAACTTTTTTTTTAAACCAAAAATGCTTACTTCTGAGAGCTGGTTCAAAGAAAGAGTGAACACCAAAGGAGCTAAATGGATTATTAACACAAGCATGAAAAATTACATTTGGTCTATTTTTCTTTGCTTTTATATTAGCTTTATTCACCAAAGTGCTATTTAATTAGCATTCCTCCTCTCATATCAGAGAAGATACTGAAACGTTACTTGCAAACCAACAATTTTTTAAACCCTTAGGGAATAATAAGGTAGAGGAAGGAGGAGAAGGGGAGAGGGTCCAAACCTCAAAGAAACAAACCCAACCTTTTCATCAGGTTTATTTTCTGCAAGTTGAATTTTACTAGTGTATATGCTCAGAAGAGATTATATTTAACTATTGCAATAAAATTAGTAATTTGTAATATCTAGA
This sequence comes from Erpornis zantholeuca, assembly GCA_013400515.1. Lineage (NCBI taxonomy): Eukaryota > Metazoa > Chordata > Aves > Passeriformes > Timaliidae > Erpornis > Erpornis zantholeuca. The sequence goes on from VZTN01014900.1 coordinate 13,184, forward strand.
AATTGCAGAATGCCTACAGCAACATCCAGTGCTTCAGCATGATCTGTCATTGTGCATATCTCAGCTGGTAGCAGCTGATGGCATCAGCTGGAGCAAATGCACATCCAGTAATGAGGAGAATTAGAAGTTAAGGGGTGTGTAGTCTCCCAAGAGAGATGGTGATCAAAAGGAACTGATGATGAGTAAGAGGTGTGTGGGAAGAAATTCTCAGCTGAGCTGTACATGAATGTATACGCCATGTACAGCAGCAAAGAAATACGCTATGAGCACTCTTGCTTTGCTCTCATTGAAGGCAATGATTTGTATTCAACTGAAAAGCCATCAATAGAAGAGCCAGCACACAAGTTTTGCCTGTAACAGAAGTCTAATCTCTACCAAGAGTGAGCAGCAATGACAGTGTTGTGTTCCTCTTGTTGTCACATGGCTTAACACCAAAACCACACCTACACACACCCAAAACCTGCTACTGCCCTCCCAGGAGACTTCAGTAGGGTCCCCTATTTTCTGTGTCCCTACACACCTTCTGGGGAGAAAAGCCAGAGACACCTCAAGCTCCCCAGCAGGAACGACTGATGTCATGTTTAAATGTTTAAGTCCTGATTAAATGTTTAAGACTCTTAATTAAGATGAAGTTTTGAGTCTTCAACTGGTTTTTTAAATTTAAGCACTCCTACCCCAAACCATCCATGGGCACTCACTTGGGTTTCTATCTTAACAGAGGCTTGTTTCTACAGGTACAAAATAGTGGAGTAGAAAAGTTGTCCATTAGAAAAGCTTCGTAACAGCTTTAGATCCTCTTCAGTGTCCTTATTATTCAAAAGCTTCTCCTGACCTCCAACCAAATCTTTGTTGCCTCATGCTCAGCAAATTGCTTCTCGCTCTTCTTCCCAGTGGATATGAGAAAAACCCTTCTCCACACAGAAGTCACTCACATGGGAGTAGACGTACAATGACCTATCCTGCTCTTAGACTAAGGAAGTCCTTTATCCCCCATCTACTGATTTTCCATATAGGTTTTATGGATGCTGCCAACTTTGTCCCTGAGCTTTTTGGAGTGGGCAATTCTGTGGAGCTAATTATGACGCTAATTAAACCAAAACAATGGTCTCTGTTTTCTCACTTACATCAGCGCAAGTTAGAATCACTTTTTCTTTCACATTGTTAATCTAAATTCAACCAATGCTCTCATTTCACATTAAAAAAAAGACACAAGCCTGAGCATACACTGTAACATCTCTATTAATAAAAATTAGCATTGGTTCTGAGCTTAACTTACTCCATTTGAGATGATTAGCTATAATTGCACAACAATTAAGGATTGACTGACATGCACCAGATGGACTAAATTGGATTTCACAAGTAGCCAGCATAAAGTCCACATAATTAACCCTCATTCTGATATACAACATTTTGTTTGGAAAAGTGTCCTAGGTTTCCAGTCTCTCAGCATTTTAATAAGTAAATTATTGCTCCATTTCATCCTCAGATGGAAGAAATCATTAATTTTATCAGATAATTCTATCCTCCAGCTACAGATCCATATAATAATTTAGCCTATAGTTCTGTCTCCAGCTTAATAAAATTGGATGGGAGCCCTACAAACTTTGAACATCCATCAACCAAAGTAAATATTACTAGGGGAAAAATACATTAAAAAATACTGTTTTATTAAATTACATAAGCAAGATTTCCTTCGGCTTCAGGGCAAAGGCTAATGAAGTTGGTGTCACAGGTACATTAGAGAGCTCACATTCACTCAATATGTAAAACTAAGGACCAGATAATAAACATAAGCTGTTTTAGAAGCAGTTCCCTACTGAATATATGAGTGTGTGTCAGGCAAATCCTTGGCCAAAAAAATTAGAAGAGTCGATTGACACAGAGCTCAATTTTGTGAGCAAAACTTAAATCCAGACTGTGGCACGGTTCAGACCAAAGAAGCATGCCATGGAAAAGCCATGCAGAATAAGCAGAAATATCCTAAAAAACCAAAACAGCTCATCAATGTTACCCAGCTGGTTAGGTAAGGTATATGAAACAACAGGCAAGGTGTACACAGTACCACAATGCTGCCATTCATTTACTGAATAAAGGTTTTAAAAACACATGGAAAGGAATGCCAGTAACTCACAATTAAACACAAGCAGTAGAAAAATGGTCTATCAAAAGGAAAAAAAAAAGTTGGAATAGCAAATGATAAATTCAAATGAACACAACAATTTTCATACTGGACCTGAAACACTGGAGGGATGTAAACAACAGAATTATTAACTGCACACTCTAAACAGATGAAGTGTCCTTTGTACAGGAATACATAACACTATATATTGCTGCAGAGGAATGGCTGGCTTACACACCTTTGAAATTACGTGGTCCATTTTTAAGCACAGACAAAACTTCAGAAAAACAGTTTGTGTTTATGTCTAAATGCTTTAAATTGCCTATACTCTGGAATTTGACAATTAGAATGTATTTTCATTTCAAGACACAGAATGAGATCAAAACAACTAATGAGCTCATGTATGGATGTAGCAATCTGGCATCCTGCAGTGGAGAATTAAAAGGTCATGATATAATAACAGCTTTTTTTCTCTCATATGGAATGGTTAACACTAAAAATTATGTTTTCAATTTCAGAAAAGCAGTAAATGAAAAAAGACAGTCAAATTTCATTTATTTCATATGGGCAGTTTCATCGCTGCTAAAATTTAGGGGAAAAAAGTTAATACAAATAAAAAAGGTGCATATAGGTATATTTCTTTAATTTCTGATCAAATACCATTTCTTTAGCCCCCCGAAAAACATTAAAACTTTATCTGCGCATCTGTAACGTAAGTGAAAAAGGATCTTGACCTATATGTTGTTTATAAGGCAGTTAAAGAGGAAAGAGTTGCTCATTAGACTTCCACTGACAACAGCCGGCTGTGGGAGAGCTGTGTTTATTTCCCTCTCGCACCCGAGGTGACTCGAGTCCATATCATCCCTCTCCCAGGAGATTAATCTCCTGTGCCTCAGTCTCCACAGTGTAGCTATTGGAGGGTGCTTCCACAGACTGCGAGGCCTTTTCTCTCGTTATGTAATAAAACAATGTGATTTTAATTGGAGCCAGGAATGAGACCCCAGTGAGTTCCTTCATGCCATACACTCCTACAGCCATATATATAGTATTTCAGTTCCCAGCTTACCCCTCTCCACCAGCTTCCTCCTCTCAGCTAGACCAGTTTGGCCCTCCAGATTATTAAAATCAAACTGTGGTGGGAATTTAGGATTTAGGTGTGCAGATATGCATAAAATAGCCTTTTTCTTCTTTTTTTTTATTGCTTGAAAACAAGAAATATGTTTTCAAATAAAAATACACTTCTGAAGTCACTCTGATGAAGAGACGTCATTCTTTTGTGAAAGAATGGAAAGGGTCAAGTCACATACATCATATTTGACATTGGGCATGTTGGTTTCATCATTCCTTATCAAGAAAAGTTTAAAGTTCTTGGTATATTAAATCCATAAACTTTAAACTAAATCTCAAATCATTCCTTAAAAAGAAAAAAGTAGTTTATCAAGGAAATAATAATTGAAGGTAGTTGAAGGGAAAATGTTGCAAACTTCCACAATTAACAGGCCTAAATTACCTATGTCCTTCTTATTCTCATTCAAATTTTTTTCATTTTCATTTCATTTCCATTGCATGGAACTTCCTGGCAGACTTCAAAGAGTGAATATTCAAAGGAGATATTCCCTCCCCACTTCAGGAATAAGAGCTGAGCAAAATTTCAGGAGTGGTTTATGACATTTGAAAAGTCTGTCCGCATTGTATGCATATTCCATGAGCAGATATTGAATTAAAATTATCATTTATTATTGTACCAAGTTATATTTTCATATATATGAAGTATTCATGATTGGAGACCTAAAAAACTCACAGGGACTTTAACCAAGAGCTAACTCATTCTGGTCAGAGCAAATGCAAACATGATAATGCTTAAAAACAAACAAACAAACCAACAGAAATCAGTCACTTGCCAGAGAGCATTACAATTTTCCCTGACAGTATGTCAACAGAAGTTTAAAATTGTGATCAATTTGTATTCATTTTAGAAACACAGCTTCTTTTTCTTTTTTAATGGAAAAACAGAACAATACGAAGAAAATAAAAAGTGAATACTGCCTGCCAAGATTTCAATGCTAAATAAACAGCCATACTTGGAAAGCTTATTATGGTGTTT
>VZTN01014902.1:0-158170 GCA_013400515.1 Erpornis zantholeuca
AGTACTGCCAAGTTCACCACTAAAGCATGTCCCTAATGGTCACATCTACATATTTCTTAAATGCCTCTGAGGATGGTGACTCAACCACTTTCCTGGGCAGCCTGTTCCAATACTTGACAACCCTTTTGATGATGAATTTTTTTTTTGATGTCCAATCTAAACCTTCTTTGGTGCAACTGGAGGCTATTTCCTTTACTCCTCTCACTTGCCAGATGGGAAAAGAGGTCAACACCCACTTTGCTACAACCTCTTTGTTGATCATCTATTCACTTTCAAACTGATGTTATCAGAGCTGTGAGCCATGTTGTAAGAGTCCTGTGTATAGTTTGGGGAGGCTGTGGGGCTGTCATCCTCACATTCCCTTTCCCTTGGTGCTGTCTTATTTTTGCCAGACCACCTTAATTAGTCAGTGGGAACATGTGAGTACATTTTGTGGTGCAGTTCAGGGGTGGCTTAAGTACATGTTTTTCAGACTGTTGAAATGGTGTATAAGTAGCTGGAAAGATCTCGGCTGGAAGATCCCAGGGGCTGCATCTGAAGAGGAAAGAAGCTGGGCAGAGAACCCACCTTCAGGGAAAGAGCTGGGAGTGTGTTTACAAAGCAAGGTAGCAATTGATCTCATGGGAGTCTTGAGGGAGGAAGGTATTAAACTGGCTGGCCTTACTCTGGGTGAATGGAGTGACATTCCTCTGGTTTCTCCAGTTGTTACAGTGTAGGGAAGTCTGTGGTCCTGCTAGTGTCAGTGGTCTCCGACATCATCTTAGGCTGAACATGCTCTGGTAGCACAAAGTTGCAGCTTCTCTTTGCTGCGAGGAGCTCAGCCTGCCAGAAGGCATGGGCTCCCACAGATGGAGGGACTGTTGCCTGTGTAAGGCTGCAATTCAGAAAAATCCCACTAGGAACACTAACTTCAGCCATAGTGTCAGTCTGTAGTACTTCCCTTGCCTTTTAAGCTAGAGCAGGGACACCCATCTCATGACACGGATGAAGTGGGAACAGTTTCTCTGTCCCATGGCTGATGTCTGAATCCCATGTTATGTCACTGAACTTGGAAAACCTGGATATTCTACCCAGAGACAGTTGACTCTGGGTAAATATCCAAAAGTGAGTGCTTGCTTCTTGTCAGAGGCAATTCCTTCTGCCTCCTTAGAAAGTGCGAAATATTACAGGAAAAATCTGATCTGTCACTACATGAAACGGCTCATAACACTATAAACCTGTCTCTCTTGCCTTCTGTGCCTCACCAGTGCTAGCACTAAATATAATGTTGCTGTAGGTAGGAAGACCAGTCTGAGCCACTTTTTACCTGCCTGTGACAGTTTTCGAAGACTTTCTGTTTGGTGTCCTGTAATTCCACAGTTACAATACTGTAAAAATAGTGTGCTTGTGTACTCTAGCTAAAAGAGGTAGGCAAGTTCTCCAGTAATTGTTGTACTAGTTGTTCCAAGGACTATTAAAAACAGGTGTGGAAGTGAGAAAAGTTTCCCAATAATGCTAAGGCTCCAGTGGAAACACCTATTGTTTTTTGTTTTATTGAACAGCATTCCTCAATGTGGAAAGAGTGCAGTGAAAAAGCAGTATAGGGAAAATGAATGTGTTCAGAGACAGGTGGCTTATGTCAAAGCTAGGTATGCCACAAGCTCACAGTGCTTAGAAACTATGTGAAATGGAAAAGAAGCATTAGGGAAGAAAAAACACAGACTGTGTAGCTTTGTCTCAAAATGACAAGGGCAGTGTCTAAGGCTGACAGATTTTTTCTACTGCTGAGGAACCAGCCTGATGTCAAGAAGTGAAGAGGCTGCATTTCAATGCCGAATTTCTCTGCTCAGACTGTAGAAACTCTTGTCATTGAGGTACTTGTCGTACTGCACAGGTACAGCTGTCATACAGGATATGGAAGCCAGGTGCATTAGCGAGGATCAGACCCCAAAATCTGGAAACTTAAACTGGATCAAATATCTTCCAGATTTTAGTCTGTGTTAGCAAAGAGGTTCCCTCAGTCATTGAGGATCTGCTGGAGCTTCTCAGCCTGTGTGAGGAGAAAGACCTGAGGAGATTCAAGTAGTTTTTTCTCCCTGTTTTAACCCAGGGTCATATCCAATAAATTAATAACAGCTCTGACACACGTAACCTATTCCTAATGTGGCAACAGAGATCTCACTGCCTCTTCTGGTTAGGGAACAGTTAATCACCAGGGCTTTTTTATATCAAACCTAAATCTCCTTTCTCCAAGTAAGCTGTCTGATACTTGAACTACCCATGGGGAAGGAAAAAAAATTATCTATGGCTATCTTTTTTTTTTATAGAACAGCTTTTATGTCTCAGAAAACTGAATGTCATCCCTAGACTAAACAAATTGAATTCTTTTAGCCTTTTCTCATAGATCAAGTATCCTAGACCTTTGCCCGTTCCCCTTGCTCTCTCACACCCTCTTGCCAAACAATCCTCCTGTCCCTCAAAGTGCAGTGCCCAGTGCTTGTACACAGGGCTGATTTAAAGGCTCACCAGTACTTAGTGGCTGTTCCTTATGTGAAGCTCCTGTCATTACGTTCCACGGATGGATTTACCTGTTTGGACTTTTTTGGTTGTTTGCAGTGTCATGAAGTTGCAGACTTTGTTGTGGTCCCTAAGCTGCTGACCATTTTTTCCAAGTCTCAGTGTCTCGCCAGTCATTTCCTCCCCATGTGCTGGATTTTTCCTTGCTGGTTGTTATGGTTTGTACTTGTAAGTTGTGATCACACTGATTTAAAACCATTTATCAAATGTGACTGAAGTTCAGTCTGTAGATGGCATGCTCTGTTCCGTTGGCCAGAGTTGTCATTTAATTTGATACAAGTTTCGTGGTAGTGTTCAGAGCTGAACAACCATCTCACAGAGAACTTTTGGGACCTCTTGTCTTGAAAAGCATCTTTTTCTTAACCTGCTGTGTTAGGTAGCTATCTCATAGTAATTGTATGTAATTTGCATTTTCTTCTTTTGGTTACGAGAATGACACAACTTACAATATGCTCTAATGAATCAGAATTTATTCAGAGCTCTATCTAATGCATTGTATATGGACATGAAAATATTCACAGTTTTCTTCCAGGATGATGTACTATAGCCATAAAAAAAACATTGTTATTTTTCTGCTATCCTTCAGCTAATCTGGCTATAGCTCTAGTAGGGCTAGGACTATGTGGCTGACTGCCTGTGAGATGGGATGGTATAAAGAGTCCAAGGCCTGCCTGAAAGCCAGTTGAGTTAGAGTTGCAAGGACAGGTAGCTTTCAACGGACAGAGATATGTCAAGATGTGCAGGTGTGGATCTTTATTCCTGTGTGGGTTGGAAACCTTGTGGAACACACTCTTTTCTTAGCTGGGCAGGGAGCAATGCCCACAGGTTCTGCAAAATGAGCACAAGTTGTGCATCAGAAAATCCCTTGCTAAGTTTGCTCTAATCAGTGAGGTGCTTTCTTGAGCCAGTCCTCCTTATTTCCAGCTAGAGGGTAGATATTGAATAGGCTTCTCATCATACAACACTGGTGGGAATACAGTGCAGCCTTATCTCTTAGAGCGGAAGGAAAATAGCAGGGGAAGCATGTGTTCCTGGATGGCTGAAGTTTAATGAGCTACTTGGAATAATGCATTTTTTAAAATTATAACTACCTGTTAAGCCTTTGCATTGTACTTGTTCAGCACTGGAACATGTAGTAACATCTGCTTCCTCTGTAGCTTATGCCTTGAGAAATGGAATTGAGTGAGTACCAAGGTAAAGACTGCTCAACTGGTACAGTGTGGGAACACCTGCAAGGTTTGTTTTTCTTCTTACCTTCACATTAGCCAGAAAACTCTGGAGGGACCACGATCGCAGACAGAACAGGGTGGAGTGGGTATCAGTACCGATGACTAACAGAGGTGTGGAGAGATTTATGCTATCCCCATGAGCCGTATTTGCTCAGCTGTTATTGTGCTCCCAGTAAACACAGAAGGGGTTGTTTCTCTCCCTCCACCCACAGCCCTGCTCAGGGGACAGGCAGTAGGGGCTTGTTCACTGCATTGCTTTGCTAGCCCTGCCAGCACTTGTGCACATGCATACTTAAGGCTTTTCAAATGCTTTCCCTCTCCGAGAAGTAAAGGATGCAGGTCTGGGGTGCTGATGTAACATGTGCTGAACTTGCTTTCTACCCACAGCTTTGTAAGCTCTGTAGTGGGACAAGGTACCTGTTCTCCTGGAGTGGACCTGGGTCCTGTTCACATTAGAGATTCCTTATACAATATAAAAGCAGCTTTAAGCTGATGTACACACTATGATAAAATAACCAGTTCAGTCTCGTTCTCTGCCACAGCAGTGTAAAGACATGAGAAATTGACCCTGTCTGAATTAAGATCCCCTGGGAGATAGGCAAACAATTTTTCCCACTGAAAGGAAAACTGAGGCACAAAGACACTTAGTCCTCATGTTTGGGTTGCCACAGGAGGTCAATAGGAACTTGGCGCTAGATATCCATGCTGCTCCCCTTTGTTCTGTGCTGCACTAATGCTTCACTGAGAGGAAAGCTGGGAGCTGAACAAAAAAAATTTGGGAAGATGTGTTTGGGGGCTTTTTTTAAATGGTTTTTTGAAGTGAGGTCCCTGTTGCAGCAATAACATTGGGGATTGGTCAAAAATTCTTCAGTAAAAGACCTTTTCCTCCCCTTGTGATGAATGCTTCTTCATTAAAACTAAGGCTTTTGTGGGAATTCCATGGGAAAACTTTTGCTGGTCCAGACAGAATTTCCGATCAAAAGAAATGAGAGCGAGAGAGAGAGAAGGAAATCTGCCCTGCATGGTACGGCCTGTAGCTCTGGGGTTAGGCTATTCACATGGGTTCATTGGGATTGGGCAGAAGCATAGAGTGAGGTTAGACCCTCTCTTTTGCCTGATTTGGAAGAAAGAATCCTGTCTCTTAAGGGTGTAGGAATCTCTTCAAGGTGGTTGGTTTTGGTGCCACAGTCTCCCTCTTCTTTTAACAAGAAAAGATTTGGGTGCAGAAGAGCAATGTTCAAAAAATAATCTTCTGTGGTTGGATGGCAGATGTTCCTTATGTCCCTGATCATCCAGAGCACCTTCACAGCCACAGTGAAGGATGCTTGGTGCTTTGGCTCTGGTAGCAGTGAGAGTTGTTCTGTGTCAGGAGAGCAGCTGGGGGAGGCTGCCTCATCCCCAGTGCCTGCACATAGCCCTGCAAGATGAGCATGAGAACTATTAAGCACAAACCTTTGGCTAGATGCTACTAGACACCCTCTCTTCTCAACTTTGTAGGGTAAACAAGCACCCCATCTCTTTAATAACCATATAGTTTATTTGACAGTCAGATGAGTCCCTTACCTCATCCATCATTTTTATTTTCATTGTGCAGGCACTAGATGTATGTTTGAATGTGTGTACTTAAAGGACCAGGAATGAGAGACCTTTTTATGAGTCTGACCACGTATTCCTCAGAAGGCCATTACTAGGGAAAAATTGTTGCATGAATAATGTGCAACTACAGATGTCCAAGCCCTGTTTCCCTGCCATAGTGCATAGCTTCAGAGACACTACTTTAAAAATGTGTTTTAATGAGTGTTAGAAGCAGTCAAGAGTAAGAAGGAACAAACAGTTAGCATTTTAGAGTTGAGCAGTGGAGGTAAAATGGATATTTCTGCCAATGACTCTTCTCTTTGTGTATGTGCATATATTCCCTCTTGGTTTTTTATGTAATTTGGGTTTTCGTAATCCAGATTTGCTGTCTCAGGAAGGTTTCACTCCCCAGCAGCAGTAAGTTGGCAAGTGTTACATGGTTTCTTTGCTGATGGTTAAATCAAAGCAGAGATGGCAGAAAACATTAAAATGTGGTAGTGCCTTTAAAATAAATAATAAATGGGTATAATATTATTATTTGTTCTGGGAAGGCTGTTTGTGTCCCACTGACTTGCTGTCCTAAATGTTCTTTCTCTGCATGTTAAGTTTAGGGAAAGAAGGAAAACCTTTCTTTTTGTGCCTGCAACTCCCATTAACAGGGAATAGGCTTTTAAGTACCCTACATGTATAATAAATATATGCTAGTTTCTAAGATGACAGGTTAATTTCATACCTGGCATTCAACTTTCTAGCTTGGCCATAGGCTTTCACTATTCTCCATTAACCTGGCCTTGGCAGCAACAGCAAAGTTTCCAGTAAGCAGTTTGACTGGAACAGGAGGACTGCAGTGTCCTGGAGCTGGCATAGCATTTGATGGTCCCTTTGTTACCCATGAGACCATCTGACAGGGTGACCCTGCATGCAGTTCATGCCAAGTCCCATACTAGGGAAGCTGATGGGATGGATTTCCCAGGTGATTTTGAATACCCAGCTGTCGCTGTTGAGGCAGGTCACGACACAAAAGACATGGACAACTTTAGGTGATGAAAAGAGGGTGAGTTTAATTCTACAAAGTCTTCTTTATATAGTGCCATGGCATCCATAGTGTGTCTCTATTGGGTTCTAGGTGAACACCCCTTAGACTATTGGTTGTCTGTTGCTGACACCCAGCTAAAACAAATCTAAGTGAATAACAGCCTCCCTAGAGCAGCAATGTTTTCCACATCTGTTGTTTTATGGTTCTTGCTTCTTGTTGATGCTGGTCTTTCTCACAGGTATATAGGGATTGTATCTAAGTCAATGTCTGTGAAACTTTCTGCCCAGCTGTCAGTTTCCACCCAACTGTTAATATTAATGTTTATTTTTTAAGGGAATTAAGTGCTGTTAGAGTGGTAGCTTGGAGGAAAGTCTCTTTGGTGACTAGTGCTAGTTAATACATTCTGCTTACTAGACAGATGTCACTGAAGGAAATTTCCACAAAGCTGTTGTCAAAATCACTGTGTTTGCTACTGTGATTTCTATTGTGAGCTCAGGGAAGGCATGGTGAATCTGGAAGGGTTTCGGAGAAGAACTGTGCCATGTGAGACTCTTCAGTGTGTAAAAGAGATGAAGCAGGAATCTGTAAAGCAGGGAGGAACTTCCACAGCAGCTACTTCTAGATGTATATTAGGAATGAGTAAAGAATGATCTCCCTGATGTTTCAGTTGTACTGTTGTCATTGCTAATGATGGGCTGCTGAATGCTGGTGACAATGGCAGAGTTTGCATCATTACATCTATCTGATACCAACTGAACAAAGCCTGTAAGATTTGTTTCACTGAGCTTTTAAACACCCTTCAAACAGAAACAACTAGCAATTGGTTATATTCTCTGGTAGTAAATGTGACTATCCAGTTCCCACAAATTTCTGTTAATATGTGCAGAGAATTTTCTCAGTTTTTTCATGGCATAGCCCAAATGTGTAAGTGTGTATATTTATTCTGTGTAATTTGCATACCTAATTGCAAATGCTTGTAAAATAAGATACTAATTCACTAAAGATATTTATTATTTTTTTCTCCGGATTTCAATAAAAGTGGCATATTTCTTTGTTCTGACACACAAAGAAAACACTTTTTTTTTTCAGGGTAATTTTACTGAGAGTTTTGCAAGACTCAAAGGACTTGAGAAATCTTGGTATGACTTTGTGTATTCAGGAAGCTTTTGGGATTTAGATAGAAAAATTCCTGGAATGTAGTCCTCTTTAGCAGAAGTTTTTTCTTTCTTTTGCTTAAAATGGTGATAGAGAATTTTGCCCCTGCTTTTTTTCTTCCTCCAAGCTACCTGAGTGATTTGCCTCACCTGATGGCCAAGGTGTGAATTGCTATTGGCAGACTGTGGGTAAGTGAGGCCCCTTTGGTGTAAGTGGTTTGTTAGGGAGCCTGCAGGCCTCTGGCTCAATGACTTCTCTGTCCACATACATCTTGAGAACAATCTTTTTTTTTTTTCTTTTTTTTTTTTCTCATATGTGAAATCTGTCAGCAAAGTGAAGTCAGCTTAAATATTGGCTGAGGCTTGAGTTCCCTTTCAGTTTTTGTTGACTTTATCCCTTCCTGCTCCTTCCCAGTCAAGTTTCTCTCTGCTTGAGTCAGACTAACTGACACTTAGAAGTTTTTATTCTGTATTTCTGTTGCATAGGTTTGTATGTGGCAAAATTCAGGTACCCTTCACATTCCCAGCCTTGACAGTGATCTGAAATGCTGAGGAGACTGAGACTTTTTGGGGTCTCTGAGACTCTTTCAGCTGCTACAGTTCAGTAAGAAACCAGTAAAAATGCTTCTAGTCCCCAGGCATGCTGTACTCAGATGATGCTGTGCAGACCTGCTAGAGTTTCTTGTATCTGCTCTTACCAAGCTGTGAATCTCCACCCCTTCCATTCCCCAAATATGGAACAAAGCTTACTCTCTTACACCATAATGTATCACCAAAGTACAACTAATGGTGTACCAACAGGCAGGCAAAATACAAGGAACCTGAGCACGTTTGTTGTGTGCTGAGCCAGCCCTGGGAGCAGGATACTGAGGTTATGCCATGTCTGCTAGCTGATGATGCAAACATCTAAAGATTTGTGATGAACCTATGGTGTCATTGCTGGTCAGTTCTGGAAGCATTTTATATATTGAAAGCTTGAGGTGGCTCTTGGCTGTGGCAAGGAGTTACAGGTCTTGTGGCTTGTTTGTAAGAATAAAATTAAAAACACAGTAAACTGCAGGGGAGAGGAAGGCTAGGGAAGAAGAGGACAGCTGTTCCTGCGTCTGTTTTTCATCATCTCCTAAGGATAAAAGTTAAGAGTTAGATTGTTGTCTCTTGTTACCCTAGACTTAGATGTGTTTTCAGCAGTCTTGACTGCTTTCTTTTCCTCACTGTGATACCTTCAGTAGTTTACAAAGTTGAAATACTTTGTCTACTTGTCAAAGGGCCAGAATACTTGAAGACTTATAATTGAGAATTTCTCTCTGTTGAGCCAAATAAGTCTTATCATCCTGCAGGTGATCTGTGCTTCTCTTCTCCCTTAGGTGGCTGGTCCATGTGAGAGGCAGCAGCCTGGCACTGTCTGTGCACCCGTCACTCCTTTGCAAGCAATGCTATGGCTCTGTGTGCCAGGCTGCCTGCAGAAGCCACTTCTGGGCTTCTTCCTGTTCTGTGGTGCATGCCACTTCTGTTCTCTTTGACAACATCTTTGGAAATAGCCTTTTCTGTGTAATAGGTTAGTAAGGGACAGGGCCTTACCTGCCCCTCAGTAGAAAGCAGTATTGGATTCCCTTTGTTTTCGAGGTGAGGACAACAGTGGAAAGTTCTGGAGAAGTGATGGCAGTGTGGGTGGAACGGGATATGCCATTCTGTTCCCTGCTGAGGCGTGTGCAGATGCTGTCTGCACTGGATAAGGCTGTGTTAAAACAACCTGCTTTGGGATCATGTTAGAGAAGTGCTATTGAGAAGGAGGAGTGTTTTGCAGTATGGAGAAAGAGGCAGGCAGGGCAGGGTGTTTGTCTCCTTTGTTTAACTGGAAAATACAAGTCAAAGTTTAGGATCTGTCAGTTGGCAAAAACATAATCTGGAAAATGCTTACCTCATGGCTGCATTAATAGTGAATTATTGTTACCTGATAGTTCATTTCCAAAACCCAAATGATCAAGAAGAGTTTTTCCTCCTGTTACTGGCATCCTGAGCACCTGGAAGTCAATGTCTATAGTCCATAATCTTGTTGTGTCACAGCTAAATGTAGGAGAAAGCTCTCAACCCAGGAGTCCCTGAGGATGTAGACATACTTGTGGTGGATGAGAAGGAAAAAGACACAAAGAGGTCCTGACGGGAAGGATACCCATATCTTGCTGACCTGAGGAAAGTGATTTTGATTTGATTCTTTTTCCACCCCCTCAAACCTCCCTTCTGTCTTCCAGAAAAAGTTCACTCCTGTGACCAGGAGAGGCAGAGCGCCTTGGAGGAGGCCAGGCAGAACCCCCGGGAGGGTATCGTCATTCCCGAGTGTGCTCCTGGAGGACTCTACAAACCAGTGCAATGCCACCAGTCAACTGGGTACTGCTGGTGTGTCCTGGTGGACACGGGACGGCCCCTGCCTGGAACTTCCACTCGGTGAGACCTATAGGCAGGCCGGGGAGGTGCCTGGCTGGGGAAGATGAGACATAAAAAAATACAACTGCAATATGAGATCAGTTCCTTGCTCTAGAGCAGTCAGCTCTACCCTGTCTTCCCTAGAGCAAGCTATGCTGTGTGTGATGTTCCCCATTGAGTGTCACTATGCAGCTCCCTCTCTATAGCAGCTGGTGAACATTAGTGAAGTATTCATGCAAAGCAGCCTTTTTTCTTCTGGCTTGCAGCTTTTGTGAGGTAGGAGGAATGGGGGCTTTGCTTAAGAATACAGATTATGGCCATGAGCAGTGAAAAGCTATGTGTCTTTGTTGCATTATCATCTGCTTTATACTTCCATGTTGTAGCCACTTGAATTTAGGGATTTAGAAGACTGCTTGTTGTGCATGGTTAGATTTTAAACCAGTGATAGATTTTTTTTTCCAGTTACTTTCTATTTTGAAAGTACTGAGGAATCTTTTCTCACTTGGAGTTTGGAAACAAATTGTGGGTCTGGCAAGTTGTAAAAACAGGCCAGTAAGAGCTGGGACTTAAACTCTGCTAGATATAGTGATTCTTCAGAGCATGGAGGGCTGTAAAAAAATAAATCTCAGCCTATGCCCACACGAATTGGAAGAGGGCCCTGTGCTGTTTGTTTCAGTTGATAGCTGGTACTGGACTTCAAAGTATGTTCTTCCTTCTCTTTCCACTTCTGCTGCTGTTGCTGTCTGTTCATAAACAGTCAGATGCTTGAGAATGGCATTTCTTCTGGAGGTTTCTTGGTTTCCCCTGCAGTAAGCAGGCAAGGCACAACCCATTGACGTTGAGATTAGCTCAGTTGGTCAAAATGTGGTGCTAATAATGCCCTGGTTGTGGGTTTGATCCCTATATGGGCCACTCTCTTAGGAGTTGGACTCAATGATCATTGCTGGTCCCTTTCAGGTCAGAATAGTCTATGATTAGTGAGCATGTGAAGACACTAAGCCTATGTTAAATAGTTTAGCTTCTGCTGTTCTCTTTTTTCAGGTATGAGACCCCAGTGTGTGAAAGCGATGCCAGATCCAAGAGCACAGAGATTGATGATCCCTTCAAAGACAGAGAACTTCCAGGTTAGAGGAACAAGATCCTGTCTTTGCCTTCTTACCTTGTCTCATCTTGGGACTCTTAAAAGGCCAAGAATATTGTTGACGAGATGGGAGATTTTCCTCACAGTGCATGCTTTACCCTGGGGTTTATTCTGTGTTTTTTTTAAGATCACCTCCAGT
Organism: Erpornis zantholeuca; assembly: GCA_013400515.1. Classification (NCBI taxonomy): domain Eukaryota; kingdom Metazoa; phylum Chordata; class Aves; order Passeriformes; family Timaliidae; genus Erpornis; species Erpornis zantholeuca. The sequence continues at coordinate 11,252 of VZTN01014902.1, forward strand.
TTCAGCAGTGAACTGGAAAAGGCTGGGAGTGTCCTGGGGGATGCTGTTTATTGCCTGTCTGCCCTTTGAAAACATTTCTGGGATTAGAAATTTCAGGAGAGAAATCAGGATGCCTGGAGATACCCTGGGGGAAGAATGGGCTCAACACTGAATGTTCTGTAAAGCCTGACCAGGACAAGATCCTTTCCATTTAGCAAGGCTTTTCAGCAGCTTGATGCTCCCTGAGTCACAAAAGAGGACAATTGTCAGTGGACTGGCTTGCTCCTTTACACTGACTGCACGGAGCAGGCAGGGACAGCACTGACGGTGTACTAAGGTCCCTTACCTAATTGTGGCTTCTCACTTAGCTGGACTTTATTCCTCATTTTCTGCCTGTGACATGTTTTATTTCCCACTTCTCCTTGTTTTATATTTTGCTTTTCCCTCCTAACAGAATGCCAACCGTAACTTGCTGTTTGCCTACCTTTTTCCTGCTAGGAACACATGCTAGGCATTGGTGTTGGTGCAGCTCTTAAAAATACTATCCTACATGGCTGTGCTCTGTTTTTTCCTTCTGTCTCCTTTCTAAGAAGCAGAGTGAGGGGCCTTCACTGACAGGTCAACTATTGCTCTCCTGGGTGGGGACTGCTTGAAAACAGAAGCTGCAGTGGGTCCCTCTGCACCATGAGGGAGTGGTGGACACCAGTAATTCTGCAGAAATAGCTGGTAACTCTGGATCAGCTTAACATTCAATAGCTAGCATAAAGTGAGTTGTTCCTGAGCAGGTTAGTAAAGGAAATGAGATTTGTTCCAGATCTGCTTTGTCTGTCTCCTGATTCTCCTCATGCTGGCTCCTGACTTCAGACCTCCGACCTTTCTGCTTAGCAACTCTGCTCTCAGCAGGGCTCTATTCTAAGCATCTCCTCATTTTCACAAGTCATGTAAAGATTTCCTATTGCCTCCCTTTCACATTCAAAGGAAATTGACCAATTGGTTCAAATATTATGTTGTGGGGTAGGGGGAGGGAAGCCAGCTGAATGGATTACATTGAGGCTCATTTCCTTAGGAAATCACACTAAAATAGGATAATCTTACTTCCTTGATTCCCCATCCCCCTCTCCCATTGCTTTACTGCCTATCCTTGCACTTCTCCCCTGTCTCTCCAGAAATCCTCTGTGAAAATCCTCCGGTCTTTGGCTTTTTCTTTGAGACTGTTTCTGATCTCAAGAGGACAGACTGGTTTTGTTTCCCTTCTCTCTTCCCATCTCCACTGAAGCCAGACAAGGGGACAAGAACTGCTTGATGCAGAAGAGGACATAGGATACTCTGTAGCTTAGTGGTCTGTTCCTATTATCAGATTCTAGGGGAGCCGCCCTCTCAGCTCAAGCCAGTTTTCTGTGCCTGGGTAAACTTGAAGCTCCGTGTTTGGCTGCATTGGTTGGTATGATTGTTGCCCTGAGAGAAGTTTTGAATGCCCCATCCCTGGGAGTGCTCAAGGCCAGGTCGGATGGGATCCTGAGCGACCTGGTCTAGTGAATGGCATCCCTGCCCATTGCAGGAGGGTTGGAATTAGATGATCTTTAAGGTCCCTTTTAACTCTAGCCACATTCTATAATTCTGTGATTCTTATCACTGAAAATAGCTGTCTATGGAGAGATGGGGAGATGGAGGATCTGATCCTGGTTTGTCTGCCTGAGGAATGTTGTGCTGCATGAACTTTTTATGCAGTCTTGACGTTTGTTTGATTAGCTGCTCTTGTATGCAAAAATTTACAGGGGGTGAAGAGAGAATGTTTCTTTTTAATTTTTTTCCTGCTCTTATTTCTTAGCAGAACTGAATGTCAAGAAAAATTCCTGCTTTAATTTGAGACTAATTGTATCTTTGCACTCAGTTCTGTCAGGGGGACCCTTTACTTCATTCCTCTTGTAGAGTTTTGCCCATTCTTTACACTCTCATTGCTGCAGGCAGTGCACTTCTTGGTCTGTGTGAAGAGACCCTGCAGAGGCCCAGGTGGGAAAGACATAAGTTCAGATCCTTGCACACCTACACATACTCTCTTCACAACTTGTCATGACTGTGGCCAAAAGTAAAAAAGAAAGGAGGAAGGAAAATGTTGCTTGTACATAGTAAATGGCAAACTGCTAATTCCTGCAGATGGTGAGAGCCCAGGGAGATGACTTCTAGCAAATAGTTTTTCAGCCTTTTCATTACCTCAACAAAAAGCTCCTTTAAGTGAGTGGTCTACTCTGGCTGCAATAGCAGCTTACCCATTACAATGCTGACATTTTCTGGAGCATATGCCAAACGAGTGCTGAGGGGTGTGCATGTGTGTAATGTACATAATACAGAGACAGGCTAGGGAGTGTTGGTTAGCTATTGCAGAGGACAGAGCCTGTAATACTGCAACGAGGGACTTTTGTCAGATCAATTTGCAAGCTGCTTCCAGCTGTCAAGGGATTACAGTAAGTTTCCAGTGCTCTGTTTGTGGTACATGTTCTTCTTTGCTTATTCAAGAAAAACAGAAAGTGCGTAGAGCATTGCTCTTGTGTTGCTGTGGAAGGCTGTTTGCTGATGTTTGCTGACCTAATCAGCTGAATAAATGGTAGTGCATGGTGGTTTGGGGAAGGAGGTGAGGGATGTGGTGATGGCTTCTCTGTCACATCGAGACAAGACAATCAGATGGGAGGTGATGGATTTTGGACAACAGTTTTGAAGGTGGTGTGTTGAAATTAAGCACACCTGTTTATTGGTTGCTTGTTGATGGCTAGAACAGTTGTTACAGTGTTCATGTGGTAGAAAATGAAGCTCACTTTAAACAGCAAGGAAACTGCATAGATTGCCTTTTAAAGGTGAGGAGATGGAGAGGTTTTTTGTAACAGTTCGGCTCTGTTTAGGATAGGAGGCTCTGTCAGTCTATGGTAATGATGGTGGGGCCTCAGCACTAAGTGATAGGAATGGTTTCCAAGCTCATCTTTAACCCACTTTGTCCTGCAGTGACTGGGGGTGACTACCACGTACCAACTCAGTTTGACATATTTCCCATGTAAGTGCGATCATGTGAAGGATGAATTATTGTGGTAGGTGCTGGCAGGCAATGCCTTCTGTGCCTGAAGAGGAGACTGCAACCAGCAGACCTTGCCTTGTGCTCTGGGGTACTTCAATCTGTCAATTAGGGCCTCAGAACAGCCACATTTGCCTCAGAAGATGATCCAGGAATTAATGAATTGTTTTGTAAACTTCTCTGCAAGTGTCACCATGGGACCTCCTGTCTGCCAGGCACTTCCAGTGCATCCCTGCCGTTTTGCTGGTAGAGAACTGGGTGAGACTATAAAGCTAACCACAGTGTCTTCCTGCCAGATATTGTTGATGACCCTTCATGTGCCTGGACAAAAGCTGCAGGACAAATTGCCACACAGTGAAACCCACTGAGGGATTCTTCTGCCTTTCCTTAGGGACTATGTTGATGGTTGTTGCTGTCTTAAAAACAAAGGAGGTTCAGACCGATCCTTGCTGAATTTGGGTAGGAGATCAAGCCTGTGTGTTCTTGCATTAAACCTCCTCTTTTCTTTCTGCAGGCTGCCCAGAAGGGAAGAAAGTTGAATTTATTACCAGCTTACTTGATGCTCTGACTACGGACATGGTACAGGCTATTAACTCAGCAGCACCTACTGGGGGTGGGAGGTGAGTCCAGAAAGCACTCTGGCTGAATGCCACCCAGGTGGCTGCAGAGCTCTGGGTGCCCCTGAGGTGGGGGCAGGAGGGAAAGGTGTTGCTCTGACTGATTTTGGTTCCTTTGGGTTGCTGGGAGAGGATCTGAGGCTGCTTTGTCCTGTCATCCTGGCGCTGCCTGCCTCCTCCCGCCCCTCCTCCCTGGCAGCTGCTCCACCATAAAGGTTAGTATAGCCCATTTGAAGTGTGAAATGAGAGCTCAGTGGGAGGAAGTGGCTTGTTCTTTTGTCCCTTGGTGCATGAAAAGACCTAATAAAATGCAAATGGATTGAAGGAGACCGTGTGGCCTAGTGGCTACCACAGGGAGTGAAGAATGTGAACCAAATTCTTGGCAGGACCAACGCTGTGGTTTTGCTGTGAGGCTGCAGCCAGCTTCCGATGAGGAGAGGAGCTGTTTTTCATGGCCCTCCCCTCTGACCAGCTGCCTGTCCACCCCTTTTGGAAGGAGCAACAAGCCAGGCCTGTCGCAAGAGGTGGGCAGGAGTCTGTGTGTCTGGGGAACTGGAGGAAAGCTGGGGCTGTGTCTCCCCCTCCCGCTTGATAACAGCAGATCCTTGCAGCGCTGCATCAGGACAGATCATTGCAGACTAACCGTGATGGATTTAAGAAGTGCTACACTGCTTCAGCTAGGCAAGGCTTCTGTGGTTCTGGATTTGCTTGGCTATAAAAGGAGTCAGTGCTGGGGCAGCTGGGAGGGATGGCACAATGACTGTGCTCATGTTCATAGGGGTCTGGAGATGGAAGTGCTTCTGCACATATGTTACTTTGTGGGTATTACTGCAACATGTTGACAGTAATGTTGATCCCCTGCTTTCCTCTTTCATAACGGAGGAGGAATCAGTGCCATCTTTTAACTATTCAAGGCTATTCAAGGTCCTGGGTGGCATGGCTGTGTCCCTTGGCTTCAGTATGGACTGCTTGTGAACTCATATGGTTTCAACTTCACATTTGGATCTTACAAATCAGGCCAGTGACTTGTATGTGTGCTTGCATGCTGAATATTCTGTAACCCACTGAATTAGCACTATACACCCAGCATGTCTGTATTCATATAAACAGGATGAAAAATGCCCCAAGGATGGGAAAAACATCATTCTCTCCCAGACTTAAGCATTCCAATGTCAATTCTGTCTAATTTGCATGGTTCAAATGCAGTGGGTAAGGATGGTGGGAAGCCCTGGAGAGTACTGGATATTAATTTGGCATCTTTGGCACTGGGACTGAAACACAGCCAATGTAATCATCACTCAAAATAAAGCTTAATATAAACCAGTGTTGTAGAGACCAGAGATGAATGCCCCCACTGCACTTCTATAAACCAGCAGGCTTGCTTCCTAATGTTGCCCTAGCTTTGTGTATTTCTCATCTTTCAATGCAGGCCTTTCTGGTGGAATTTTTCACTGCCCAGCTCTTTGCACAGTCGTCACATTGATTTATTTTCCACTCCAATGTCAGCAGTCCAGTTGCAAGGGGAAAATTAAATCTTTTAGCAGGCTGTCCTTGGTAAGGCAGAAGACTGCTACCACCCAAATACTCTGCCTGTCCACAGCCGTGATAAAATTCTGATAACTGCTCTGGTGTAATTTTCCATGTGCCGCAGACAGACTAAGCGTGTACCCCAAAGAACATGTGTCAAGCTTTTCCAACCCAGGAGACCATGACGGGACCTTTTTTCTTTAGTAATCTCAGGGAATGTTTGATATTCATATAAAAATTGCATTAGTACATCTTTCATTTCATATGTGTTTGTGGAGTTGGGAAGCTGTCTCTATGCAGCGAGTCCTGCTTTCCAAGAGTCCCAAGGGGAGTTCTCTCTTCCGGAATTGGCTTCTGATGGTGTGGACAGGTGGATTCTGCTGGGTAAAAAATGGCTGGACCCAGAGAATAGCTGGTGGCTAGTCACAAGTGGTGTTCCCCAGGACTCAGTGCTGGAGCCAGCACTGTTTAATATCATCTTCAATAGCCTGGACAAGGGGATCGAGTGCCCCCTAATCAAGTTTGCAAATGACACCATGTTGGGTAGAATGTTGAACTGTGGGAGGGCAAGAGGGATCTGGACAGGCTGGATTGATGGGTTAAGGCCAATGGTATGGGGTTCAGTAAGGTAAAATGCTAGATCCTGAACTTGGGTCTCAACTGAGTGACTGGAAAGCTGCCTGGCAGAAAGGTACCTGAGAGAGCTCGTCTACAGCAGCTGAATGTGAGCCAGCGTGTGCCCTGATGGCCAAGAAAGCCAATGACATCCTGGCCTGTATCAGCAATAGCCTGGCCAGCAGGACCAGGGCAGTGATTGTCCCCTGTACTCAGCACCGATGAAGCCACACCTCAAGTCCCGTGTCCAGTTTTGGGCCCCTCACTACAGGAAGAACATTGAGGGGCTGGAGTGTGTCCAGAGAAAGGAAACAGAGCTGGTGAAGGGTCTGGAGAGTAAGTCCTTTGAGGAGCAGCTGAGGGAGCTGGAGCTGTTTAGCCTGGGAAAAAAGGAAGCTTGCGGGGCACTTTATTTCTCCCCACGACCACCTTGACAGGAAGTTGCAGTGAGGTGAAAGTTGGCCTCTTCTCCCAAGTAACAAGTTACAGGATTAACAGAAATGGCCTCAAGTTGTGCAAGGGGAGATTTAGGATAGATATTAGGAACAACTTTTTTACAGAAGTGGTTGTAAAGTATTGGAACAGACTGCCCAGGGAATTGATAGAATCATCCCTGGAAGAGTTCAAAAAATGTGTGGATGTGGAACTCAAAGACATGGTACAGTGGTGAACATGATGGTGATGCTGGGTTGACAGGTGGACTTGATGATCTTGGAGGTCTTTTCCAGTTCTGTTGGAGGTCTCTTCCAATTAACAGTTTTATGATTCTGTGTATATCTGAAATTGTCTACGTGACCTAACTTGATTTTGGCACTGGAAATGAAAGCTCTTTTCCAAGATGAAGGGATGTTTTACCTATTGGGTTAGTTTAATTAATTTTCAGCCTGAACAACTAACAAAATAACTATATTTATGACAGTGATTATCCTATATCTTCCTGACCCAGATTTACTGAGAAGTTCACGTTGAAAAGAAAAGCTAGAGATCTGGCTATCTGATATTTCTTAATATCAGTCATGTCAGTTTTCTTATTTGTAAGGCAAGCTTCACTTTTGCAGGCTCTTCTTCATCTTGATGCAGAACAGGTTCTGTATTCAAACACCCACTGTAGCCTTCCTCTTTTTGCTCCCTTACAGTGTTCAGCATTATATGCTCCTGGGCCTTTTTTAGATTTTGAGCAAATGCATTTTTAACATACCACAGGACCATGCAGACAGCCAGCTGTACCCCCATGTCAACTGTATATTGTCCTATGTATTTTAACCAAACAGGCCACATGTAGGAGTTTTAGGGCAGGAGGGTGGAGGATTCCTGTTTCTCTGTGGCAGCAGAGAGATGATACAGGCATACAAAATGCATCTTCAGTACCAGTATTAACATATAGGATGTTTACACAGAGAGGAGTCTTTCCAAAGAGTCAAGGACTAAAAAAGCTTAACAGTGAGAGTCTTAAGGAGCTCAGACTTCCTTAGGGTATTAAAAAAAACAAAACAAAAAAACGAAAACAAAAACAAAAAGGTTGGAAGTTGATTTTGTAAAATTTGAGTATCTCCATAGGGACAAAGGCTCTGCAGGCTCTTTAGTCTAGCAGGGAAGAGCGTGATTAACTGAATATAAACAAATTTGTGATCAGAATTTCATTAAAGTGAGGGCAATTCTAAGCCAGAATGAAGTCATGAGGGAGGTGACTGATTCCCTCTCTCTAAGGCTTTCATCTTAGGCCTGATGTGTTTCAGAAAGACTTGCTTTAGTCAAACCTGAGTTATGGTCCCAAGAATAATTTGATTCACATTCTGTGGGTATGATGTACAGGAAATCAGATTAGATTACCCTGCTGCCTTCCATCTGAATCTGGATATGTGAGTGAAAACTTCTGTGTTTGCTGAATGTCTTTGCAATTAATGTCCATATTAGCTTTTTTTTTTTTTTTTTTTTTTTTTTTTTTTTTTTTTTTGTGGTGGGGGAGAAAAAAGAGTGAGTGGGATGATGAGGGGGAAGCATGGGGAGACCTCAGAGATTGGCATTTGAAATACTACATAGAGCTGTGCTAAAAGGCACCCAGGAACAATCTAGTAGGAGCAAAGTGAGGGAGTAGCTTGGATTCTTGCAGGCCATGTAAGTAAAACCTGATAAGACTTTTTACAAGATTTTTGGTTTTTCTTTTTTTTTTTTTTTAAACTAGGCATGCTTAAAACAACCTTGTAATCCCTTATAGGTCTTGTCTTGTTTAAGAAAGTTCAAAGCTATTGACTTAAATTGAGTTACTCTTGCTTTACAATAATGTAAATGAGATGAGAACTTCCCCTCCTCATGGCCCTGGTTTATATTACAGCATAATAGCCAAATAGACTTCATTTAGAGTTTTGAAAGAGAAAATATCTGGTAAAATGCATTCTTAATTTTAAGTTTATGTAATAACTCCAAGGTACATCTTGTAACTGTATGTTTTCAAAGTAATTAAGGGAGTGCTTTCAGGGAATTGGTTTATTAACCACTGTTTTGTATCCCTGTTGAAAAAAAAGCATTACTGCAATTGTTCACAAGTTAGTACTATATAATAGAAACAGCACAAAAAATTTTAGTCTTAATTTTAGAACATTTTAGTCTAGTTTCTAATTCTGATGCAGTAGTATTACGCAGGACCTAAACTAAACTAGATCAAAGGGAATCCCAGCCTGCGTTTCCCTTATCTGAGAAATTCTCTTTGGCCCCTGCCAATTCAGAAATGAGTTTTAGTTGCCAAAATGTGTGCATTATGGCTTGCTACATGATCAGCAAAAATATTACTGCCCTGTGGAATTTAAGGTAATGGGCAGCTTACAACAGCTGTCCTTATCCTGTAACACAGCAGCTATCAGTCCCTTAATTTAAAGTTGCCAATTATTCCCCATGTAATAGCCCCAAAAAGTACTCCAGAAAATGACCCCAAGGTTCCTTTTCATGCTCTAGTTGAGCAGTTTGAAGCAGGCAAGCACAGCTCAGCACATCTCCAGGGTGTTCTGAGGCTGATCCACGTTTTAATAAAGATTGACACTTTTAAACACTGCAGGGAAGTTGATGCTCAACTCCTATTGCATTTCAATTTGGGTTGGATACCAACTTCTCTTTGTCCTCTTATGGAAATTCTAGCCTAATTAAAGATACAGGAGACTTCACGTAAGAGGAGGGTCTTTGAGCAGTCAGTGGGGAGTGAAGGGATATTTTAACCTTCTAAATTATTTATCCTGCGATCTTCAGAAATGTTGTGTTCAGAATAATGTTTCATATACAACTTAGCCTGAGGAGAGGAAGAAACTGGCCTGTAATAGGGAGATAAGTTTTAACTGTAGAGAAATTATACATTTCCCATAATGAGTTTGGACTGTGTAGTACCCTTTTGTTTAGTCTGAACACAGCTTAGTTTTTTGGTTGGCTTCTTGATTCCATGGCTACAGGAAAGGGGGAATAATAAATACAGGATCCTTTTGCAATTCCATTAGAGTAATGCTCTCTGATTCAAACCATGTTCCACTGTTACAGACTTTAACTTCAGGTAACTGCAAAGAACAACAAAATGGGAGTAAGGAGTGGAAGCAGAAGAAGAAAAATTTTGACTTTTACCTCAGTTTGTTAAACTAATTTCTTTCCACTGCTTAGTGCTGGCACTTTGGTGGACATCATCAGTGCTGGCATGGGCATTGACTGGAGAGGTCAGTCACTCTCCATCCATTCTTCGTTCAGCAGCAGCACCAAGCAAGTTCTGTATATCCTTTCAAAATATTTGCAAGTCATAGAAACTTGAAGCTTTAACTTCTTTAGACATCCTGACCTCAAACATGCTCTGTGTGTTGGGAATGAAAGCTGGACTAATTTATTTTTTTACTCTGTTACATTTGCTAGCAGCTTCTTGTTCACCCAGGGTTCTTTTGTCCTGGAATAGCTCCCTCTGGTTTATAGGCTCTGCAGTCCAGCCTCCCTCTGCCTCAGCTGCTAATGTTGCTACATAAAGTTTGTATTACAAAATAATAGATTTTCTATGTCTTCAAACAGGTGATCACCTGATGGGTACTTCAGAGATTGCAACCTTGCTTTCTGTCCAAGGAGTAGTTTGTATTAGGATTTTTTATCACTGCAACAGTGCTGTGGATCCATGCAGCCTGTGGAGTGGGGCTGCAAGTGTTCAGGGAGCAAAGGACCAGCTTTGGTAGGAATGGACTTCAATTTATTTAGTAAAATTCAGTGGAACATGTCACACTTTGACAGCACGGTTCTGTGGAGCATAATGTGATTGTACACTGTATGTGATTCTGTAGGGGAGTAATGCCTCACATTTGCTGCTCCTGTATACTTTACCCTGTATACCTCCCCTTCCTCCCTGCTCCTTCACACTGCTTCTTTCTCACAAGGGGCCTCAAGGTCTGAAAAGCATCATAGATTGCATGCAAGTCCATATTCAAACTGCCTCTTTGATATTTTGGCAGTCAATTCTCTGATCCAGAATTCAGTGCAGCTTACAAAAGCGTATGTCGGTGTTTTTGCACGGCTTCTTGGCTTTCTTCCAGTTGCACCAGAGGATGTGAAGGTATTCTGTGGAAGTGTGCCCCAGCTGGAAGATAGTGTTATTCAAAGTTGCAGTACCTTAACACATATATCTCCAAGCATAAGCCACCTAAGAAACTAAATGTTCTGCTATGAGGGAGCTCTTAGCACATTATACAAGAGGAGAAGCAAAAGCCTACTTGGAGAAGAGTCTATACTTGATGCCAACAAATTCTTAAGAGAGCTGAAAGCTGGTTTGCTGTCTTAGGCTGTTAATGACAGACCATGCTTTTCTTCATTGTTGAATATTGGTGGGCTTATGCTGTATAATTGAGTTAAACTTTCTGGCTTGTGTACAAAAGCAGTCCAGCAACAGCAGGTTACATTTGGAAAATCAGCTTACACAGACCTCCTTTCTTCCCTAGCTCTCATTCTTTAGGATTGATTGTTTTGCCACAGAGTGCTAAAGAGGAGCAATTAGGAAGAGAAGTAAGTACAGCTGTAATGCAGTCAACATGAGAAGGCCAAGAAGGCTGTCTTCATTTTGGTAGTGTCTGTTCTTGCTATGTCCTAAAAAGCTGCTATAGCACTGAAGTGAGGTACTGGAATTCGATGTATTTTAGTGTGGTGTTTAGAGCAAGAGATGTTGGAAATTGAGAATGTACAGGACAGCTTTGTTCTGTCTTGGTTTTTCTGATTCCTTTATGGTCTGAATGAGAGGCTGCCCAAAAAATGAAGTTTGTATCTTGAGGGCTGGTTTACTTCTCTTGAAACAGTAATGGTGAGGAAATAGAGGGACAATCCCCTGGAATACTGCCGACTCTGTGCTCACAGGGCAGTTAGAGCCCCTGACTTACCTGAGCTGACCCAGCAGGCGTGGTTGGTGTCAGGGCCCATCAGCAAAGCTAGGTGGCCTAGCAGTGCTGTGTAGTTGCATTAATTCATGTTTCATGGGTGGTGCCTAAGTGCCTTGCGTGGGCAGTGGTCAAAGCCAGGGTAGTTACATAGGGCATTGTAACTTCATCCTTCTGTAGTGTATCATAGAATTTCATGAGCCAGGGAGCTATGGCTGCCCTGAGATGGTGGGGATGCTTCTTGTGCTGGGATTCTGGATGATAATCAGAGAGGGCAGGCAACCAACCATCTCAGGAACTGTAGTCCAGCTAAGCCAGCCAACAGAAAGTGGCAATAATTCAGAAATGGCTGTATCTTCGTTTTTCCTAAAGTCATAGCCATTAAACTAATTCCTTTTAGCTCTATTAGCATGCTGCAGTTTTCAGCATGAGCTCTCAGCATGTTTGTAATGGCAAAGATTGATTTATTGTCACCTTGTGAGTCAATGTATTTGTATTAGCCTGTGAATTTCCCTGATTTTCTTTGCAGAAGTGCTGAAGAGAGCCATGTTGCCTTTCTTGATAACTTATAAGAGCTCCTCCTTGGTGTGCCCCTGGAAAAGAGGCACTTTTAAATCCTGCTTCTGAGTGCCTCTTCAGTAGGCAGTGAGAAGCTCTTGTCTGTTGTCTTTCTGCTCTTGGTTCTAAGATGCTCTGCTGTTTTCTCCATTTCTGCCTCTCCAGTTGTGGGCCTTCAGTAAATGAGGGCAAGCCAAGGTGTGGACAAGGGGAAACTCACATGCAAAAGCTCAGGCTTTATTCTTCTATCTCAGCAGGGTATTGCCCCTGGCAATACAGAACTTCTCTGGGGCTGTTGGAAACATGCTAGTCTTCAAAGGGTATCCCGCTTCTTTCCAAAAGGGAGAGAGGCCAATAGCTATGTTAATAAATGTAATAAAAACAAGACACAGGATGTGTTTCTATTCTGTCCTGTCATCCTGGTCATTGCATACAGTTTAGAAAATGCAGACACTCCCCTAACTTCCTGGGCAGAATTTTGCAATTTTTGCTCATCCATAGGTGATTCCAGGTGCTTACCTGGTATTTTGGCTCCCCGAACTAAGCCAGACTTATTCCTAACCCCTACTTCTTCCTGTACAGTGCTTATCCCATTGTTCATTGACCAGATGCTGTGACTGAATGCCACCGTGCCTTTCAGTTAAGAATTAAATGAAGGAAGCAGTTTCAAGTAAAACCCTGGGGAAAATGTTAAGCAATTTAATTGCCTCTCTGTACTGTGTGTGTTCACTTGTTGCAAGGATTCATGTATCTCTGGATAGGGGCTACCTTTCTAATTTCTATCCTCATTGGGTATACCCATCACAGAAGGTTAGTGAGTTCTCTACCTAAACTCCAGTTCTTGCTTTCTGCATGCTGCAGATTCCCCCTCACAAATGATTTAATTTACCATGGGGGTAGAGTGTGTGAGAGAGTATTTTTCAGGCTCTGTAGCTGTGTTTTAAAGGCAAACTGGTCACACCAGAAAGTCAAAAGAATTTTCTCTCTCCTAGTTACCAACAAAAAAAATTTCAGGGACTGTGTAAATATAGATCCTACTAGTTTCTGAAACAAGGTTAATGGCAGTTTTGGAGAGCATTTTATAAGGTACTTGGGTTTGTATTTCTCCATCAGCTAGAATGCCCCAAACTCATAGAACAATCTGGCTGCCTGCAGCAGGCAACTGTTCCTCTCTCCTTCCTGGGGAAGGAATTTACACAGCAGTTGGATATGTCTCCTGGAATAAGTCAGAGCAATTAGTGCCAGTGTAGCATGTCTGACTACCTTCCCACTAATTTCCATGCATTGAAATGCTTTATTCTTGGAAGGCAAAAAAGACTCAGGTCTCAGCCTCATTTCAGCATCTTTTCAGCTTTCTCTCTTGGCACACTCATCATATGGAGAAAGGACAGACTAGCTTAGTAAGAGTTTCTTCCCTGGTCCTCAGTATCTCTGAGGAATAACCCCCTTTCCCACTGCGTCTGCAGAGCACCAGACGCTGCTTAAATGGTGTGACATAACAGTGCCATTCAGTGATGGCATGATGTTGAAAGGCAACATCCTCTATGTTGCTGGTCCTCCTTTTTTTTCTTCTCTTCCTCTCTGGCATTGTTGGTGTCTACAGAAACAAAATGTGAGTCAGATAGCATCAAACTTGTAATGCCACAATGAGTAAGAAATGAAACAAGGAGTTGCCAGCTCCGTTGTTGCCTTTCTCTGGTCTTAAAATTAAAATCAAATCACGGTTTATGGGGAAAAAGGAGTTTTTACCTTGGTATTTATTTAAGGATCCTTAGATGCAGCATTTCACCCAGGTGGAACTCTTATGTGTAAATCAGCTATGTGAAAAGTATGAAAAATGCTGAAAATACAGCACAGGCATTCAGATTATATAAAGGGATGCAGGGAGAATATTGTATCTTGCCAAGGACATTTTCAAATAATGAATGTGTCTTGATTAAATTAATTTGTTCCCTTTCTGAAGTCTGGATGTTACGGTCCCAGAACTACCATGACAGCTGACTCTCATGGCTCTCCTGCTGGTAATTTGAATGGAAGCCCAAGAGTCAAAAGGACCAAGGAGATTGTCTCTTTCCCTCTAATGAGGATCGTTCTGGGATTGGGCAGAGTTTCAGTAACTGGTGTGAGGAGAACCAGTGCTACTGAGGGTATCAGACTCCAAGATTCTCTCGGCAATTCACTTGTTAATGCTAAAGGACATTTTTAGAAAAAGTTCTTCTGTCTCAAAAGAGCCCAGCTAAAAGGAGGAGACTGGAAGACCTGTGTTTATTGCTTTCTTTAAATACGGCATAGCACTTGTCTGATTCTATGAGCAGCTCTTGCTCCTCAGCATGTGCTTGACAGTGTTGGTGAGAGCACCCACTTGTTGGGGGCCTGTGCTTCCTCTGTTCCAGGTTCTCTGAGCCAGACCCCAGCCACACACTAGAGGAGCGAGTGGTGCACTGGTATTTCAGCCAGCTGGACAACAACAGCAGCAATGACATCAACAAGCGGGAGCTAAAGCCTTTCAAACGCTATGTGAAGAAGAAAGCCAAGCCCAAGAAATGTGCCCGGCGTTTCACTGACTACTGTGACCTCAACAAGGACAAGTCAATCTCGCTTCAGGAGCTGAAAGGGTGTTTGGGAGTCAGCAAGGAAGGAGGTGAGTGCCTTTTCTTCACCATTGCATGAAAATAAAAACTGCCAGACAAACATGACAAATAAAAACTGACTTACAGCAAACTCAGGAATCCATTCTCTCCTGGCTGTTTCAAAAGTGCCACAGTTTGTGTGACCTAATGAGTGAGATTAATACACTGCCATGCAAATGTAGTTTGTTACTTGTGTTATGGCTCCATCTTCTATGCCTTATCACAGACCTTAGTGGTAAGCACTATAAGAAATAGGGCAACATATGAGCCTTGGTCAGAACTCTGCTTGCACTGTTAAGTCTTTGGAAACTGTAGTTCAGATCAGGTCCCTTCTGAGTAATATCCTGCTAACAAGATTCTGTTGTCTCAGCCATGCAGGTTGGATGATGTATTGGCCAGCACAGACCCAGTCCTTCTCTGGAGACCCTGTTGACTAACAGAAATAATATTTATTTTCATTGCTAAATTCAGCATGCAGGAAAGTGGATGATGCAAAGAGAACAACTCAGAAAGAAAGCACTGGGCTGTACTGTTGCCCTTTTTCAGACATAAATTGTACTTCACCATTTGGGGAGAACTAAGGCATGTGAATAACCCATTTTCCTTTCTGGTTAGTGTCTGAGCAATCAACCCACCCTCCTGCCTTTTCTTCCTTTTTTCATCTTCACCTCATTCATCTGTTGGGACCCGAACCAAACTGATATTTTTGGAAATTTTAGGAATTGAAACTGTTCAACCCCAATTTAATAGTTATCCATCATTCTTGACTGTGGGCAGCCTTGCTTGGCAGGAGAAGGCAAACAGGGAGATTCCAGGGGACTAATTTCCTGTGCAGGTGTTTTGGCTGTGCAGACAGCTGTTGTTTAAGTGTCATGGTAGTTGGGAAGGGTGGATAGCTTTTTTTTCTCCCATCTTAATCTTTCTGTAGTTCTTTTCTCAGGTTTGGCACAAGTGGGAAGGGAGTCAGTACATTTGGGTGTTGGGAAGTTGCATTTTCTAGGTGCTTTGCAAACATTTAAGTTACCACAATAATTATATAGCTTTACTTGTCAGCTGTGAGAAGCATTCAGCTTCCCTAGCCCAGTGGAGGTGTTTTTTTAGTCATCAGTACCTTACTGAGGAATGACATACCAAAATAGCAATCCTTAATTTTATTACCTTCCCAATAAGATGAATATGCCAAATGAGTTTTATAGCTATTTGGTCTGGAATAAGACTCTCTGGAATCTGCTGCCCTGGCCAACTGACTGTTCAAAATTTATGGAAGGGGAAAAAATCAAAGGGAGAGAAGAAAGAAAATGTGAAACTTTGAGCCCATGTGAAGGGTAAAGAAGGCAGCAAGACATTGTTGTGAGTGCCTGATTGTCCAACTATTTGCTGAAAATACAGCCTTGACCTTTCATGGTTTCTTCTGTTGTATGAGGACAGGACTGTGGTAAAGGGATTCTGATCTTGTTCTGTCACACAGCTCCACATACCCGCTACAGACAATGATAAACCTTGAGGATCAAAGATAAATGGATAAGTTAAAGGATGGTGAGGACTAAAAAGCAGTGCAGGGGGAAGTGCAGAGAGGAGGTACTAATATGTAAGAAACAACTGAGGGAGAGTGCTCTAGAGGTGCGGTAAACAAGTTTGTGATGGATCTTTTCTAAGAAGTCACGAAGTTGTGAGGTGGTATATGACATGTTTTTCATGCTTCCTATTCATAAGAAGTGCTAAATTTTGAAACAATCAGTATCTTTGCCTTTGACACAGTCCCCCACAGATCCTCTCTAGACTGGAGAGAGATAGTTGGACTATTAGGTGGCTAAGGAATTGGTTGGATGGTCACATCCAGAGTGTAGTAGTCAACAGCTCAGAGTCCTGATGGGCATTAGTGGCAAGTGGTGTCCCTTGGGGTCCATACTGGGACCAGTGTTATTTAATATCTTCATTAAGGACATAGTGGGCTCAAGTGCACCCTCAGCAGATTAGCAGATGACACCAAGATGAGTGGTGCAGTTGCCACACCTGAAGGATGGGATGTCATCCAGAGGGACCTGGATAAGCTCAAGAAGTGGCCCTATGGGAATTTCATGAGGTTTAAGATGACTAAGGGCAAGGTCCTTTGACTGGTTCAGGGCAACCCCTGGTACAACACAGGCTGGGGCTGAACAGAATGAGAGCAGCCCTGTGAGAAGGCCTTGGGGGTGCTGGTGGGGGAGAGGCTGGACATGACCCAGCCATGGGCACTCCCAGCCCAGAGAGCCAAGTGTGTCCTGGGCTGCATCCAAAGCAGCGTGGGCAGCAGGGCCAGGGAGGGGATTGTGCCCCTCTGCTCCTCTCTGGTGAGACCCCACCTGCAGTGCTGCATCAGCTCTGGGGTCCCAGCACAGGAAGGACATGGACCTGTTGGAGAGAGTCCAGGGGAGGGCCACAAAGATTAGAGGGATGGAGCACCTCTGCTGTGAGGAAAGGCTGAGAGAATTGGGATTGCTCATCCTGGAAAAGAGAAGGCTTGGGATGACCTAATTGTGCCCTTCCAGTACCTGAAGGGAGCCTCCAAGAAAGATGAGAGTGACTTTATACGAGCACAGAGTGACAGGACAAGGAAGAGTAACTTCAAACTGAAAGAGTAGGTTTAGATTAGGTATGAGGAAAAAATTCTTTGCTCTGAGGTTGGTGAGGCAGTGGAACAGGTCACCCAAAGAAGCTGTGGATGCCCCATCCCTGGAAGTGTTCAAGGCCGGGTCAGATGGAGCTCTGAGCAACCTGGTCTAGTGGGAGGTGCCCTTGCCCATGGCAGGGAGGTTGGAACAAGATGAACCTTAAGGTACCTTCCAACCCAACCCATTCTATGATTCTGCAGTTTTACCCCTTCTCTCACTTCCCTTTATCCTGATCACAAATTCATGTAGTCAGTCCCTATATTTGGCTGTCTGTTTCTTTCTCTGTACCATGGCCTCCAAAGATCTGCTGGGGCTGAGGTCATGGTGGGTTCAAGCCAAGAGCTAGCTAGTACTTTCAGTTGTAAACTGCTAGTCAGATGAAAACAAAACTTTTCATGGAAAGGTTTCTGTTTCAGCAAAAGCTTTGTTTGAAAGGTTCTTCTGGTCTGCCCTGGATAAAAAGGAGTTGGAGTGAGGCAAGAAAGGTTATAATTTCCCTTTGATATACTTCATTGCAAGTGAACTTAGCTCAGATGTTCCAAATCCCATTTGGGTATCCAGTAGCATAAGGACTAAAATGAATTGGGTCATCATTCCAGGTGAGTATGTCTCTTTCTAGGCAAATTGAACACTTGTAATGGTTTTGCAAATAAAACATAATACAAATTTTGTAGTATTTGGAATGCTGAGGAAAACAGATATTAAGCATTCTGCATTTTTATCAGTGTTCTGCTTTTTTTTTGGTGGCCAGTTCCATCCAAACGTGGAAATAGAGTTGCTTAAAGGAAGCATAGGGCACAGGTAACACATTACTGTTATATGCCTCTCAGGGCCTAGAGAGTCCAAATAAGATTTATATGTGGGGATTCAGCTGGTGTATATGTAAGGACAAACCTGAATCTAAGATCTTTCCAGCTTAGAATCAAATCTGTCTGAGATGCATAGTTCTGTCTGTCTTCCCTTCCTCAGAAGGCTCTTCATGCTGTGGTAACCTAATATGTGGGTATTGCCAACTGGTGGTTCTCTAGTGAGGAAAACAGCCACCCAGTTATCAGAAACCCTTCTTTTTTTCCATCCTTCTGGTGACCCAGAAAGCTGCTGGCAAATCTGCTAGGTCTGGTGGCCACTTTGCACAGCTCTTGTCCCTCTCTTTAAAGCAGACTTGTTTCTATCAGGTGCTACTGCATGAAAAAAATGCCATTCTTGGATCTCAGAATAGAGTAGCCACATAAGAGTCAGCCTTTGAGTGTTTGCAGAAGCCTGCAAATAGTTTCTTAAACTGGGGCAGAACAGGCAGGCAGGGCTTTTAGCTTGGAGTATGCCAGAAACAGTCTCTGCCATCACTTGATCTAGGATTGTCTGTTTGAGGAATTGTGGAAGGAAAACAGACTGATTTACAGCCTGTTAAAAGTTAGCTTTCCTCGGTGTAGTCTGCACAGCCTGAGTTAAGGGGGGAACCATCTGTGATCAAAGAACAAACTTAGCTCTGCATTAGTCAAAAGGCAGGATCCTTGAGAGGAGATAGACACACATTGTAAAGCTTTGCTGGAAAGTTACTGGGCCCAAGATTAATTGGAGTCCAGTGATGTTGGAGATGAGGGCTGTAGATCTGAGTGAGGCTTATGCTAGCTGTGCTGGCTGAAAAATTACGGAGTTGAGTTTTACCTCTATAGTCTTCCAAATTCAGAAGACAAAGTCAGCATTTTGTGCCTGCCCAAAGAGGAGCTAAGGGAATAAGCAGCAAAGAAGTGTCCCTGTGCCAGCTGACGGGAAGTTCCCTTCTGCCAGCTCAGATCCCGTCATTGCTTTGCTGTCCAAGAGCTTGTCAGATGGTAGGTGTTGGGCACGCTTCACAGGCTGTGAGGACATCTGAGGTGGAACCCAGCCACCAAGAGTGCAGTCCAGAAACAGGACTGAAATATCTTAATTAAAAAGTGTTCATGTGTAATTAAACAGAATGTCACTTTCCACTGAATCTGAGGAAATATTACAGAAAGAAGGAAAAGTAACAACGGACAATCTGAACAGCAGATTTCATTCCATGATGTTTTGGACCTTTCTTATTGCTATCTTCAGAATTAACTGCATGCTTGGGAGGCTGGGAATGAAGTCACTCTGTATCATTACTGTGCAAACAGCTGTGTGGGAGAAGGTAGTCACCAAAGAGCAGTCACCTGGGAAAGGCCTCTGGACCAATCATGATAGAAAATAACAATCTGAGTGGCCTCAAGAAAACTGTAACCAGGTAATGACTGAATTAAAAAGGAATTTCAAAGGACATTAGATTAGTCAAAGGATCTGCACTGGTTCTATGCTTGGTTTTGTTTGTCTTGTTCAGATATTCCCCTTTGGAGCTTTGTAGAGGTGCTATGATTTGCCTTTAATATTGACAAAAGTAAGTGATAGTATGAATCAGGACATCAGTATTGTGTTGAGAACACAAGATAAGGGTGTTACTCTCCACAGAAGGTGAAAAGTTTGCTCAGTATGTCTGAGGAATAATTTCTTCCTACAAAAAGCTGCTGGGTTTTCCTTGGGGCTTTTTCTTTTGAAAGACACCTGGCCTAATCCAGTGTGATTAGAACTGTTATCCAAAACAGTGTACTTGTGAGGATGAGCAAATACTATGTTTTATGAAACTTTCTGATGGGATGTTACCTCACAATTCACAAGGGCTTCCCAGCTATATGTTAGTAACCCACGGTCACCACCTGCCATATTCCTTCCTCTCCTTTGTGTCAGCAGTGCAGTGTTGTGGCAGGGTTTCACTTTCCACAGGTTATACATGGCTGGCCTGGTTTGTATGGCAAGCAGGCAGCTGAAGGCAGTGCTCTCTGCCCCAGAGTGGCAGGGGATGAGCCTCAGCGTGATTTCTGCACGGGGCTGTGCCCTCGAGCACACTGGCCATGGCAGGGAGGGATGCTCCTGCCTTCTGCTCACACTGGCCTGGAGCTTTCTGCCTTTTTCCGAAGACAGATAGTGCTCACTCAACTCTTTCCAGAGATAGGTTGTGCTCATGCCCAGCACTGTGCTGCAGGCTTTCCTGCACTGGGTGTTAGAGGCAAGAGGGTTCTTTTGGATGCCCTCTGGATGCATGGCGTGGCAGTGCCCTCTAGGGCCCCGGCAGCTGCTCATGAAGGGCCCAGGCTGCGAGTGCTAGTCAGCCCAGGCAGATCCTCTGCCCATGGCAGCAGAGCCATGTTACACACACAGGCATCAGCAAGCCACAGTGCTGCTGATCCTGGCAGGGCAGGTGGCTGGTACTGGGCTGGTGTTTGGGGGCCTTGGAATAACTTGCTGTGCTTACACAGTTTCTCTTATTAATGTTTTCTAAAGCCAACAGGCAGTCTTGGCCACTGTCACCTTTCTCTCCCCCTGCCATTTTCTTCCCAGCAGCTCTGCTCCCATCTTGCAGCCCAGCCTCCTACACCTCGCCCCTGCCCTCTAAGCTTCTGCCCATCTCGTCCCTGCACAGAATGGCATGTGCTGTAGAGTACTTGATGTACAGAGCAAGCTGTGCAGTCAGGTCATGTGCATGCACAAATCAAAGTCTTAGGTTGGAGTGGAGGGTGGCAACAAGCTTACTGCTGCTGGCTGGGAGCAGGAGTTCCCATTTTCAGCTAATCCCTCCTCTGAAATCAGACGAAGCGGCTTGCAGGAAATGTGACATGCTTTCGAGAGCTCGTGTAATGCCTGAGCTGTCTGTACCCAGTGCACAGTAGGAACAGGTTTATTTCTGACGTGAGAGGCCCTTGCCGTGAGCTCCATCTGGTGTCGGGTGCATATGCCTGTTATCTCAATGCAATCACAGCACTGCCCTTACTGCCAGGTATAAGTTCAGGTCTTTGATTTTAGGCACCTGTTTGTTTGTTTGTTTGTTTGGTCCAAGTGAGAGATTTAATAATCCTGGGCTATCTGTATTGTCTGTACCTTCACTCTCTTCTGGCTGCCCCCTTTCTACATGGCATTATTTTGCTTGCTTGGGGAAACTGTGATACTACTTGCATCCTTCCTTTCTTCTTTCTCCTTCCACAGTTCAGTTTAACCTTGTAATTGTTTCTTGCCCATACAAAACTTCTGGATTTCATGATATTCAGGTACTACAACACAAGTATTTAACATCTCTCATCTCAGGCACATTGGTTAGACTATTGCATGTCAATCTGAAAAGTTTTGACAGAACTTGCCATGAGCGTGCTCAGAGGGGCTCCTTCCAACCTGCTCTCTGGCAACAGACAAGGGAAGGCTCCTTTGCCATGCCATGGCATCTACTGCCTTTAATATGGTTCTTGGATTTTACAGGTAGCCTGAGCAGTTTGCCCAATGGAAAAAGACAAGGCCTTAACCCTTTCAGTGAGTATCTTGTCAAAATGTTTTCTTTTTTCATGTATTGCAGAATTTATTCTCCCCTGCTCTCCCATGGTCACGAATAGCAGTGTAGAAACAACCGGAAACCAAAGTTGTTCTTAAGAGGTATAAATAGACCAACATGCAGCTCCACTCTGTGATTTCGAAGTCCAGCTCTATGTCTTTTGCTGGAATGGACAATACATTGCTAAGGAATTAGATTAAATTAGATAAAGCAGCTATGGGATGAATACTCTCCTATCCTATTCTCCCTTCTTCTGTCAAGCAATAATTTAGGTGATTTGTTGCATTTACATTACATTACTCCATGGACAAGTTCCCATGAAGACTCTATCGTGGTGAAGGTCTGCTCTCCTTTGTATTTCGTGGCATTGAATCACATGGGCCCTTTCATCAGGCATGAACAACAATGTCATTTGTGTTGTGTTTAGACTTGCTGCATCATCGTTTTGTTGAGTACTTCTCATTTTGGATTGTAAGAAGCAGTGAGAAGTTCTCCCCTGTCTCTGTCTTCTGCCACTTGTTCTATAGCTGTCCTACATATGTCTGGTTAGACTCCTTTTTGTGTTGAGAAGACCTAGGCTCTGTATTTGTTTAATGCCAGAAGTCTTCCTATACTTCTTGCTGTCCTCCTTATCTCCTTGGGGAATGTATCTGGTCCTGGTGAGATGGGCTGAACAGAGAACTGAAGATAAAGATCAACTATACCTTGTATGTCATTGATGTGATGTTTCCTGGTGTGTCCTCCATTCTGAGTACGTACTTGATTTTTGCCTGCTGCTAAAAGCTGAGCAGAGGCATTTGAACAATTGCGTGCTCTGGCTTCAGCCTCTTCCTCGTCACTCAAAGTGCTCAATGTAGGACAGGTCATCCCCATTCCCACGCTGCACTGCACTTAGAGACATGGAAAATGATCTGTTGTTTTTATGAGCTGGTCATTAAGCAGAACAGGCACCTTTTGCCAAGCTGTGCAATTGATTGCAAATATGGCTACCTGAACTAATTTTGCATTTGACAATACTCTGTGACAGGGCATGTTGATCAGCTCTGATCCCACTGAGGCCTTTCCTCCCAGTGAGGTAACCTTTCTCCTCTTTGAAAATCAAATCTCTACTTGCGATTTTTCTTTAGCATGTTTTCACCTGTAATTAATCCAGAGCTCTAGCTCTGATCCCATACGAGCTTTGGTTTTTTAAGAAACTTTGATAAGGAGCTTAACAAAAGCTTTCTGAAGAAAGGCCTCCTCCAAGACCTTCTTGTCTGCCAGAAGAGGAGGCAGCTGGCTGTGGCTGATGGGGAGATGGTGGCAGGGCAGCTTGGCAGCAGTGGGTTTCTGCATCAGCTGTGCCAGGTAGAAGAGCAGAGGAAGGAGTGTTGGACCTGTTGTTTCCGTAGACTGCATGCCCATTTCCAAGGAGGAAAGTGGTGTTTTGTGTTTAAAAATATGTCAGTCCCTAAGGCTCCATGTGACTCATTCAATGCTTTTTTCAGCAAGGCTGTCTCATTAGCCCCTGGTTGTTTTCAGCCTCACAGCTTATTCTGGGATCTCAGCTTTCTGGGACCATGGCTTCAGCAGAGGCTATACTGGGTCTTTATCAGTCAGGTTTCTTTTTGTTTTAATTTGCCTTTTTCCCTTACTTGTTGTGCTTCTGTTTCTGTTTGTCATTCTCCTCCTTGCCCGCCCCACCCTACCCTTTCAGTAGGTCGCCTGGTGTAGCAGCGGAAGACAAGAAGGGAAGGCAGGAGCTGACCCAAAGGAAGAAAAGACCCAGTGACAGACAGACAGACACTTTGCTGCTTGTGAGCAAGCACGCAGCATCAACAACATCCAGCATAGCAGAAGTGGCACCAGAATGTTTGCACTTTTAAAAAATTGGTTTGGGTTTGTTTTTAATTGCTTTTCAATGTCATTATCCAATACTTCGGAAAGTGGAGGGAAGTGGGATCATGACTTTTTTAAATTGTAACAGCTACTGATGATGTAAAATTGAGTTCACTGGGACTCAAAGAATTTTATATACTGTATATAAATATATATGTAAATTGTACAGTTGTCTTGTACAGGGATTGGAGTCACTGTTCTGTTCCTCCCTTTGCTTTTGAAGGCTGTTAGGGTTAGAGGGACACTTTGCATTTAATGGATTATAGTAATGCATTCATTTCTGCCACCAAACCATCATTCAGTGGCAAGCCTTGGCAACCCCCATGCAGAAAGGAGCCAGTGTGTCAGCATGAGTCGTTCTTGCAAGTGTGCACACAGTGCCCTAGATACAAATGCTTCTTGAGAGCAGCTGAACCCTTTTCTTACCATAAAGGCTGCTGCGACTCAGGCAATTGGGTTTTTGAGAGCACAGATTTCACCTAAGTATTGGTGCACTGCAAAGCTGCTTAAAGTAGGGATAGAAAAGGGTTGTATTAGGGATGTACAAAAGTGGTTTTTGCACCTGTTGCAAGTTGGGTAGAAATGAAATACAAATGCATTGCTATTCAGGCTCAGATAATACGCTTAGCAAAGATGTGCTATGCCTCTGGAATCTAAAGCTGTGGGAAGGATGTGGGAGCCATAGGCCTAGTAGAGTCAGTGGAGTGAAGTCTTGCATCTTCCTCTCTGACAATGTGTTCATCTATATGTTGTACAACAATAAACATTTTGAGAAGCCTGCTAAAAGCAGCATTGGCCTGCCTTGTGCTTTGCTGAAGAGCAAAGAACACACTTCTCAGTGCAGACAGACACAGTCATGCTACTGGTCCCCAAGAGTCTGCTTTACTTAGTTTCAACACTACAGCTTGGGCCGTGCTCACTGGTGAAGGTCTGTCAGCAGTGACTTTCTTGTCCTTGGTGGTTGTGAATCCAAGCTCCCCTCCTGCACAGAGGTGTGCCTGCCCACTTCACCTGATTTGCTGTTGCCAGTATCTCCGGGGTACTGTGACACTGAGGTGTGATTGGCTGTAACAATGAAGGCTTGGAGTAAGGAGTCTGGCGTTCCTGGAGGCCACAGGGGCTGCTTCAACCACTAGCAGTTTTACCAAAGCTGTTTCTTTGGCAGGGGTGCCCATATCAGCAATCTTAGGTTTGGGCAGAGTGCAGTGGGACACGCAGTGATTTGCTTTGTGTATTTCCAACACTGGCAGCACTCGCCTGTTCTGAGCAGCCTCCCATTTCAGACCTGGTGATCCTTCTGCCACTTACCTCTGGACCAAGAACATGTTAGAAGAAACTGGAGTGAAAGTGATGAAATGACATACAATTGCTTGTAACAGCAATGGGTTACTGTAGAGACTGGACTTACTCCCTCCAGGCTTTGGTAAAAGATGATACAACACAGCATCTTCACTCAGTCATGTCATCATGACAATAGCATGAGATAAATACATCACCAAAAAAAAGTGTCCTGATGCAGTAAGTTAGTGCTTGTTGACAACATGGAAAGGTAAAAAAAAGAAAAACTAGCAAGTTTTTCTATAAATAACTGTTTAGGACTAGTAATAACTCTTCCTCTGGGAAGTATATTTGAGCTAATGAAAACATATGGCATGGTTGAAAACACCTCTGGTAATATCTGAAATATCCCTCATACCACCATAATATAAAGAAATCATCTCTTTAGCAAGAGCAGATCCTGCTGCTGGATCTTCATGGTTTCTCACATACAATGTATGTGCTTTTTTGGCCTGCAGGCTCCCACCTTCTTGATTGCTTCTTCTCTTTTTGTTCGTTGTTATTTTGTTGGGATTTTTTAATACCCAGGGCACATCTTTTGTGTGTTCAAATGATTTGGTTTAGTGTATAGTTAGAAATGTCCCTGTCACACTCACTAATCCTATTGTAGGGAGTAAAGAATGAAAGAAACTGTATTAAAAAAAACCCTCTCCATTTTAATATTCTAGTTTTAGGAATTAAAAGTTCTGGCTGCTGGGTTGGTTGGTGTTCAGTGGTCTGGGGTTTTTTGGTTTTCTTGGGGTGGGTTGGTTGTTTTTGATTGTTTGATTGGGGTTTTTTTAATGTATAGTTACATCCTGCAGAAGCAGACAATTGGATGCCTATAGGAATTCTATCAGCCAGGCACTGGGGCTGGGCAATGCCTGACAAGATTGTGGGGGGACCGCAGAGCTGCTAAAACTCACTGCATCTTCTGGAAATAAACCAGCCAGCCACCACTCCTGTTTGTCACATAAATCCTTCTGCTGACCTCCTTTTTCTCATCCTTGTGTCCTTCCCCTCCAAAAGGCCTGCATTCACATGTGGCTTGCAACTAAAATTGGGTCAGTTCTTCAAGGAATGCAAACAAAGGGTGGCTGTTGGTTAACTTTGGTATTCATGGGTATTCCTGTTGCTAGGCCGGGGACTTTACAGATGGATTGGGGACCAAGCATGACATTGCTTTCCCCTTTCACAAGACATGTTCAAGCCCCTGCATCCTTACTGAATTTGCATGGGCCTCTGAACAGCTTCTGGCGACACTGTACATTGCCATGGAAGGCCCAACCAACGTGACTGTGCTGTGGTAGAGGTCAGGTCACTTGTTCTGGGTTTGTGTTGGAGGATCGTGCAGAGTGTACTGGTCCTGATTCACACAGGACTGTGAGCTGCTGTGAGCTGCTCAACAACCTGTACTCTTCAGATGAGAGCAGTGCCTCAGCTGCCCTCTTCCCATCTTGGTTTTATTACCAGTCCACCTGGCTGCCAGGCCACCTTCTCCTTATCTGGTGGTTGTAAGCAATCTTCTGCTCTGCCTTGCATCATTAGCATCTTCCTGAAGCTGGGACACAGGGAGTATCAGTGTTGTGCCTGAAAGCAGAGTGTGGGCTTGTGTCTCCTCATCCTTCAAGTCCTCCTGGGCCTCTGCAGCTCTACTTTGAATGATGGCTGAAAACAGCTGGGACAGAGAAGAGAACCAGGACTCGACAGTGCAAGTCATCTGTTCCTCTTGGCAGAAGTAAAAAAATCTTTCCTTTCTTGCCGATCTTCCAAGGGCACAGTGTGTTGTAGGAAATTGCTTTACAGTGGGATTCATATGTGTGAAGGCACTGCTTTCCATGGCCTGAGTTTATATTGAACTTACCCTGCCCCAGCTCATTTCTGCCTATGGCATAATTTGTTAAACTGAAAGGCATCTGTTTTGTTTTGGTTTTGTAATAAAATAGATAACTTTTGCCCCAGTGTCTTGTGGTGGTTTCTTGTTGAATCTTGATTTCCAGTTATCCCTACAGAGCTGTAGGAGAGGGAAGGGGACTCCTCTTGCAGAGTCAAGTGTCAGTCTGTGGTTGGGTTCAGAGGTCTGTGATGTTTCTCTCCTGCGTGTAAGCCTCCAGGTTGAATTAAAACAAGCTCCAGAGTGCATCTCTGTGGTTTGATGACAGCTGATCTGCCTAACCTGCTTAGAAAGGCTGTGAAGCTTTAGCAGGATTGTAGAGATGATTGCAGAAGGTGGGGTAGGAGATCTGTAGCACAGTCTCCCCCACCACGGGTAGGAAATGGGCACTGCACCCTGTGTTGTCCTCACCTCCCCCTTTCACATGCGAGCCTTCATACTTCACTTTGCAGGTCATGCCTTGCTACATGGGAGCCTGAAATAGTGTCTTCTAGCTCTTGTCTAAAACCTTTTAATCCTCAAAGTTGGTAAGTAACAAGCCATGCTGGAAAGCTGCTGCTACTGTAAAACATAGGTTTTTCTAGGCTACAAGGAAGTGGCATTCATGAGAGGCTGCAGCACATGGTACATGGCAGAGGAGGCCACACGCTATTCCCTTTAAGTGCATTTGACCAGCTTTGTCATCACTGTCATTTCACTTGATTGCATGTAAATCTTGTGCAATGAATAAGGAGCCAACTCGTCTGTGGCACATGGAAGGCAAGGCAGTTGCAGTCCAGGGGGAAGTTTCTGTTTGTATGGTAGTCACAGGCTGGATTGTTTGTAGATGGCCAGAGAAGTCCTGTGAAGTCCTTAGGTGAAAATTCAGCAATAAAAGAAGGAAATGCAGAGGTGTGACAGCCAGTGCGCATCTGTCAAGATTGAACTGGCAAACCAAGCTAATTTCCTTGCATTAGCAAGGGTAATAAGTTCTGGGGCTAAGGGAAGAGCAGTAGTTGTCTCTGGAGTTCTGCAAGACTTAACTAAAAACAGGAAAAGGATATTTTGAAAAAGAAAAGACCAATTCCTTGGCTGTGCTTCCTGGTTCTGGAGTTGATACAAGGTAGCCCAAGAGGCCATCACCATTTTCCTGGCATTGCTGCCATCCTGTAAGCAAGTCAAAATAACTGCAAAGGGCTTGCTTCTGCCTCTGCTTCCAAGAGTGATACTGCCAGAAGACTTCATTCTCTTCCTCCTCCCCCTGCCTTCTTTCCTCTTATCTGTACCATAACTAACGAAATCGACATGCAGAATGTTGCCCATCTGAATTCTTAGCATCCAGCCCTTAGAAGTCATTTCAGGCAAAATAACTTGGAAACTGTCCAAATGCTGATATTAAATTGGACAGAAGGATCTGCAGAAGTGATGCTCCTCGGTTTGGGAAACACCTTGAATGGAAAGAGGGCTAAAAAAACGCCACCTTAGGAACCAGGAGTCTTAACAGGAAGTGTTTGTTATGGAATGTTTGCCAGAAAACCCAAGACTGGCTACTTTGGGAAGCAATTATGCTTTCTGTAATTCTGCTGAGGGCCTCCTTACTGATTTTAATGGTGGGTTTTGTTTTGCAATGGGGCCTTGCCTGTGCACTCCAGGAGTTTTCTAGCTGTCTAGTTGTTCGGAAAACAACACAAGCTCTTATGTTGTGTGTTGTAGCACAAATCCCATCTCCTGCAAAAGCAAAGGTGAACATTTATTTCACATTGTTTTCTTTCAGCACCTTGGGACTGGGCTGGGGGTCTGCAGCTGAGGCAGAGGAGCCATGGCCCCGTGGTGGGCTCAGCCAGCCCACACCCACAGGCCAGGCAGTGGTGGTGCATGCCCCCAGGTGAGCTAGACCTGCACTGTGCTGCAGGCAGAGGGAAGCACAGGGTGTACACTGGGTGAGGAAGGAGGCAGCTGCCTGTGGCTCAGTGGAGATTGAGGTTTGCACACCTTGCTCCTCTCTGGTGCCAGCAGGAATAGCTCAGGTCTCCTGCCTATGACTCACGACTAGGTGGCCCTAGTTTGGACCTGAGAGGAGTTACTTGGTGCAAGATCTGGGAGTCTGAAGCATAGATGAATACAGCTCACTTTATTGAAATAAAGAAATTCAATCCCAGTACAAAACAGATCCTTAACTCATTGCTTTATGGTGTGTGAACAGAGGACCCTGGTGAAACAGTTCTTCTGTAGCATCTCAGTGCTATGCTTCAAGCACTTAAAAGCTGCAGTTTGAGTGTTCAGTGTCTCATTTCACAGCACAGCTCTGGCCTTGCATAGCACAAGGTGCTACTGCTATGTCCCTCAGTTATGATTTTGGCTGGGACCACTGAAGTGATTCCTGCTGGCTTCTCCATGTCACAAAAGAGCTGACACAGCTCTGGCTGAAGAGAGAGAGCTATTTCTGAAGTGACTTGGATGTTCTCACTCTGAGCTGGCAGGTTGTCTTAGAGAAACCTGGGGCTGAGGCTGGATTTGTTCACCTGCAGCTTGCTCCATGAGTGATGGAGGCATCAGCATTCCAGTCTCTCTTCCAATATCATTGGTGAATATATTCTTCTCCCCAGACCTAGGATGACTGGACAATAATATCCCCTTTATCTTATCTCAAGTTCCTGTCACAGTCCAAATTCCAGTTAGCAGGCATATTTGGGAAGGGTGGGTTTCCATGGTCGCAGATGGACAACAAGGTTTCTTTGCACTCTGCTACAGTGGGCAAAAGTCCTCTGATAATTTTAGCAATGTTTAAGCCATTAACTTGAAACAAGTTTACCAGCTCCAGAGATGCAAAAATTTACTTTTATATTGAGCTGCAGGTGAACAAATCCAGCCTCAGCCACCTTCATACAGCTTTCTCTAAGACAACCTGCCAGCTCAGAGTGGGAACATCCAAGTCACTTCAGAAATAGCTCTCTCTCTTCAGCCAGATGCTGTGTCAGCTCTTATCTTGATAAGGAAAGAGGCAAACCCTGTGAGGAGGGTACTATTTCTTTGTCCTTACTCAAGTGAACTCAGCTGTGATAACTCCCCTGCTGGTGAAGGACCAGGACATTCATACATAGCCTGAAGGTTTTCATCTCTGCTGATGGGCCATAATGGGCCACAATGGACTCAAGTGCAATGATGTTTGAGCAGATGTATGGTCCCCGAGGGTGTCAAAGACTCCTGAAATGATCCACAACATCACATCCAGTTTAAACTCCCTGCCCCAGGGGAGGTACCTGGGTGTTCTACCTGAACTGGAGTGAATATAAGTTCAGGTGTTGTGTTGTGTTTTGGGGATTGCTCCCCAACATTTCTTTGGGAGTTCCCCCACCACCCGATGGATCCAGTCTGCAACCATCACTTTGACCAAGAGACATAAAAATTGCAACAACCGAGTCTCATCATGAGGCCTAAAAAGGTGAGACCTTTTTACTCTTATCCTTTCCTTCTCTTTCTTGCACTTTTTCTTAAGCAGTATTTGTATAATTTTATATTGCAATATTACTGTACATAATACCAAAATGGCTACATACCTGTTTTAGAGTGCAACCAAATGGTTCTGCAATAAACCCTGCATGTGTATATTTACAAACACCACTCATTCAGTGTCATTTCACTCTAATCTGCCCCAAGAGATCTATTGGTAAGAACCCAGGCTACCCTTGCCATCTGCAGTGGGTTCTAACACAAGTGTTGAGATGCCTGCTGCAAGCTTTTTCTCCCCAAAATGCAATTGGATACCAGACCTTTGTAAAGTGAGTTAATCTAAAGTACTTAGATTCAAAAAAACCAAAACATCAAATATAAATGAATTCAGAAAACTCGTAGGCAGAATCTGTGAAGAGATGTCCTAAATGATAAAAGAGATCTGGGGGCTGATAAAAGGAGTCAAAATCCAAATAAGAAACTATCCTGCTGCAAGAGAAATGAAGGGAGTGTAAGTAGAGATCAATAAACTGAATCAAGAGCTCTTCAAGAGCCTGAAGCATGAGAAGAAAAAATATGAAACGTGGGATGGGTGTTGGAGCATTGCAGACTACACGTGAACTGCCAGGGGACTTAACGAGAGCAAGGAAACATCACCTAACTTGTGATGAAAAAAAACTTAGAGAATTACAGACCTGATAGCTCTCTGTGAAAACTTAAAGGAGCAAGCTACTGACTAGTTATTCTCTAATCCTATAAAGGTTTATAAGTTTGTAAATAAATGGCAAGGAATGGGTTTGTTGAGGTTTCACTGAGGACAAATCGTTTCAAACTAATTTGATTCCGTTCTTTGACAGGATAACTCGCCTTGTGGCTAGGGGGGAACAGCACTAGATGTGATATATCTTGACTTTGGAGATGCTTCTGGCACTATCCCAGAAGACATTCTCCTAAGCAAGCTAAGGAACTGCAGCCTATTTAGATTCACAATACGTTGAGTTCAGTGTCAAAGTCAGAGGGCTTTCTGGGGAAATCTTCCCAGTGATAGTCCAGAGTCCATATCTATTCAGTATCTTCAGCAGTAACTTTCAGAAATTGCTTTGCTATAAATTTTCCTGATGATATCGAGTGTGGGGTGGGGTATTGGGAGGCCTGGGGAAGGTGTCTATCAGCACCTGTGGAGGGTAGGATGTGAATGGTTGCTAGGTTGAAGAAACAATCCCAGTCAACAGGATGAGTTTCAGCAGAGGCATGGGATGACCTGCCAAGAGGAAGCTGTGAGAATGTGCAGACACAGAGTGAGACCCACTGGGCAGCAGTCCTGTAGAAATTGCTTCTCAGAGGCTGGAAAAAGAAAAAGTGGAGAACCTGAAGGACTGTGCCCCATACAAAATCCTCTTACCATAAGGATAACAATGAACTGTTTTCTATGCCCTTGTCAATAAAATAAAAAGAAAAAAATTAGCAATGCCAACAGAAACCCCACATCTGGCTTTGCTTTAGTTTCTGCCCAAGATGCTCCAAAAGAAGTGGAGGCAATCAAATCTCTTTTGGTAGCTTTAAGAGCTTATTTGGACATCCCTTGTGTTAGTAGAGACACAAAGGTGCTCTGTACAATATGCCTTAGTGCCAAGGATGTGCCATGGGGACTTTCTGAGAACACCTTTGAAGCTTTTGTGTTGAGATGTTACTCCCCACAGCTTTTTCATACACTCAGGTCATACTCATAACTCCTACGGAATGGGACCAGTGTTTCTGAAGCTTATTTTCTTCAACAGCAGAGGCCATCTTCCTGGGAAGGTGTTTGTAACTTCACAACTTACACCCTAA
Source organism: Erpornis zantholeuca (assembly GCA_013400515.1). NCBI lineage: Eukaryota > Metazoa > Chordata > Aves > Passeriformes > Timaliidae > Erpornis > Erpornis zantholeuca. The sequence continues at coordinate 42,982 of VZTN01014902.1, forward strand.
CAAAAATTGTTTGAAGAGTTTATTTCTTTAATTCACCCAAATTTCACACACTTTTCAAAGTACTTCCTAGGCCTGTGGAGTTTTTTATTGCATTCTTGAAACTGTGCCAATTTCAAGCACAGTTGAGTGTGTGCCCAGCAATGAGTTGTAGGTGGGTCATGATTATTCTTTTAGCCACACCCCCACTCAGCTGGTACATGGCAATAGCAATGGTACAGCCTGGGACATGGGTGAGTGCTTACATTTGCAGGGAGAGCACCTGCTGAGCTCATCCACCTCACATGCCTTTAGACTCCATGTCTAAGCTCAAACTACACCCCAGGCCACATGTGGCTAAGTGCAATGTGGAAAAGGCACCAAGGGTATCTGCTGTTGGCAGTGGGGCAAAAGTATGAACAGACCCCACCAGCCACCTGCAGGAATGCCCTGGGGCTGGTCTGCCCCTGCCACATACCTCTGGGCAAAGCACAGACCTCCTGGTTGAAGGGAGGGCAGGGAGGAGGGGTAAATCTACTCATGGTGTTAATCATCTATTAATTTTAAATGACTCATTTAAATAGCGGGAGGCACTTAATCTCCTCCTGCTGCAGAGGCAGGTTGGGAGCACTGTGTGCTCTGCTGGGCACTAAGCGGCACTGGCACACAGAGCTCTGTCATTAGCGAGCTGGCTGCTGCTGGCACATGCACACAGATGACAACGTCATTAAAAACATTTTTTCCCATCTAATACTCCAAAGGTTATTCTTGGTGACAAGTGCTTTCCAGCTTGTGGCTGGGGCTGAGCAACTGCTGCTCCCACTTGTGCAGGCTGGCTCCTACTGAGGCCATATTCAACCATGACCAGATCTTTTGGATGCCTTTCTCTTACCATCTAGATCTATACCTATGTCCTGTTGTGCTGTTGAGAGGTGGATGAACAAAGGTCTTGTTGCCTCTAGTTTATCTCACCAGTGTCCAGATACAATACTGGGTGTCCTCCAAAATGTTTTCCCAAAGCAAAAGGCTATGCTGTTGGAGACATGCAGGTAGGCATCATCCCACTACAGCAGCTGAAGCTTGACACATGCAGCTCATGGGGGCTTCTCCTTGCACATGGTACTGTGAAGAGGCATCATGTTGGTACTTAGGGAGGGAGAGTAGTGGAGGGCTCCTTCCACGTCAGGGACAAGTGACTTGGAATCCAGTCCAGCAGCGCCAGACATGGAATCAGAGGAAATATGTATCACAGAATATTTTTGTGGTTTGTCTGAGGTTGTCCAGAAGAGCCCTGATGACACCAACACCACAGTAATTGCCAGAAAGATAACAAAGCCCAATCCACATGCAGCAACTGCCTCCTTCCTAACTTAAAACCTTTGCTCAAACACTTCCATTTCTCACCATACAGTACCACATCAGATTCCTGATGCTTGCACACTTCTTACTCATCCCAGCCTTCTCTGGCTTGGCCCCCTTTGGTCCTGGATCTAAGTCTCAGAACCTGTGGGGACCAGAATATTTCTGTGCAGTAGTGGCAGGAAAACAGCCCCAAAGGGTCCCAACCTCCTCCCCCCACCCCCTCCACCTGCTCCTGGTCCCATCACTGGAGTCAAAGGCAATGAGCCAGAGCCAGAGCTGGAACTTGTGTGTTTCCCGTTAGGTCAGAAGTAGGTGTGGGCAGGAGCCATCCAGCAGGGCAAGAGGTAGGAAGTGACCCCACAGGACTGTGGAAAGGGTGGGGGTGTGCAGGACCCAGTAGGGCAGTGATCTCTTTGTGGCTTTGCCAAGCTCTGGCTGCCCAAGGAAGCAACGTCCAGGGCAGCCTTCCCACGGCTGCCTCCTACTGCACGAGTGACCAACTGGGAATCCTTCCACCCCAGCTGAGCATTTTGCATTGCACTGTGAGGTGCCCAACCCCCAGTCTCCCCTGGAACCTCCTAAATGGGCCCCATGCTGTCAGGCAAACATGGGAGACTGGGGTTATGGGCTGCACCAGCTGCCCCTCTGCTGCAGAGGGCATGTAATAACAATTCTAGCTCAAGGGCCACTGTAAAGGACACTTTGAGGGTCAGGTGTCCAAACACAAGTGGAAAAAATCAGTCAGTGATGACGTTGGGTGAGGAGGCAGCATGGTACTGGCCAAAACTGGGACACAGTTCCTGGAAGGCTTTTGGGGGATAGGTGAGTGTCTCCTCTTAGCAAAATGCTTCTTTACCCAAAGGCTGATTTTTGACCAGCACCTATGCAGTGCAGCACCCCCAGGACAGCAGAACCTGTGGGGTTTTGTGGGTGCGCTCTGTGGCAACAGTGATGGGAAGGCAGCCAGAGGTATCACTGGCCCCACACCGTGCACAACCCTTAGACAACGTCCCCATACCATGGTAGGCCCCCAGAACAAAGCAGCTCCTTTGATCACCTCGGCTTTTCCCTCCTGATGTCAGGATGTGTTATTTACTCTCAACCACAGCAGTGAGGCAGGGAGGAGGCAGGGAGGGAAGATGTGCAGCCCAAAGCAGGAGGGCTGTGGGAGGGGTCAGCAGCTGTTTTGCAGGCTGCCATGGGAAGTTGATGGGAGAAACAAAGGGGAAAGATCAGCAGCAACAAAAACAGCAGCAAAACCTCCTATCTGCCAGCTAGGCAGGGGCAAGTGCTGCAGGGTCCTCCCAGCAGCACCCAACCAGAGGGCTGGGGTGGGGGAAAACCAACCACAGCTATTGCTACCAAGTCCAGGCAGCTGCCCCAGGGAAAACAGAAGCAAGCAGATAGTTAGACTCAAAATGAAACATAACAGCTTCAGAAAAAAAAAAAAATCCCCAAAGGCATCAAATCTTTTGGTTTTTTTAGCTTGCATATTTTTTAATGGAGTAAAAAAGAAAAATAAAATGAACATGCCACAGATGTCAGCCTGGTGCAGATCGCTCTTCTGCATGGAGGGCACCAGAGTCCCCACACAGTTCCCTCATGGCAGCCAGTCCTACCCCCGCACTCCTTCCCTGCAGTCAGCTGGAGAAGGAAGTGGATGAAAAGCACATGGTGGATACAGCACAAGCACAGAAGAAGAGCACAGCAGCACCCCAGGCTGGGTTTTAGCCAGGGATGGCTTTGCTGGCACAAGTAAAATAAAAGCTCAATGGATTCTGTATGTCCCAATTAAAAACAGCAACAATAACAATTTCCCCTAAACAGCTGCACTTTAAACCCCCACAAAAAACATTTGGGGACTCTTGTAATTTTTCTTTTAGTATCACACATGTGAGCTCTGGGGCTGATGGGCAGCATGGCAGTGGCAGAAGCTGCTCTTGGTGGCTGCTGACACTACTGCAGCCAGAAAGACCAGCAAGCTTGGCAAGAGCCTGACCTCAGGGCCTCTTGTCCATGTTTTTCAGACCCTTCCCCAAAGGCCTGCAAAGGGAGGGTCAGGAGGCAGGATGTCAGTGGCTTTCACTCACTGTGACCTCCCACCAACAAATCTCTGGCTGCTCATCAAGAAGGATCCCTCTTCTCTGCCTCACGTGTACACATTTATATAGAGACATAGATATCTGATAAACATTTTGTATGAAAATAAATACTTCATGTGTGTGATAGGAACCATCATTGCCTCCATCTAGTCACCTGCTATATTACATCTCTTTTTGTCCATGACAATCTTGTCCCCATTGCTTTTTCCCTAAGCCATGGGCACCTCCTTCCTGCCTCCTGGGGCAGCCAAAAGCACCACAGCAGGCAGAACTGCATCTTTTTTTCCAGCCCTTCTCTTACTGCCTCCCAAAGTTTGGCTTATTTTAGGGGACTTGATAAAAATGGTTCCTTTTAACAGCACCTGTTTCTTGATAGAAGAAATGATCTTCATCTCAAAAACACTTTACAAAGAATAGGATTTTAACATTCTCTTCCAAGGCCCTCAATTAAGAAATATGTTTCTAGATAGCACTGTTTATATAGATACAGGTATAGTTTTTATTTATTTTATTACCAACCCAACATTTCAATTTGCAGCTGTTGATGTAACTCATGACATACTCTTATGGTGGTGGTTTTTTTTCTTCTTTATCCTTAAAAAGAAATGCATTTCAAATTAAAATTATGCTTTTTGTCTGTCTGGTGTTCCTAAAAGGTACTTGAGATGATGCAGGAGTCCTGACGTGGGTGGCAGTTTTTAAGCCCGTACCTGTCAATGGCCTGGAGGCCACCACCGAGGTGTGGGTGCTGTGAAAACTGGGACAGCAACTGAATGGAAGGGCAGCCACTCCACAGCTCTGAGTGGGATGGTGCTGGGAACATATGGGCACGCTATCCAGGTTTTCCTGAATTCATTTCCACCTCTGAGCAGGAGGACGGTGCAGCAAACCTGCCACCACCACCATGCCAAGGAGCCGGTGCTGCTTTCCCTGGCCCCCTTGCTTCCCCCCAGGGCAGGCTGTTTTATTTCTTTAACAGTTGTAAATTAACATAATTTTCTCTCCCTGCAGTACCACAAGCTCAAGATTAATTATACAAAGAGAAATGCCATAGTCAAAATATACATGACACGTATTGTATTAGAGGGTTGGGGGTTTTTTCCTTCTTTTTTTCTTAGCCCAGGCAGGTGATAGAGATGCTACATGCTCCAGCCTTTGTCACAAAATGTGTGTGACTGTGTGTCTGTATTTGTATTAAAAATATATCAGTCTGTGATGTTCTTTAAAAAGAAAGAAATGGAAGGCAGCAGGGGAGGGAATGGGTAATAGTGAAAAAGTTTTTTGACTGTGTCACAGTCTTTTGTGGCTTCAGAAATATACGTTCAATTCCAGCTCTGATGGCAGCTTGAAGCTTTGAGTTTAAATTTTTAACATTTTTCAGATTAAGTGGTAAAAAAAAATCTATCAGCGTGCTCCCCCAGAACCAAAAAGCAACGAGCAAACAGAAAAAAAAAGAAAAAAACCCCACAAATTCCTGAACCAGACTTCTGTAATTCTCAACCAGTAAAAATAAGGAAACATCTCCTTACAGTGGAGGGGTGCTCAGCAGGAAAGGAGACGACCCCTCTGGGAGAGGTGGCCTTTGGAGACGGTTGAAACTTCATAATTTCATTGGCTAGGGTCAGTGCCTGGGTTTATTGTGTTTTATTTCAACACTTTCCATTGTTGCTTTCTTTTGTACTGGTTTTTGATGGGTTCTGTCTCTTTGTTTTTTTCACTCTCTGGTGGTTTTGCCCTTCTTGGCACGCAGCTGTCTGACCATCTGGGCAGTGGCAGCCCCCGACAGACAGCCTCCAACCGCGCTTCCAGGACTGGTGTCCGGTGAGGTAACGGAGGAGGGGGTCCCTCCCCTGGCAGCACCGTCCCTCCACCGCCTAAAACCCCTTGATGTAGCAATAGGCCTCCAGCGTGGCGAAAAGGATGTAGAGCAGCCAGAGGCTGACGAAGAGCAATGTCGTGGCCACTTTGCACCCCCGGGGGCCTCCCAGCTCCCCCCCAAGGTGGGGTCGCCGGCGGTAGAGGAGGACGCTGATGCAGATGAAGGCGAAGATGGTGAAGAGGGTGACGGAGAATGCCAGGGTGCCTGCTGACACCTGGAACTCCTGCCCCTGTGATGCCCAGTAGATCGCTGCCACTGACCATGCCAGCCCGATGCCCAGGAAGACGTTGACGGCATTGCTGCCTGTGACATTGGTGATGGAGGCGTCAGCGTACATGTCCTGGATGGCTGCGGCTTTGCTGGCGAAAGTGTCTGGAGTTGAGGGAAGAGGGAAGGAAAAATCACTGGGGGTCCAACAGGAGAAACAGACAACACTTCATGTCTGTGGAACTATGGGAGGCTCAGGTGTGGCACTGACCAGGTTAGGACACAGACCAAGAGGTGCACAATCTCCTCCTAGTTTCAGGGATCCCATGTTGCCAAAAAGCAGGGTGCAGACCTTGCCTGGGGACAAGGCTTTGAGGATACAATTCCCAGCCTGAACCCCACCCCATGACAGAGCTTCTCCCCTGGAATCAGGAGTATCTCCAGAGGACTTACCTTCCACCCCATCCCCTCCCCATGGCCACCCTACCTGGTACAGAAGTGCCAAAGGCAACGAAGACGACGGCGGTCACCGAGTCCTTGAGGCCAATGGTGCAGCCGAAGTGGGAGGCGAGGTCGCCGATGACGGCCGTGAGCATGCCGATGATGAGGATGGAGACGACGAAGCAGGCCCAGCCATTGCAGTACTCGGTGGGGGGCACGCAGGCAAACAGCACCTTCCAGAAGACGGTCAGGAAGTGCATCACGTAGTCAAAGCAGGATGGCAGGCGCTCCTCACCAGACTCATCCTCATCCTCATCGCCTGCTGCAAACAACATGGAAGGAGAGATCCAGCATTCATCCCATTGGGGCAGCTTGTGCTTCTCTCCTCCACCCCAGGGCTCCGGGAATTCTGCTCTCCTGGGACAAGGTGGTACGGTGCTGGCCATGACAGTGAATTCAAGGCACACCAGGTCCTTCAGTGGTGGGTGAGACTCGGCAAAAAGAATGTCTCCCAGCCACCCAGAGCCCGCAGGGATGGGGAGTGATGGAGTGGGGTGTTGTACCCACTGAGGGGCAGCCCTGTCCCCATACACAGGCAGTCACATAGGAGGTAGTCACCCTGTGGAGATCATTGCTGAATGGCAGGAAGAAATTACATAGGCAAGTGATGTTCTGGGCCAAAACTAGTGGAAAGTAATAGAAATGGGAAACTAGAGAGATCTCTTGATCCTCCTGCTCCAGAGCATGGGCTGGACCATCCACTGCCTCCTCTACAGATGGGTGGAAAACACCCCTTTGGGGCAGGTGCCAAACCATTGAGGAAAAGTTCAGAAAGATGCCCAAGTGCCATTAATGGCACAGATGTGCCTAAAACACCTTCCCCACAGCTGTCTGGCTCTGAAAGTGGTGAGCCCTCTCAGGCAACAGCTGGCAGGTCTCTGGGCCTTTTCCTTCACTAGCTGCTGCCTCATGAGGCAACATCTCCAGTCTGCATGTGGTAACCCTCCCTACTCCCAGAAACTCTACTGGCCATAAGAGGACATAGGAGCTGTCCTGTAGGAGCTATCTGCACTGCCCAGGATCCCAGCCAGGATGGGATTTTACTGCCTGTACACTACTCATCAGATCACCAAAGCAGCGGGAGCACTGACAGCTGATGCAGTCTTTGTAAACTGTCCGTCTGGAGGACGGATCAGGATCTCCTGGGGTCCTCACTAATGTACCTGCAAAAGCCCTGTTTTAGGAGCAGAGGAGCTCTTTGGACTGGCTTTGCTGATAGGTCACCACAGCTGAGCATCACTGACCAGGGATATGCTGTCATTCCAGGCTGCATGAACCCTGTGGATGTCCATATGGATTTTCTTATGTCCCCCTCACCTGCGCTCACAGTAATGGCCTCCATGAACTGGTCCCTCCAGGAATGTGTCCCTACAACCAAAGCCAGGTTTGTCTTCTTAATCAGCTTGTCCACGGTGCTCTGTTGTGGGAATAAAGATGCACAGGAATTAAATCAGCTGCTAGTGGGCAAGGACGATCTTGCAGTGCACTGTGGTCTCACAGACCCTTTCCAAACTGTGGAAGCACAAGCACTCTCCTACCAGCTAGGTATGGCCATGTCCAGAGTTGAGCTCACCTTCTCCCAGGACTGGCTGACCCAAACCTCACCAGAGCCAGCCTGTTTGCCACACCTCAATCCTGATAAGGTTCCTTCTTCCCTCAACCTTGCCTCACCAGAGCCAGCTTTGCTCCTGCCTTCTCCTGTCCACTGGCTTCTTCTGTTTCCATCAGGGTCTTCTTGCTTTTCTCCCTCCAACCCTGCCAACCAGCAGCTGCTACTTTTGACATTTCTTGTAGACTTCACCCACCCTTTACCGCATTACATATTCCTTTTCCTCTTCCAGCAGCCCTTTCCCTGCACATGCTGCCCCCCGAGTCCTGCCCTCCAAGGCCGCTCGACAGTGCCACATGGTTTTCTCCTCTTGGAGGACCCCTAGGACATCCATCTACTGACCTTGAACTCATAGGATTCCTCAATGATGACTTCCAGTTTGGGGTGTTCGCCGAGTATTGGTTTGCCCATCTCTGCAATTCTCTTGGCTTCCTCCTCTTCAACTGTCATCTTCCTCTCAGCCACCTCTGTGAAAGCAAGGCCAACACCAAGCTGTGGGCAGCAGCCAGGACCCTCAGGGCACCATGGGGGCTTGTCTGCAGGGCCTGGGCAGGGGCTTCTGCAGTGCCCTCACAGCTTGCTAAGCTCACGCAGCACTTTGCAGGGCAGTGGTAGGGTGCTGGGCCACAGAAACAAAGGACCAAGAGTTCTGAATACCAGTCACCAAGAACATGGGCAATGTGGTTGCAATTTGTTAAAAAAAAACCCCTTAAATGTTTCTTCAGTCTGTATTGGTGCTCTTGGTTGACACACACCCTCCCATCACCCCTGCAGCAGCCACAGCTTTGGGGAGACCAAGGTACCAAATCGTTCTGCCATTTGGCAGTAGTGCCCTTTAAGATGTTTCTAATACCCTGACGTGCTCCCTGATTCAAATGAACAAGAGACAGAACCTTTTTATCCTCCTATGAGTAGAAAATCATAGTTGGCCTCCTGTGCTACTCAGTGCTTGATCTGACACTCAAACATGCACAGTCACAACCACATGTAAACCACTCATGAACTGGGAAAATGAACAAGAAGTAAGTCATGAAACAAGTAGTCTTTTCCTTTCATTATGCTGTGAGGGTGCTGAGGCACTGGAACAGGTTGTCCAGGGAAGATATAAATGCCCCAATCCTGGAAGTTCAAGGCCAGATTGGATGTGGTGTTGAGCAACCTAGGGAAAGGTGTCCCATGGGAGGGGGTGTGAAACTAGATGATCTTTAAGGTTCCTTCCCACATATTCCATTCTGTAATTCTATATTTAGTTTCTGCTGAAGGAAACCAAACCAGGACCCTGGGTCAGCAGCATGCTGAGATGACCCTGTGTCAGGCTCAGTCTTGCTGATGACCCAGCTAATCCAGCAAGGTGCCTCAAGAGGGTTCTGGTTGCCCAGATGGGAAGGAGCATCCCAACCAGCTGGAAGGGTGCCCTGGCAGTGTCTCTAGGCCTGACCCAGGTCTCCTCTTCTACCCACATGCCCAAGTGTAGGAACATGCTGATGTGCTCTCTGTAAAACTTTGACATCTCAAGAAAGGGGCTGGATTTCCCTTGGGCTTTCTGTGCATGACCAGTCAGGGTGTACAAGTTGCAATACAGGGTCCAGCTGAGCCTGGGAGTGGGAGCTGGAGCTCTTAAGAACCTGCGAGGGCATATTGCAAAGGCAGAGCATCTTGTTCTGGCTAAGCAGTGGGTCAGATGTCACCTGAGGTTCCCTGCAGAGATTACAAATGCCCAGGTAATGCCTCAGATGTGATTAATCCCATGTGGACTCCAGCAGATCTCATACTTCACACCAAAAATCACATAGAAATTATGCAGTCCCAGTGAAATCTATTTATAAACTCTGACTTCTCTCCTCACCTGCCTGGCTAGATTGACTGCAAAGACTGTAAGTCTTGCAAGACCTGCAAAGTTTATAAAACATATAATAACTCCTGTGGCAGGTGACATTACTATAACTCATCAAAGAAACAGAAAAGTTGCATCCATCATTTGAAATCAATGATGTACATCAAAACCATCACTGCTTAGCTCCAAGACACTGTAGTCTGGATTTAGGAATCCCCATAAATTTAGCAAAAATTTACAGAGACAGAGGAGCACAGCACCTGGAGAAGGGCAGTGCAGGATGCTGGTGGGGCAGGGGGCACATATTTTCACTGAAAGGGTAGTTAAGAATTGGAGTCACCATCCCTGGAAGAGATCAAGAAACAACTGGAGGTGGCACTTAGTGCTATGGTTTACTTGACATGGTGGTGTTTGGTCAAAGGTTAGACTCAATGATCTTGGAGGTCTTTTCCAACCTTAATGATTCTATGATTCCATGATTCTATAAAAATGTTCTACTTTATGCTACACTTGGAGGCATGAACGGATGATTATCAAGATTACCAAGAACAAGATTCAAGGTACTTATATTCACAGGAACAAGGAGTCAGATATAATGTACATCTTTTTCTAAGACACGGAACAAAAAAGTCCAGTCTCTGCCTGGGAGTGTGTGATGACAAGCTGTGTCCATTGATGAAAATGCAGGTGCTCACACATCATAGCACATATGTGACTTTGCTTCTGTCTGAGCTCCCCATAACCTGAAGGTCAGGGGCGAAGGCACTCCCTGCTCCGCAAAACCTAGTTTGGCAGATGACCTGAGTGCATGCTGACATGTGCTAACAGTACAGAGCTGAGCAAAAGCACTACGGCCATCCCAGCAGGGTTGCAAAGCTCAGACTAGGTGACAGTCTGACTCACTACAACCTTCCCTGGAATAACTACATCTGAAAAGCTGTGGTCACAGTTGGCGGCACAGTCCCTTAGGCTCCCGCCCACTGGCTGCAGTTGCAGAGTCCAGAAAGCAAATGTCTGGAATCTGAGATGCTCTGAAAAAAGGGAATATCAGGCAGAATTTCCTCAGCTTAACAACTCCAGGGGAAATGATGCAATGAAACCTCAGTCCCCAATCTAACTGATTTGACAAAAGCCTTTGGCATGGTAAGAGAACACAGAGCCTCACGCAAATGTTAAGCCTCTAGGCGAGGCTGAACTGCAGGCAGGTCTGTAGGCACATGCAGTGCAGCAAGTTTTCTTATCTCCACAGGAAGTGGTATCCAACACAGCTTTATCCCACCTGGCATCTTGCTTATGCTAGTTTGTGTACTTGCACCAGGCAGGACAGTACAAGATCTGAAGCCCTCCCTGAGGAGGAAGATCTCCTGCATCTCCTCTCAGAGTGTGCCAGGTCCAGACCTGTTGGGCAGGCTGCACGGGATTGCCTGTGTCCACAGGACCTTGCACTTTCTATCAGGTGGCTTTGTTGTCTTCACAAGCCACCTGTGGATCACCTGCTGATTCAACAAGCAAGGCAATCAAGGCAATCACTTGCCAGGAAGCTCTTAGAGTAAACTAAGCAACACAACCATGTCCAAAAGTGTTTGTCAGCCTGGGGGCTGGATGCTAGCATGAGCATGGGAACGAACACCCCACAAAGTGAAGGTGGTGAGAGTCCTGCTATTCCAGAAGGCACCTTGCCAGCAAAGTGCCCCCAGAGGCACCTTCAAACCCTAGGTAGGCCACTTGGAGTGAAGAGACAAGCTGACTGGCAATGGAGGCCTTCAGCCTACTGACAGGACATCCATTGGGACATGAATAATGAAGGCCCTGATGTCACCATGCAGCTCCTCTGCCATGTGTACAGGGAACTGAGGTGCAGAGACAAGAACATGGGCACCCGAGAAGGCACGTCAAGGGCATCGTGTGGGGACAGATGACTGAACATGACTGCCAAGCTAAGTCTTTCAATGTCAGCTGCAAGCAAACCACAGGAGAACAAGCACAGGGAGCACATCCAAATGGGTACCTCATAGAAATGTTAATAGCAGAAGCTTTTGGATAAGGAAGAAAAGAGGTAATTCCTTAATGTCTCATTAAAATGCAGTCACATTTGTGAATGTGCAACAGGAAAACAAAGCACAGAATCCTAACCAATTTCAAAGGTGCATCTGAAAACATTTAAGCTGCCATTGTATTTTCACTGAGGCTCCATCCTAATGTAGGAGAAAACATCAGGACTCCCATGTCAGTACTGTGTTGGATCTTGCTCAATGTACTCATGCAAGTGATCCATAGGTGTTAAATACCAGCCTGCTGACTGTCCTCTGAAATTAAGGCAGTGGCAGGATGGACAAATTTAGGAGCACAGCTGACATTTTTTTGCCCCAACCTATACTTGCCATACAGTTAAAGCAGAAGATAAGAACCTTCAAAGAGCAACATGAAGCAACTACATGACTCCACCAATTCTGCCCACATACTGTTTAGGATACACAAGCATCTTGTGGCAGGAATCAGTGCCAACCTCTGCAAAAAACCAGATCCCATCCTAAACCTGCTCCAGGCCTGCTTCAGGGTCTGCCTGTTTCAATGGGATGCTGAGGGCTGAGTCAAACCTGTATGTACTGACCCAACAGCTGAGATAAGAACAGCTTACAGTAACTCAGTGGCAGAGAACAATCCCAATGCTCCTGCCTTTCAGCCAGCACAGGAGCCACAGGAAGTTGCTACCCCTGGAGCAAGCGTGGAACATGCTCCCATGCAGTCTGGTGTAGGGCTGGGGTCTCGGAGGGCTCCTCCAGGAAGCAGAGACAGGACATCTATGAGGTGTGTCACACATTACCCCAGTGTGGTAGCCTGCAAAGAAGACTACCAAGGGCTAAAATAAATAAAACACAAAGTCGAGTGAGGATGGGGTGTGTGTGTGTTGGGAGACATATATTTAATTTGGAAGGTCAAGTCTGTCAAGGTGAATGCTGCCAAGCTGAAGCTTAATTATTAACTAGCCTGATTTCTGCTCGTATCTGCATCAGTACCTACATTTCAATGCGGATTGCACCCTGGACTCCCTGCTGTCAAGTCCAATTAAGCCTGATAAGGTCTGGCTGTGCCTGTAGAGAAGAGAGCTTGCCAGGACCTTCTGGGCTGCCTCCATCTCCTCCCTGGGAAGGAGAAGGTGGCCAGAGAGGGGTCCCCTAGACCCTACCTGCTCTGGCACCTTAGGTATGTGCTACCACTGAGTGCTAGGAACCTCTCTGGGCTGCAGGAGCACACACAGGGTGCTGAGGACAGGCAAGCTGGGGCTGCTGTGCCAGCTGCTGCACCAAGGTACCCTGCTCCTGGTGCCAGGGAGCCAACGGGTTAGAGAGAATATGCTACAAGCAGGTGAGACAACAGGTCTGGTAAAATCAAAGCCTGGGTGGGAGGAATGAGGATGAAGTCTGCTTTTGCTTGGGCTACAGCAATGGTCACAGCTGAGACCCACCAGGAAGGGAGCAAGGAGAGGTTTTTGGATGGACCACTCCATGCTCTCATTCCACTCTGCTCAGACCCTTAAAGCTATGACAGACCAGGGGCCCAGCAGCTCCTTGTTACGGTCCTGCCACTGCTGTGCTCTGCAGCCCTGGGCATGTCCCTGCCATGCTCACTGCTTAGCTTTCACCCCACGTCTGTCTCAGTCTGTCTCTCTCAACTTATGCCTGCAGGGCCATCCCAGGACTTGAGCTGCAGTGATCTGCAAAGCACTTTCAGACCTGCACATGACAGGCCATTGCTTGGGCTCGAGATACTGTAAGCATATCCCTTCCTCCTTGTATTTCTTCCAGGGAAAGGGGAGTACTGAGCTGTGTTCCCACATCATGCATTGCTTGCCCACTCAACCACCTTCAGACTGGGGGGGATCAAACAGGAACTAGACATTGCCTGTGGCCTCCTGGACACAGTACAAATCAAAGTTAGATAAAGCCCATTTCTATGGTGTAATCTGACCACTGCATCTTTTGAGCTGAAACAGGGCAATGGGAAGGCCCTGTAACACCATCAGAGAGGTAGATACTCATCACCTAGGCAATGCTGCAAGACTACCAAACAACCATGGACCTGTTTATACTCCCTGACACTTGCTGAATAAACTGGATTAAAACCAGCAATGTATTAATGAAAGATTGCTATGAAGGCCATTTCAGACTCCTTGAGCTATCTCATCTCCATCCATTTCTGGAGTGGTCATATATATCTGCATGAAGGTCACCTCTTTTGGGGATTGTGCTGCTAGGAACAAATTAAAACAACAATTAAAATGGGATTTTTTTTTTTNTAATAAGATATAATCCTGGCTAAACAAAGTAAATAGTGAGCATGAATGAGTTCCTCTCTCCAGAGCACTGTCAGGCTGTCAGTCACAAGTAGGGAAGACTTCTGGCTAAAATACACTCTGGCTTTGGAGATTAGCATATGGATATGCCCTTTACGGAAGCTCATGCACACATACGAGCACTGGCAGCCTGGGCTGCTTTCTAAAATGTAAGGAATCTGCTTACTTAGCCCTGAAAGCTATTTTTGAGACATGATACATCCTGTACACATGCCCCTTAATGCTAACTGGGAAATGCTGCACATTCGTGAGAGGGAGGCTAAAGCACAGGGCTGGGAACTGAGCATTATTCCACTCCTGGCTCTGCCTTGAGATTGCTGCTGACATGACCATCCCTGACTGGCCAGACAACTGGCATCTCTGTTCCTCAGTCTTTCCCACTGCAAAGTGGATGTGGGAGTTTTAATGCATAAATAAAGGAACGTATTTAGAAATAATTTTTTTGAACTGGATGAATATATAGAAATTATAATACAGAAGTATCTACCATTTAGATAATTCCAGATACCTTTAAAGATCTAGATCACTTGAGCCCAAGAACTTTCAAGCAAAGGCTGGAAAGACCTTCAGAGCAGCTCTTCCACTGCTGGCAAAGGCAGGGACAACTGGAACACCTATGCACTTTGGTATTGAGTATTTTCCTGTATAAAGAGTATACAGAGAGATCACTGCCAGTATCAAAACAGAAGGTTAAAAATACCCCTAGACTCTTAAGTCTCTCCACAGCTATCCCATTCTACTCTGAAGCCTGAACAGCTGGTGCTCGACACATGCACCAAGCTTTGCATGGCCTTGCAAGTCTGGCTCAAAGAGCCCATTTGGAAGAAATAAATGCTGAGCAGAACCTGTGCCCTGCCCAATTACTTCACCTTGTGTAAAATTCACAGCCCTGTTTTCCTTGGGAGGGCCCTGCTAGGCCAGGGGGCCAAAGTCAGGATCCCTCACTTCACCCAGGTAAGGGCTCCTGGGACAAGAGAGGCATTGTCACTTGGGCTCATCCATCAGGGCACCCACACCTTCTGTGAAGAGAAGTGATCGCTCCCATGAGCGGGGGCTGTGCAGCTGCTGGCCCTGCAGGGGCTGCCAAAGCAGTGCCATGGGAGGGCGAATGCCCAGGGCTGCAGAGGAGAGCCAGGGCAGTCCCAGGGACACATCCCTAGGAATGGGATGCTGCCCAGGATGAGCTGCGCAAGCAGTTCCAGGAGGCAAGGGCCGAGGCGCGGGACTGACGGATTCCACTGAAACGTTCAATAATGCAGTTTTTAAACAAAGATTCCCGCGCGCCATGTAACCCAAATCTAACATGACACAGACAAAACGAGGCAGTCGCTTCTCTCCCCGCTGATTAGCCGTGATTGCTGCTGAGTGACACTCCAGCACGTGCCTGCTTGCCGGCCTGCTGCCGGATTGACACACGTGGGGGGGCCAAGCACCGCGAGCCCAAGGCACGTCACACGCACAGAGGGCACTCTGAGGCAGCTCGGCAAGGGGGGCACCCCAGGGACCCCTCACCAGACAGAGAGAAAGCTCTCCCTTCTTATGAACTGAAAAGTAACTTTTCATAGCTGTTGACCATCATCTCCAATAACAGCTGCCAAAAGCAATCGGGCTGGATCACAACAGAGGGAGGAAAGTTATGTTATTTTAATAGGAACTATTTGGTTCCTGGGGTTCTGATCAAATTAGGCAGCTACTGAATTAAAGCAATGAAATTACTGGGAAGGAGGCTGTGCTCAGCTTATTTCCAGTCCTCCCAGATCTGAAGAGGTAACAAAGGAAACCATCCAAACCATTCCGAGGAGTTTTCCATAAACACCCTAAGGTGATATGTGGGGAACTGGAGATTTCTGCCTGCCACTAGCAATTTTCTAATTAGTCCAATAGCCAACGGGCTCAGGACATCCCCTGTGCAGCAGATTTGGCATCCTCTGAAAAGGGGGAGGACTGAAGCCTGCATGACAGATGCTGCTCCTTTGATTTGCAGCACATCTCAGGCATCATAAATTCTTTGGTTTTCAGCTCTGCTCACAACCCTGTGGGATTTCGAGCTCCTCTCTGCACCCTGCATGCCCACCCTTATCTTTCAAGAAATGCTTCTCTAGTGCAAATTCAACAGTAATCACATCTGGAATTGAAGGAATAATGACAATACAGGAGGTGTACATTGCACCACATAATAAAGACAGATAAAGGGATAAAGACAGACCAGTGTAATGGGGATTTGGGGCAAGGAAGAGGAGCTCAGTATTAATACACATGAAATCCTGACACAGGGAGAGGAGATAAAGAGTGCAGAGCCCGAGCTGAGGGTGAGGAGGGAAATGGTGCTGGTGCTGATCATATTCTGGCAGCAGTGCTCTGGTGCCGGGCACACCCTGGGGACCCCCCAGGATGGGAGGGGGAGAGCATACGGGTGAAGGCACTGAGGGGTGACATGTGACCCTCCGTGGGAAGGGGACACCTGCACAACCTTGTACCCTTGCCCACCCCACACAGCACTGTCTCACGCTGCAGGAATGCCACCTCCTTGCAGAAATCCCTGTCTTCCACAGTGCATCAGCACAACCCAAGCACCAGAGTTGCCTTAAGAGAGGCTCGAGTCACAGCTTCAGACCAGGCACAGCTGTATGTGTTACTTTGCAACTCTGCCTGGATCATTTCCCCCAAACTGCAAGGAAAAATCTGGAATATGAGAAATGCTCTTAGATGTCAATCAATCGCTGTTATTTTCTTAATTGTTGTGCTCTTAACTAGTTCATGCTAGACACAAACAACATGAGCCAGGGTTGTCTACAACACAACAAGCACAAACATGGGGGGGTCTGACCAAAGGGGACGAAAAGAGAGCCAGAGCAGCCAGAGGAAAAGAGAAAAAGCACTTACCTTGTGTGAGCAGTAGGGCTGTGGTGAGAGAAGAACACGAGAAAGACAGAGGAAAGAAAAAGAGGGGAAAAAGTTAATATCCAATGGGGAAAAGCTGTTTTGCAGATGAAGGCTGTCAGTGAGCAATGGACACGGTGCAAGGCAGTGTTCGAGCTCACGAGGGCTGCATGTAGGGCACAGGCTGGGGAGCAGACACCAGAGCAGCAAGATGGAGAGGAGACTGGGGTGCTCCAGTAAGCACCACGGCACTGGCTCCCCAAAGTCACCCCCTCCCCCCAAGCAAAGCAGAGGGATGGGATGCAGCTGGGCAGAAGTGGCAAGGAGGGAAAGGGAAAGGGGGGAAGGAGGGCAGTTACACTTGCCATTGGGGCCTGGTACAACCCTAACTGACCCAAAGGCATGGGAGGTGCCACCACTTAAGCTGGGTATGTGTGGTTGTGGTGGGGCTTGGCACAACTGAGGAGCCCAAATAAACTTGTAGGTATTGAGAAGAAAAGGTGATGGGCAGCTCATTGAGAAGAGCAGCATCAGAGGGAGGCATTGATAAAACAGGTGGCCTCCAGTGTCAACAGGGGCAGAGGGTAACATGGCCATGCATCATCCCTCAGGATGATGGCCTGGCTTACCTGCACTTATCCCACATCCCACAGGTACCACTTTCAGAGGGTCAGGGTGCCTAGAGGAGCATAGGCACACATAAAGCATCACTGTTTGAGTCCTCCTGGCTCTCTTTGTTCCAAATTTCTAGTCCTGATAATGCTGCATGGACACAGGCCATGTGACTGCATGGTCCTGTGAGATTTGAGGTGGGAAGAAAGGAGGAGAAAGGGGCGAAGGTCCTTGCAAGGGGTGACCTGACCCTGGCTTTCCAAACAGACATAGCCTAGCCCCTTGGGCAGTGACCCCCTGACCCCCTTCTCTCTTGATTTCCCCACTCTCCACAGCTGTCACAAAAAAACATCTGGCTGGATCCCTCTGAAGTGTTACCCACAGACAGCCACAGATTACATCCAGGTATCACACTAGCTACAGCAGAGTCTGTATAGCAAAAAAACCCAAATGCTCTTTGAGAGGGGTCAAGCACCCTTAGCTTTAACTTTTACTTGTCTTTCAAACAGCAAACCAATCCCCAAAGACTTGGTTGCATGTGATGAAAGTATTGTAGTTACTAACACTTATTATCATAAACTTTTAATCTCAGAAGCTTAAAACTCTGCACAAAGACTGAGTCAGTATTAACAGCCCTATTTGACAGATGGTGAAGCAAGCAAAAAGAAGCTAAAGGGAACATTTTGCAAACTCAGAAGTGGGCTGAAGTCCAAAAGTGCTAATTTTTTCCCAACTTGCTGGATTGGGCCTCTGAAAAGCAGGCACTTTTATAAAGATGCACCCAATTGTATCTGTGCCATTTGAAAGTGATTTCCTAAGCAATTTATCAAAGGTTGCACAGTGCATCTATGGCAGAGCCAGGGAAACTAATCCTGAGTCCTGACACCCAGTCACTTCCTTGCTCTGTTGAGCAGCAGCCATGGGCCCAGCTTTCCCAGCAGTTTGCAGAGAGACACTGACCCAGTCAAGATCTTCATCCATTGATTCATCTCCCAAGCTGGAAGTTCTGTGGGCAAACCAAGAGATCTCCCTTGTCCATGAGGGCAGGCAGAGACACAGTGAAAGGGGAAGGTGAAATGAAGAGGCTCCTTGCTGAGCATCCCTTCTGTTTCAGGGTCAATTCCTTTTGAGAGTCAAAAACTTTGGGGAAACCATTCATGAGTATGTTCTGCATTAATTACAGTGCCACGGAACCACAAGATGCAACGGGATGTTTGCTCTGCCTGCACCACCTCCTGCCTCCTCTGCCTGCACCACCATCCACACACCTCTCCTGGAGTCTCCAACAGGCTCATGGTACACGAATCTGGAGCTTCCTTGTAGCTCTGTCCTGCTGCAGTTCCTGCTGTCATGTGACCTCCTTACTATTCCATGGTCTTCTGGTTCTCCAGACAATGTGCAGAAATTTAATTTGCCTTTTGCATTACAAGCATTAGTACAATGGGTCAATTTGGTGTTCAAATGTAATATAATGAAATATTACTGGGACCCTAAGCTACTGTGGCTATTAAAAAAATTACTGGCTCCTCATGTTTTTTTAAATTGTTATTATACTATTCTGGAATTTGAGTTTATTTTTTTCCCCATTTGCTTGTGAGCCTGAAAAAGAACAATTTTTCTCCCTTTCACTTATGCTATGATACATGAATATTTGAAGAAGCCTATAAAGCTATGAATGAAACATCAAGAATACAGCATGCAGAAAGCCAAGGGATTATTTTATCTTTATATTTCTGAGTGGATGCTGTGCATGCAAGCAAGAAAATGATTTCACGGACTAAAGATTTCTTCCTGCACACACATCTGCTAATGTGCCCTTAGCCCTGACCTGTAATGTTTCCTGACAGCCCATCTGGGGATGCTGTACCTGTACCAGCCTCACTGACGGCCTCCGTGCTGTTCCCATCCCACAAGCCTCCTTTCACTCTCCCCAGCCTGGGCTGCATCCCTCCAGTCCTCCCCAGGGCACCTTTCCCTCTCCTGCACTGCTGCTCTGCACATCATGCTTCTTATGGGGCCAAGCCAGGCCACCTCACTGCTCTTGGCATCTCAGGTAGTCTCAGAGGCTTGACATGTGTACTCTTACAGGAACTGCTAAAATTAGCTCCCCAGCGAAATCCAAAATAGCAGTCCCCAGTATCCCTTACCTAATCTTTGCATGGTGGGATTGTGGACAAACACATGTGCCTGCAGATAAGGGGGCTGTGGTGCTGACTCACCCAGGAGGACCCAAAGCCTTTAGCTCTGGATCCCAGTTCCTCCTTCACTGGGGTTTCTCTGAAGGCTTGGTTCTGACTAGGTGAAGTCAAAATTGCATGCATAAACTCTGCTTCCCCTGCCACCCCTGAAAGTGCACGATTTAAACCTGAACTTTAAAAAGCTGGTAAAAAAAATCTGTTTACTAATATGCCATTTCATCTGCATGTTTTTGGTATACTTTGAGGCCAAATTCTGCTGTGACATGCATGTTGGTGTGGTTTACAGATCAGGAATTTCATTCCCTCCTGGTTTAACTCCGAAGAGCTTAAACCAAGAGGAACCAGGGCTGGGACTGGAGCAGATCAGCAATCCAGCAAACCTGTATTTACAGCAACCTGATGTGCTGAATGTGTGTCCCAGCTTTTTTCTAAACAGTGAAATACTTTTCTCTGCTTTTTACCTCACTGAGAGATTTGACTATGCTGCATGCTTTATTCTGGACTCATTCTTCATTAACATAAATCTTTTCTAATCAGTATCCCTAAAGACTCAGAGAAGCCACTGTGTAGATAAGAGGATCTTTGTTAAAGGCCTGGGATTTAGAGAATGAGCTGAAATGAGGGAGGGGAGGATGAATTTTGAGGAAACTCTCAGTCACACAGCAGGGCAGCCACAGGAATCCAAAGGCAAAGAGAACTCACTGCCTCCCCCCCAGCACACTCAAAGGTGATCAAGAAGTGACCATACAAAACACAGGCTCAGTTCCCCAAAGAGATAAGGATCCTCCCTCTTCCAGATGTAACTGTCCACAGGCTCTGCAACCAGATTTGCTCACTGAGGTGAGCAAACTGTTTCCTTTAATAGATTATGAGGAGCTGTAAACATGGGGTTTTTTTATAGGCTAAACAAGGCAGAGATTTTGCAGCATTAACTTGAATGCTATTACTATTGAAGTTGATAGCAAAGCTCTTTCAAATTCCAAGAGACTCCTCACCATCAGGAGAATCAGCAGCATTCAGCTTAATCACAGAGCTATGAGCAAATTATTAAACCTTGAGGGAATGAGGTAACAGCAATCTAACATTTTTTTGCTATTCTCATCAGCACCTGATGGGAGTTGATGAAGGAGTTTCTTAGCATCTGTCCACCCTTCAGAAAACTGCAGCATATGTGTTCATGTATCAATACAGCTTATCTTAAACAGGTATGGATCTTTGAACCAAGTCAAATAATTTCATCAATATTTTGATATAGATAACTTGATGGATCAATCCAAGCCGGGAATCCTTCCTTCTTTGCAGTGTAATCCTTCATCTGTGACTCCCAGCTACATCCTCCCTCCGGGCACAAAGCTTTCCCATCAGAGGTGGGACACTCAATTAGACAGGAGATGTGCTATGAGATTTGTCTGCACCAGTTGATTCTGTGCTGGGAGGGCTGAGAAGACTTCAGACAAAATCCTCCCAAGCCAGAGCATGCCAATCAGCTGTTAATAGTGTTTGCCAGCCTTCTGTACTCCCATTTCCAGCAAAGTCATATCTTGTGGGAGACATGCTTTCTGAAACAAAACTTTGCATGAAGGTTGTCAGTCCTTTTTACAATGCATAACTCTCAAGACAGCCTTCAAGCATCAGCCTTGAGGTTCAATCTTCCACCACTGTCCCATGAGCTGAATTCTCACAATCTGATTTCCAGTTACCCTCATGTAACATAATTTTTCCCAAATGCTATTTTCACCATTATCTGCAATGAAGTGAAATCTTCCAAAGTAGCCTCCCTTGCCATTCAGGCTATATCAACACTAAGATTAGCCACAATTTAAGCAGAAGAGCAACTTCATCCAGGAAACACAAAGCGAGTTTTTCTCCTGTAATCCGGGACTATGGAGAAAGTGTGAAAGCTGATGTGTGAAGAAAGTATTATTGCAAAATCCTGCTGGGACAGCAGTAAAATCCTCATTTTGGGTTGTGAGCTCCCATGATCGCAGAGTTGCCATAAGAGCAAGAATCAAACCAACAGACAGCATCTTGTCATAAAGGAAGAGACTCACTTCACTGCAGGAACCCTTCAAAAAGGTGCTGAAAAAAGGATGTCCAGAAATGTGGTTCAGGGTGCTGGGAGGTTTCAAAACCCTGCAGTTCTCAGTAAACAGGCATTCAGTTTACATGACTGTGCATATGGAGGAAAGGTGAGACAAGAAGGATTTGAAGATTAATTTCTTAGAAATTGAGAGAAAAAAAGTCAGGAAACCTGAGAAATGGCCAGGAGGATAAAGAAAAGCAACATTTACCTTCTTGGCCAAGCAAAGAATGTGAGTCTCTCTCTTTGATTTCTTTATACTCATTCACTTCAATATAACAAGCTTGCAGCAAATGCCATCTTTGCCAGTGCTCTGTTCATCTGATATGCCACTACTGTGTCAGTACTGGTCGTCATCACAGGCCAGGCTGGCAAGATACCAATCTCAGATCTGTTCTCATCTCTTTGAATTATTGGAGCATGTCAACAAAAAGAGCTGCTATAGTAAAACTACTTGATGTGATTTGTTTGGATGATCAGAAAGACTTTGAAAAACTCCAGCTGCAGGAAGTGATTGGTGATAAAGAACAGATGACCTGCGAGACAAAGTAGATGAAGCATTTATGGAACAGGAGTAAGTGGTCAGCTCTCCTTACAGCAAGGATTAACAACTGAGTGTCCCAAGGCTCAAAGCAACATGACACTGATGTAACTGGGGGTGAACAGTGAGGAGCAGCATCTGCAGATGACGCAAAATGTTTAAAAAGCTGTATCAATGGCTGTTCTGCCTTCTGCAAGCCTTGGTCAACCTGAAGACAGGCATTTGTGTTTGGATTACCACAGGAACACTTCTGAGTAGAGATGATTTTTCTTCCAGTAAGGTGCTAGCAGGTACAGAGAGCAAGAGCATTAGGACGAACTTCACACTGTGCTCTGGCCCTCACAGACCAGAGATCTCTCCCTCCTGGAGATCCCTGTATCCCAGCTCTGATCGGGGCCAAGGAGAAGTTCCCTTGACTGGAGGTGACTGCTTTGTATTGGCAGGTGTACAGGACAGCATGGACAGTAATGCAAATCAAGCATGTGGTAGCAAGCTCTGTTCCCACCTGCCATCCTCCTCCAGTGCATGTCTGTCAGGAACCACTGCCACTGCAGCCTGCAGGAGCGTGGGTACACTCAGGGACAGCACACTGGATCTGAACTGCACCAGGCTCTGGACCAAGTTCTGCATCTCAAACCACTCAAACTGTGCCCCAGGCTGGTTTGAAAAGGACATACTACTTCTCCCTGTCATCAGCTCTGCCATCGCTTCAGGGAACATTTCACTCCTGATTTCATCACTGCCACCTAGTTTGTATCCCTAAGGTAAGCTAGGAGCTGCCCTCTGCATGGAGAGGGCCTGGGCTGGGTGCAGGCCCTCAGCACAAAGCTAGGGCAGTGCAGGCACAACTGGCTGTCTCTATGTGACCCGGATTGCAGATTGCTTCAAAACACAACTGCCATTTATCTGAGGTGCCCAGTGCCACCCTGCTTCCAGAGGAGCCAGGAGAGGTTTTGAAGACACTGAGAATAGCTGAGAACATCAATACTCCTCCAGCTCCTTAGACATAGGCTCAGTATGACACAGCTAAATGGGGAGTAACCACAAAACGAGGGCACACTATCAAGAAATCCACATCTTTTGTAGCACTGGGAACAAATGCATGGGTAGCCAAAACCCAGAGAGACTCTACCTCAAAAGCAACCAGGCCTGGACCCCCAAGGAGAGGCAGAAGCTGAGCTTTGCCCTTGCCATGTGAATCACATGGAGGCACATCCATCACCACAGCAAAACCCAGCAAAGTCCCAGCTAGGGGACTGTGGTGTGGGATTTTCCCCATCTGTGGGCACGGGGCAATGGCAGCACCTGCACGATGCTGGCAAGAACATGTGTGCTGGAGTCAGCAGGAGCATCCCTTCACCAAGCAGCATGGCACGTCAGGCGATGCCCAAGCATGTGCAAGCCCATGCACGGCCCGGGCTGCCTCCTCTCCGCTGGGAGCCAGCTGCTCATGCATGCATTCCGTGAAGCTGCTGGCCACAGCATCTGCTCTCGATCGCTCACAATGCTCTCTGTGGGAAAGCCTCACGTAGCTCCTTATTCTTCATGCCAGGCACAAGGTAGGCTCATCGGAGATGCCGCAATGTGCAGGACTACGGAGCTGGGGATCTTTCCAGATGCCCTGGATTTAGTGTAGCGACTGTGCCACCTTGTGCCAGCAACATTTACAAATGCAGTTTAATCTTCTGCCTCTTAGATTTTAAAACCATGGTGCTCTCGCTCTGACTTTTCTCTAATGAGGCCAACCATGTCCCTGCATCTCTTCCCTGGCATGGTCCTTTACTTCCTCCAGGCAAAAGAGGGTCTGTCCAAGAGCACACCCTCACCTCCTGGCCCGCAGGCTCTGTGCTGCAGATCAGTTTAGTTCAGCTCCGATCTCTTTCTGCCTGTTGCAAATCAGACAGTAACAGATATCTAGTTGATACAGATGTAAATAAGAGAATATGATACAGCAAACTGGCTTTGTAGTCCTAATAATAATGGGGATGTTTTACAACTGGTCCATTTCAGGGGCCATTTCGATTTTTTTCAAACACTTGTTCTTATTCAGCCAGGTACAATGCGACCTGTATAGGAAAAGGAAATGTGGGATGTCATAAAAACAGCCCAATTCTGACTCTGCAGCCTCATTCTGCTCATTGTTTAGAAAAGGATTCAGGATTCACAGAGAAGAGACAACTGAGAAAAAAATCACGGTGTTGCTCCAAGCTGCCAAGTGCATCAGCAGGAGAAGGTCCGAGGCCTGTGATTTTCCTCCTGGTCCTGCTGAGACGGAGGCAGGAGACCCAGGACGAGAAGGGACTACATGGGTGCAGTGAGCAGATACCTACATGGAAGCTGTGGCATTATACAGTTCTTTTATATGATGGAAAAGTAGTAAAAATAACTAGTGGCTACAAGCTGAGGCCAAACAACTTCTACCTAGAAGTCGTGCTCACATCTTTACCCTCGACAATTTGATCACTGGGACATACTCCTATGGGATATGGCAAGGTTGGTCATTTCTGCTGCTCAAGGGCAGCTGGACTTCAGTGAAAGCTGAGGGCCTGTGCTTGACAAAGTGAAACCTGATATCCCTCATTGCCTGTGGGCTGCAGGAGGCAGTCTGACAGTATTGAAATATGGGTTTACATTTCACAAGCCCAGGGATGCTGTGTGATACTGACATGCTAATGTAACCTGTGTCTATCTTGAACATCCTATGGAGCTGTGTATGGGAGCTTGGGATAGGGCAGCTGCTGTGAGGTAAGACAGAAGACATTTCAGCAAGGGAAAGCTGTGCTGTGCAGTGCATGGGCAGCTGCCAGGTGTCCCATCACCGACAGCAGTACCTGAGAGCAGAAATAAGCCTGTGGGCACACACATCTGGCTCTACTCTGTAACAGGCACCCAGAAGGTGGATTTGAATGGCCTTTTGTAAAGTGCCTCTGTTTAAATCTTGGCCCTCCCAGGCCACCCCAAAGCTAGTGAAGCCAGTGGCAAGACTCAGTGAGAAAGAAGTCAAACACATATAGGACAAGGCCAAAGATACATGGAGGCAAGACACAACCATAAGTCTGGGTTTATTCCAGCTATGAACCCTGGTCTGCTGGGAGATTCTGGGTCTCGCTGCTCATGAAACAGGCCCTCAGCAGAGCTTCACACCCTCTGCATGACAGACTGTGATTGTCTGTGACACATTAAAGGGGTTTTCAAATGGAAGACATGAAAAACAGTCCAAACAAAAAAAAAAGGAAGCCAAGTTACTTCACACCTTCCTCTCTTCTCCTATGGGCTTTTCAACACACTTCCTAGGGAGCCGAGAGCACCAAAGCAATGCCATTGGAGGCAACAACAGAGGGAAGGATGGGGGGAGTACAGGAGGAGCTGAAGGGGACAGCCATGCATTATACCCTTCTCCTGCCCTTCGCATTCCCCAACGTCCTGGCAAAGAAGCAGGAGCAGGAAGAACAGCAGAGGTGTGCTCAGAACGAAAAACAGATCAAGACAAGGAAACCCAATCAAAATAACACAGCCTCCGAGGCTCAAGCATTGCACAAAAGGAGGATCAGAAATAAGCTAGGCTCTTAAAGGCAGAGATGAAACCAAAACAGGCTAAGAGCAAGAATACAGGAGGGCAAAGAATAAAAGTTGATCCCTCTAGAGGAGGAGGAGAAAAGGAGGAAGGGTAAGGAGGAGAAAGAAGGTTATATTTTCTGGATTTGGGGTTTGGATACTCGATTCAGATTTTTTTCTTTTTTCCATTTTTTTTCATAAAGGATCTCACACCTGATATTCCTCGTTCCATCCACTGCGGTTCACCAAGGGCAATGAAGAAATTCTCCTGCCTTTCGTATTCCTCCTCATCTACTATCTTAACCCTTATGGTCTTCCTGTAGGGACAACAAGAGAGACAACCGTGTACAGCGGGTCGGCTGGCTGGCGGCGAGGCAGCAGCAGCGGCGGCGGCGCGGGCTCCTGGCTCGCAGCCCCTTCCCGCTGGGGCGGTGTGCGTCGGCCTGCCTGTCGGACACGGCATCCTCGCAGCGGCTCCTTGGCAGCGGGGGTGTTAGGGCAGAGGGGGCTGGCAAGGGAGTGAGGAGGGAGGGAAAAGTGGGAGGAGGACCTTGCTGATGGTTAGTGGAAGGCGACTTCTGCAGCGCATTTTTTTTTCAGTGTCAGATGGTAATGGAAAGGGTATTGGCTGCCTGAAAAGCACCAGGGACCACCACCCTGAGCTACCCACTGTGCTTTAGCTGGAAGACCAATTTCTTCTTACCGTTAATAATAAATACAATATAATACCCTCACGATTAATAATGAACCTGCAAGGACTCTGGGCTGGGAAACTGAGGAGAAGAGAGAGACACATTCCCTTGTGGGGTGAGGTAGGTCTCTGCCAGTGGCTACAGCTCTGCCAGCTGCAAAGGAGACTGATGGTTCTAACTCCCGTTTTTCAAATGGCACATCTTACTGCTTTCTCTCCTTGATAGTATCTGCCTCGTCCTCCTGTCCTGTTCCCCAAATGAGGACTCAGCCATCCCAGGGGATGGACAGCTTTGCTGGGACCTCAGAGGGAACACAATGGGACAATGCCTCTGAAGCTCAAAAGGAAATGCCCTGGGCACTGGAGCAGGGCTAACCTCTTCTCCTTGAGGCCAGCTCACTGGGCTCCCTCTAATACCCCTGCAGTGCACATCCAGGCAAACCAAAGCAGGCATCAGCTCCTCCTTGGCCTTAGCTCCCGCTTCCAGAGTTGCTTTGTGGCAACCAGATCAGGGGTTGCACAGCCTTTGCCCAGTCCTTCTCAGAAGTCACAGAGCTGCTTCTCTGCTAGGCCTTGATTCCTGTCTTTTCCTAACAGGTCTGACTGGAACAACCCATAGGGCCAGGGCTGGGCGATGATCTCCTGAGACGCTAGACGTGTTTCTAGCTGGCTTCCCACTGACATTACAAAATTTGGTTGGGCCCTCCAGTGGGGGTGGCAGAAGGTTTTTCTCAAGTCACCACAGAAATAAGGACAAGCAGGACTGCTCTCCATCCTGCTCTCTCTCCTCCCCTCACCACTTTGCCTCTCAGCAGCCCCAGCATCACTCCCCATGCCACCCCATGGGTACCATGTGACACAGTGTGCGCGCACAGCAGTGTTTAGGGCAGAGCAGTTGGAGACAGAGAGACATCAGAGGAAGAGGAGGAGAAGAGAAGGAAGGAGATGGAAGAGAGGAGGAAAGAAGAACGTTAATGTTAGTCTGCAGGGCCAGTACTACACCTTTCTGTAAACTCATATCCACCATGCGGGGGCTCATCAGCTCAATGAAGAAATTCTTGGTTTTTTCATACTCCTCATCATCAATTACCTTGATGTGAACTGTTTTGCTGTGGACGGAAAAATAATAAGGGTCATAAAGGGGAGAGGGGAACAGAGAAGCAAAAGTCAAGGAAGGAAGGAGTTAAATGGGTACATTAGAGAGTCAAAGTTTTCTCACCCACTGAACAAACTCAACATGGCCCTTTGAAAAAGGCTAAAGCCCCCCTTCTGCAAGTGACACTGGCCAATTTTCTGTTTAACCCAAAGGTAGAATGGCAGGCCAAACTACAAAGTGAGGTTAGAAAAAACAATCCCCCAGCAAACTGGCTCAGGGCTCAGCCTGTGGGCAGTGAGGTCTGATGGCCAGCAGAGAAGCAGGCTTCCCTCACCCTGTCACCCTGTGCACACACACACACACACATGTACAACAGCAGCCACACAAGCACACACACCCCACCGGCACCATGCTGCTGCCTCAGCTTCAATGGCCTGCTCTGAGAAGTGCTGGCTGCTGGAGCAGCTGGGCAGCAGATCCTATGTCTCTCCTTTGGCAAATTTCTTACAAGTTCTTGGACCCTTTTGTAGGAAAAAAAGAGCTCACTGTACCATGGTTTCCTTCACTACATTACACACCTTATGCAAAAGTTACTGTCCCACAACTTGCACACCCAAAGAGAACAAGAGAAACAAGTCAAAGACTCTGCCAACCCACTTCCTGCTTACAGCCAGGCTGCACTGACTGTTGCAAGCTCAAAATGACCCCTGCACTCCCCTCATTTTCCCAGTGGCTGCAAAGTTTCCTGCAGTTCCATCCCTTGCTCATGACTGAAGAGATCGGTGCTTTGATTTCAAGCAGGTATAACACCCTCTTAAAAACCATATTGTCTGCACATGTAACTCCCCTGAACAGGCATATGCTTGCCATCTGGGGGCTGCCGAACCCCAGCTAGAGGGTTGTTGACCCAACCCCAAGCTAGAACTGCATTTTTTAAACCAGAAGTCAGTTCCACATAAAAGGCATTTCCCTTACCTCAAAACAATTGCTCCAATTGCAACCACGCAAATTTCCCCTCCTGCCAGTGAAAGATCCCCTGCTTCCCACAACTCTGTACCCACACATGGCCCTACAGGTAGAACCTCCTCTTTCTTCCTGACCATTGTCAGCAGTCAGATCAGCCCCAGGTGCATGTTGTGCACAATCAGTCTTGACTGGCTAATGGGAAGGAAGAGAAAAGCAGGACTGGCAGTCACAGAATCTGGAAAAACAGACTCAAATTCAAATCCCTGTGTGCCTCAGCCTGTAGCCCTTGGCATTACATATACCCAGTATCTTTGATCCCACAGTGTTTCAGAGAACAAGTAGTCCAGCCCTGCACCCTGGGGGTGCTGTGATCCCCACCCTGGGATGCTGCCATGGCCAGCAGGCTCTGGAAAATCACCATTTCTGCACAGAATAGAAGAATCATCACTGCAGCTTGCATTCCTATTGACATCATTAATGACCACAAAGTTATTCGGTCATCCTACAATTTGACCCTCAAGTTATAATTGCTCCTGCACTCCATCCATGGAATTCCAGTTCCCTGTGCTGACTCTGGTCTTGATCTTGGTCCCAACTCTTGTCTTCCAAATGATGGCATAAGGGTAGGAATAGAGTTTGGACAACCTATGCATCAGTGCAGGAGTATGCAAGAAAAATCACCTCCAAGTCTTCTTTCTGAGCTAAATCAGCTTTATTCTTGCCAGTGCTTGCTCTACCCATACCCTGCACCAATGTCAGCAAGCCTCCTTTCCCTTCTCTGGACTCCTTCAATCCCTGCTAATCCAGCCTGAAGGATGTAGGATTTTAAATGGTACATCTCCTGTGTAAATGTTGCTGCTCTGTTAAGACTTCATCATGATGATTTTTTGTTGCATTTTTGTTGGAGATGTTGAATTTGGCGTTTGAACCAGATGTTATCTGGGCCCCTGATACTTTGCAAAGCTTGTTCAATTTGCTGAGTTAAACCTACAGCTGATTCATAGCTCTGATCTTTTCCCTGCTCATTACTACAGAATAGAAGATGGGATTGTCAAAAGCAGCCAGTGCTTCCTGGACGTGGGTTGCTTTTAAAAATCCTATTCATAACTACCATTGCTTATGGTTTTTCTGTTCTAGGAGCTTCAAAATACTTGCTATTGCTTGCCTGCAAAAATTTGGGAAAAACACCACAGACCCTGGGGGGGTCACCTTAGGTATTGCAACAAAGCTATTCTAAGGCTTTATACAGTTAAACTATTTGAGTTTGCTTTCATATAACCAACCTTCCTTCCTTCCTTCCTTCCTTCCTTCCTTCCTTCCTTCCTTCCTTCCTTCCTTCCTTCCTTCCTTCCTTNTATTTGAGTTTGCTTTCATATAACCATCCTTCCCTCCTTCCTTCCTTCCTTCCTTCCTTCCTTCCTTCCTTCCGCATGCACATTTTGTTAAGTACAAGGAGCTCTATTTGCCCTACTAAGTAGTTCCACAGTGCTGAGACTTCCTTAGAGTAGTCTTCTTTTTAATGTGAAAAAAAAAAAGATAAAAAAAATTCAAGAAAGAGAAAGAAGACTTGCTGGGGATCCCAAGAGGCTAGCATGGCAAAATGCTGGGTTTGCAAAAGCAGGTCCCCTTGAACACAAACCTTCAGGAACACAAATATTCTGGGCTCATAGACCAACTCAGCTCTGCTGCAAACTGGACCATGACCACACACTCAGGCATTAGGTGGCTTTTCCAAAAAGGGAGTCTGAATTTGGTGACTAATCAAGTAAATTTGTGGTTTCCTCCTTCATTACAAGCCTTTAAGGAGCAAAGGACCTTTTACCCAGCTCTGAAACAAGAGGTGAAGGACAGATCAAAGCAACAGACCAAAGCCACAGGTGCCCTGCTTGGACACAGGCTGGGCCTTGCACCCCCTCTCCCCATCTGACTGAATCCCAAAGGAGGTGGTGCCCAACCTCCCCAGCTTTGCTCAGAGGTGGTGAGTGCCCAGCGGGTCCTCCCATTAAAGCCTTGGGGACCCTGCAGGAGCCTGGAGGTGATGCCTGGGGACCCAGGTGGAGTGGGACGGGAGTGATGGGAGCCAAACTGCAGCCACTGCCAGCTCTTGCTCCAGAGTCAGTGCATTGCCAGACCTCCCTGTGCAAGAAGGAAAGGAGCAGGGCAGAAGTTGGCAAGGCCTGTGCAGTGAGAGGGGGAGGTGGGCAAGGGCTCACAGACCCAGTGCCACATAATGAGGAGCGGTTAACCTTTCACTGGGATTTTGTGGCAGAGGGAAGAGCAGCATCCCTGCTACTGGGCCACTCTGCATCCTGCACAGATGGGGGCACAGGGCTGGGTTTGCTCCCTTGAGGGGAAGTGCCCTTCTCTCGGCTGGCTGCTCCTGTGACTGTCACTGCAGAAAGGTCAGTGCTGACGGAAAGGAGGTTGTGGTGGCCCATCAGGCCACCCCTCCCAGTCTGCTGGGGCTGGTGAGGGCTGCCCTTTCCCCCTCTCTGCAGCTTCCCTACCACTGCGAGCATTTCGCTCCTCTCCAGGCCTATGAAAGCAACCATAAATACAGCTGCGTCCTGAACTGTCATAAATTGTCTAGAGGCCAAAACACAGATTGCTCCCACACAATCTCATCTCTCACCTGCAGCTACACTGAGAGCTGCTTCCTCGGAAAGCATGAAGAGTGGAGGAGATGGATGGCGAGAAGGGCTGGAGTGTAACACTGCCCCAGGAAGACATCACGTTAATCTGAGAGATGTGACAGAAGGACACTGAGAGGCAGAGAGCGTGTGGGAGCAGGAGGCTTGGGAACATTTTGCTGCAAGAACATCATGACAGCTTCTTGAAATTAATGGAGGCAGAGGCGGGCACGAGAGGGGCTGGCAGTGCAGTAGCCCTGATGGGAATGCTCACCATGATGGGAAGCAAGGAATCTGAAACCTACCTTGCTCAGCTGAGCAGCTTTCATTCCCCAGGCTCTGGCCACTTCGCATGGGGAAAGGAGGACACTTTCCAGTCTTCCCCATTGTCTCTGACAGTTTGACTGGGGCCAAGACATACCTCAGACAGCTCAAAAGCAGAGAACAACAGAGACCATCCAAAAGCCTCTCCTGGCAGCAAGGAGCCACTCTGCAAAACACAAAGCCCCACTGCCAGCACCAAGTCACAGCATAGTCCAATTTCAACACCTGCGTGAGTAGAGTGATGGGAAGGGCTCTTTAATTCAGGCCTCAGTGGAGCTTTCAGCAGACTGAGCAATGCTTTCAATTTGGCCTGTGATATGGCAGGGCAAGACAGAAGCCAGCACTCCCAGGGAACACGTGGCCATACAGAAGTCAGGATAGCTACTCACTTGCTTTTCTCTGAGGTCATTGCAAGCTGCCACCCAATAGCCCTCCGATGAATGTAGTCCACGCTCTGCTTTCAATATGCACTTAGAAACAACCACTGATTTTAAAAGCTAAGGATGGAAAAGCTCCTCTGGGGAGCAACATCAAGAATGAGATTTCCCTGAGTAAGCAACAGAAGATGAAATGAATAGACATCGATCTTCTCCTAAAGGACTTCGTGCACATGATGTTCCTAAATTCCTCATCTGATAAGTACAGAGGATAATCTATAAAATCATTTTATTTGACAACATGTCCACTTCCAACACATAAGGCAACAACTGGATGGTTATTTGATTAATGTGCTAGAAAATACTGAGTATCTCTTTGTGTGGACACTCTCATTTGCAGGAATTATTGCTGAGAAAGTTAAGAGGATGTGTCTGTGTGTGTCTGTGTGACTCCAGAATGTGAAACAGCTCTAAAAACAGTGTAAGTCAAGAGGTGTCACATAGTGTATACCACTGAAACAGGCAGGGCTGTGCAAGGTCACAGTTTAGAGTCCCTGGTGGGGTGCTGTTAGCCAGGATGAAATGCAGCCAGGACAGCAAGGTAAACATCCCTGGGGCAGTGAGATGTACCAGGAGATGTTCAGTCACTTAATGTGAATCATTAGTACATACACCTTGGATCAAGCCACTGCGTTCTTGACACATCTTGATAAACCCAAATCTTCATCTGATTTGCTATGGGTGTAGGTTCCTGCAGCATGAAGTTCAAAGCATATGGTACCAGTCTGACTCTTCCCCAGAGCTCTGCACTGGGTTGGGGTTTCAATGTGAAGCTACAGATAGGGCCTACCTGCTCTGCTAGAAGACCTCATAGAGAAGTCACAGAATCATAGAATATGCTGAGTTGGAAGGGACCCACCAGGCTCATTGAGTCCAACTCCTGGCCCTGGGCAGGATACCCCAACAATCACATCCTGTGCCTGGGAGCATTGTCCAAATGCTTCTTGAACTCTGTCTGGCTTGTGCTGTTACCACTTCCCCAGTGAGCCTGTTCCAGTGCCCAACCACCCTCTGGGTGAAAAACCTTTTCTTGATATCCAACCTAAACCTGCCCCAACTCAGCATAGTTTTTTTTGCTCAGGTCCTGTCACTGGTCACCAGAGAGGAGAGATCAGCACCTGCCCTGACACTTCCCCTTGTAGTCTTGAGGTCTTCCCTGAGTCTCCTCCAGGCTGAACAGACCAAGCGACCTCAGCCTCTCCTCATGTGGATCCCCCTCCAGACCCTTCACCATTCTCATGGCCCTCCTTTGAATACTCTCTAATAGCTAAATGCCTTTTTTATATTGTTTTGTCCAAAACTGCACACAGGACTCAAGGTGATGCCACCCAGTGCAGGGCAGAGCAGGACAATTGCCCACTTTGAGCGGTTGGCAATGCTGTGTGCTTGAGGGAAACCAGAAAGTTTGAATGAATGAATAGTGGGGATCTATCTTTGCCCAGTTCACTGGGAGGTGGATATTTAAGACAGCAGTGTGACAGTGCTCACAGGAAAGGTGAAGAAGCCAGCAAGAGAAGCCTGATTTGATGCCCATGGTCATATGAAGTTGTGCATCAATAATCCAGAGTAACAAATTGAGTGATTTTGAAGCAAAGAATTATTCTGTCACATAGCACAAAGACAGGAAGTGTTTGAAGGGCAGAATCATTAGATCGAAAAGCAGACTCACTAAACTCACCAAGGAGATGCTGAGTAATATTAATTTCAAGAGAAAATAATGGTAATTTAATAAGATATCTAGATTATGACCAAAACAGACAGGCACATTGGTCTTAAGATCATGTTTACGAAAGAAGACATTTTGATTCCCATGGGGATTATGGAGCGGGGAGACAGGTTTTCAGCCTTTCAGGTTCAGCCACTGGCAATGGTCACAGTTTGTCCTAGCAGAAAGGTCAGAACTGAAGGTGCCTTTAAGGTCAGATTGGACTTTAGTACCAATTAACTAAGCAGATGTCAACAGGATAGATGAAGAGTCAGAACACAGTTTCGAGCAGATCATTGATGTGCACATTGCTGATGTCTGAGTTACAGAAGAACTGATGCTGGTGCAGAAGCTGGAGAGAAGCCAATGGCGGGACAGTCTCCAAGAACCAACTGTGTTGCTCATGAGGACCTTGGAAGAGCAGCTGTGCAAGAGTTATGCTACTTTGTGTAGCAAGCACATGGGGGACAGTCCAAATGGCTTCACTACCAGCCAGTCAGCTATAAAGTAACATAGTCAAAAGCCATCCCCGGAAATCGAGCTTTTCTCTTCTGTGTTTTCTCTTTTGTTGTCAAGTTGGCTTATGGGGTAACCAGAAGGTAAGTCATTATCTTTCAACTAAAATCAGGTGATAAATTATTATCTGATAATATATACACATATAATATATATATAATCTTATATATATATATATAATCTTTTCATTAAAATAAGGTTCTTTGCAGTCCTAATCACTATATGACCTATGTATTTCTCCTGTCAAGTCTGAAGCCATACTAGCAAGTCAGTTTCTATACCCATGCAGTGCCCATGATCCTTATTTCTCACAAGGACTTGATAGGGGACAGTCCCTACTTGCTTTGAACTCCTAATGTGGAAGATGCTACAGTGACGCAGCCAGAAAGAGGGTGAGGGAAAAGAGCAGAGATAACATGAAGTGGTGGTGGGAGCATCACTTATTCATATGAGTATCAACTTACTCTGCTTTATCTGATGCAGTTCCCATTTCAAGGAGCTGCACACTTCTGTAGGGCACCTCCTCTTCCTTGCTAAAGTCTACTTACGTCATGAAGTAACTAGAAGACCTCAGAAAATAGACCTGCAAACACCTATCACCCTGCCTCTGGGCAGAGCCATTCCTGACAAGTAGGTGTTGCCCGACTGCTTTCTAAAAGCCACCTTATAAAGACAGTTTTATCTGGACAATCTTTCCCCATATTTCAACTCTTTACCCCTACAAAGTCCTTTTTAATGCCCACCCAGGCTGACAAGGCAGGAGGGGGAAGAAGCATTTGGCACTGCCCCCTGTAGTGGCTCCCTACAGGAGCTGTTCCTCCCACACAGGCAGGGTCTGAGACTGGCCCAGGAGACCCAGAGCGCTTCTGCAAGCCTCTCTCCCTGCCACTCACGCAGCACACAAGGGACCTCTGCTCTGCTCCTGCAAGGGCCAGGGCCAGAAACATCCAGCTCTGCTACAGCAGCTGACAGGCAGGGGGGAAAAGGTTCACTGGAGAAGACACCATGCAGGAAGTGGCTGTACCCCGAGATGGAGACAATGACCCCAGTCCAAAACGTTCATGCCCACCCCCCAGGACTGTGTGGGACAATGAGCAGGACCGCCAGGAGCTCAGGGGCTCTGCCTGGCTGGCTGTTAGCAGTGTAGTTTGTTCACATCACACCAGATCTCCTAAGGCATAAAGGAGGAAATACTGACACAGAAAGGCATCTTCCCTTTGTGTATTCCTCACGTAATCTTGGCTAATTAGTAAATTGGCTCATGCTTCAATTAGAACTATTGAAAATGCTTTAGTAGCTGACACATGATTATTAAAGGGACATAGCCAAGACTAAGAGCTGTATTTTTTAGTCTTTACTTGTATAAGAAAAATTTAAAGTGTTTTCGGTAAAAGACTTATAGGGATAGCTGTTAAAAAGATAAATCCATGCCTGTTATGGTTGTTCCATCCCAGATGACAACACTAAAGGGGTTTCTTTGTCTTTCTGGTCATCTCCATTTTTCAGTTTGTGTCTGTTTCTTGCTTTCCACTGCCACCCAACACTGCCAAGAGACATTAAATGCTGCCAACTTCACATGACAGTGCACATGTTGTACCAGTGCAAATAACTGTACTACCAATGAGAAATCAGAGCTGCTAAGTTGCAAGTGAGCCCATTAAGCACTTCCATGCCATGCAAAAAAATCCTTAAGTGCCTAATATGTTATTCAGGGCAACTCAAGGGATATGATATATCCATGTGTCAGCCATGGGAATCATCACTGGAGCTAGTGAATGGTGAATATCTCACACTCAACTTGGAAGCCCTGAAGAGCTGGAAAGAGCATGGTAGGGAGGCACCAGAAAATGCTCCGTGAGTTTCCATAATGCAGTCAGCTCTGCCAGACAAGATATCCAAAGCACTCTATATTTCACTTTGTTCAAACATGATAAAATACTCTAATATACAGGGTTCTTCAATGAAAAATGCCACAGTTTGTTTTTAAGAAATTCTGCAGAAAAGGGAAAATCAGAGTTTGTTAAGCCCCCACTTCTCTCAGTTGAGTCCATGTTACTGATCAGCTGAGCTATTTAAGTAGGGCTGTACAAGCATAATAGCCCAGCTCCACAGATTTTCTTTTCCACATTCAGTTTAATAAAGCTCCTTGGGTTTGAATATTGAAGCTGTGTGTACAGACACATGTGGTCCCTTTTCTGGCCTTCTCCCAGTCAGCTTCTTCTTGCTGACCCTATGAGACTTGATGCTTCAGGGCCAGGGGAAAGCAGACAAAATTTCAACAGCCTCTGGAGCTATTTGTTGAGGTCTGTAAAATAAGTACATGTCTTGTACAAGCAATAATTCAACTTGGCAGCCCAGGAAACCAGACAGTTGAGGTGGGTGCCTCAGCCTGGAGTAGGTGCAAAGCATCGCCAGGGCCCAGGCTGTAGACATTTCTCTCCTCCCTACCTTGAGCAGGTTCCCAGGGGAACAGCTACACTGAGGAGATTATGTGCCTTTTTTCTCTTAGAAAGGAATTTTAGAAGGAGCAAAACTTCAGCCACAACCACACTGTGGGGAGGAAGGAAGGGAGGAATGGAGAGATGGATGGAGGGAAGGACAGAGGGAGGAAGGGAGGAAGAGAAGAAAGCAGGAAGGAAGGATATTTATTCCTTACTAAAGGTCTTTGAATTTTACTGCTTCCATCTGAGTCTAATGCACCACAATAAAGGCCTACGATATCAAAAGCCATCACGGGTATCAATGGCCAAAAAAAAAAAAATTAGAGATCTTTTGTTTGCTCTAGAGAATGGCTCCAAAGCTTGACAGGGCATGGGACTGGGAGTGCGCTGGACAGAACAGGGTAGGCTGGACTACCTCAAAGTCTCTTGAGACTTTCTGAGCAAACAACAAAACTCAGATTCAGCTGGAAGTGACCCCCTGTCCCACCACAGTGCTCCTGAATTCCACCTCTAAGACAGACACTTGTCATTGGCTGGTATTGGCAGAGAAGTGCTTCAAGCTGTCGCCCCTGGTTTTAGACTTTTCGCTGAAGGCATGTAGATTTGGAAGCTATATTTAGATGTCTTTATTCTTCAGCAACAGGGTTGCCATGGAGATGCTGGTGAGGACGAGAAGGTGGGGACGGCGGGGGAGAGGAAGTTGGGGAATGAGAAATACTAGATTCAAAACAACCCTCACCAGCCCTGGAAGGCTTTAATTCCTCCTAGGGCAAAAACCGCTGGAGCTTGTTAGCCGAAATGAGCCCCTGGCATTGCCTGACAGCATGACCCTGCCATGCATTGCTCAGTGCTTTGTCATGGCAGGCTTGAAGAGACACCAGGGGCTGGCCTTCAAGCACTGCTCCTTTGGGACAGTGTGGCCCCATTGCCAAAAACAGAACTCTGGGAATGTCCTGCTGCTGCCACCATGCTGCTTCACAAGTTCATACTGACTCCATACTTGGCCAGCTCCTGCCATAGCTGAGGTGGCTTTTTCTCTGCTGCCAACAGTAGACAAGGACCTGTGCTGCAATTACTATACCGCTAATGTCCCGGTGTTAGAAAGACAAATTACTTTTTGATAGACTTTCCTTGTTAAAAGTTTAGGGCTTGCCATGCTTCAGTGATCTCAGACATAGGGGGAGGTTAACAAAGCTTGGGGAGAAGCATGTGTGGCTGATAGTGGACACAAAGAATGCAGGATTTACAGGCCACAAGGACATTTGGCAGAAATCCCATGATAAGGAAGAAACTAATAAAGCCAACTCAGCAACTGTGCTGAAATTGGCTCTGACTAGGCAAAAGATAATTTCGACAAGGGGAGATTGTGACCACCAACTCATATAGAACTAACTCAGGAAACTGATGGACTCAAAAGAAGAGAAAGACTGAGCATGTGGACTAATTAGCATCGAAAGTAATGAAAAGCTGGTAGAGCGGAGGACTAAAATAACTTAACCAATAGACGACAGAATACTAATTATTAAGAGCATTATGTAACTTGTAGCCAATGAACATTAATGCCTTTGTTTGTTAAAACATATAAATAGCGAAAATTTTTGATAGCTCTTGTGCTAGCTTTGTGGATTTTTCACCCAACATCCCTTTCTGCACAGAACTGTAAATCAGTCAAATACCTCGACTCTGTGTGGATCAGCCTCTTGCTTACCAGGCAAAAAAACCTGTTTTGGGACAACACTGGCAATGAAATTCAGCTTTTCAAGAAAGGTCAGGTCTCCCCAATTCCCAGCATGGAAGCTGGCATATCTCAACACCCCACTCTTTTCTGGCTCCTGCATGTGACAGCATCCACAGATTTCAGTGCTCAAAGCACATCAAAAAGGGTGGAGAGCAAAGCGAACTTTCCCATCACAAACGCCTGCGGATACCAGCCTCGCAAGTCCCTCTGTCCCCTCCCTCACCCTGCTCTTCCCACACACCCACGCAGACGGTGCTTTCAGCTCTGCAGGACGGCACTCAGCCCAGCCACTGGAGTTGCACTACATCCAAAGCAGCAAGGCAGAAATCTGTAGGAAACTAATGAGCTGCAAACAACACTGTGCAGCTGCCAGCCTGAAACGAGCCTGCTCTGCACACCGCAGATACAATTATTATATATGAACAAAAGGAGCTGGAGCTGGGTACTTTGGCTCCAGTCACAGGCTTCTTGTGACCATGATAAGGGGCAGCACAATGAATTGCCACAGCGAAACCAAAGTTGCATATCCAACCATGTACATAGAGCCAAGATACTGCATCTTTATCCAAGGCCCTGTGCATTTGATCGGGCTCACAGTTCTCTTCTGTAGCACTGAAAATAGGGCAAAGGATACTCAGTTACACGCTTTCATTTTGCTCTTCAGGGCTGTTTTATTGCTGTTTCTTACAGAATTAAAAAAACACTGCGAAAACCAGACAAGGCCATTTTCTGAATTTCCAGGAGCTCCTGCCTTGGGAGAAGCTGCAGATTCCCAGAAGGAGGCCAGCACTACTGGGATTTTACATTCAGAATCAGAGCTTTGGACCATTAAAAAAATCACCTCCTGGTCCATAAACCGAACAAAAATCATGTCATCAACCAGCTTTGCAGGGGTTAAACCTAGGAGCAGTGCAACTTTCAAGCCTCAATTAATCACCCAGCTCCAGTTCAAAGGGAGACGTGCTGGTGCACTTCCTCCCTGCCTTGCCACAGTCTGGCCTGCAGCACAGCCTGGCTCAGCCATGCAGGGGAGTGCTGCACACTGGAATGACTCCATCAAACAGACCAAACACACCATGGCCAGCACTGCATTCACCCACCCAGCACATCTCCTGTACAATCATAGAATCACAGAATGGCCTGGGTTGGAAAGGATGTTAAGGATCATCCAGTTCCAACCTTCCTGCCATGAACAGGGATACCTTTCCCTAGACCAGGTTGCTCAGAGCTCCGTCCAGTCTGGCCTTGAATGGGGCATCCACAAGTTCTCTGGGCAACCAGTTCCAGTCCCTCACCACCCTTACAGCAAAGAACTTCTTCCTATTGTCTAATGTAAACCTAGATTAGATCTCTTTCAGTTTGAATCCATTCACCTTTGTCCTGTCTCTACATGCTCTTGTAAAAAGTCCCTCTCACCTTTCTTGTCCGTTCCTTTCAGGTACTGGAAGGCCACGATTAGGTTTGATACCCAGCTTGGTGGCAAGATACAGCACCCTTCAGCCCAGCATCAGGAAACATGTCCTCAGGGGTTTAGCAACGTGACACAACTGCTCTGAGGGCTAAAACCTCATAAAGAACTCTAAGATTAACCTCTTCTGGTGTCAGAGGAAGGGTTGTTGTTTAATGGGCTCTCTCTTTTCCCTCCTAGCCCATTCACTTTAAAAAAGCCATGCCATGACTCAGTCAGGAGTCTTGCCCATGATGGGACCTAAAAAACTTTTTAGGACTTGAAATCCCAAGATAAAGATCTTCTGAAGAGAAAGGAAAAGGTGAGCTTGAATTTTTTTGAGCTGATTTTGATTTTTTTCTGAAAGGAGTTCTCATCCCAGCTCTTTGCCCAGACAGAATATAATTGGGTTGCAATGCCATTGGTGCCTGAGCATTGCTTCCTCCCTGCTCCAGCCTCTGCTTTCTTCCAGCTCGTTTCACATGTGCCCTGCAGTGAGTGTCAGTGCTCTTACAAGGAAACTGCTATACGCCAGGGAGACTGTCAGGAGCAGGAGCCTTCTGCTCTGTCTGTCTGTTTACTGGGGTGTCTGTCTGTGTTTATCAGAGGCTTATTCTATTTTTCAGAGACTATCCCTTGCTCCTTGCCTTCACATTGCCCCATGCTTCCTTTGCCAACCTAGAAAGGCAGTAGAGTAAAATATATGCTGAGAAATAAACCTTAAATGTTAAAAGCCCTTTAAACTGATGCCAATCAGCCACAAACTAGACCTGAATGTGCACCTCATTCATCTGAGGTTCTCCCCTGGCTTCTCACCTGTGGATAGACTGCACTTATCTTTGCTCTCCAGAAGCAGAGCTGAAACAGAGAGAATATCAAAGACTTGCTTGGCTTCACAGGCAGCAATCAGCTGGAGCATATGGGAATGAAACACACAAGTGAGATTCCCCCCCATCGCTGGCTACCCAGGCACTTGCCTGGCCTTCCTGCCACCAGGAAACACCCCTGGCACCCAGGGCGGCTGCTGGAGTGGTGCTGGCTCCAGGCTGCAGTGCAGCAGCTATTTCTGTCCATCTGCACAATCATTGCTGCAAGGGCCCAACAAGGAGTGCCCTGGGCCCTCCAGGTACTGATGTGTGCTCTCCTGGGTCGGTGGGTGCTGCCAAGCAGGAGCTTGCCAGGCTGGGTCTTTGAAACCAGATTCAGGCTCTGAGCAAAGGTCAGGGGAAATAATTTGAATTATCAGATTCTGAAGTAATCGGAAAAGCCCACTTTCACTTGAGCTGTGCAAGACTCACAATTGTGATACTGAATCAGGAGAAATGAGGCTGCCTGGGCAAAACATCACTTGGCCTAAATCTCATAGCAATACTGAAGGTGAGTTGCACATCCTACAACTGTAAAGGAGTCCCTGTGAACTCCTGCAAACCTTTTTCACATCCTAATGTTGAGAAAGGTCTGTGGAGCCAGCCTTGAAGCTGGAAATAACTCCCCATGAAGGACTTAGAGATGGTCTACAGCCAGAGACAGCCTGGAGCAGCAAAAGCTGTGTCAGGCACACTTGCCTAGAGACAACCAGGTCACATCCCACTTCCAGCAAATTAGAAATAATGCTGGGTTTGGTGCTTAGGGTTTTTTGAGGTTGTTGTTGTTTTCTTTTTTGGTTTTGTTATTAAACATTTATTTACCAGTTGGTGTCTCCTGCAGAGACAGGAGTCTGGAGATCTGTGACTGGAAAAAAGATAAAAAAGGCTACTAATGATATTGCCATCTCTTTAAAAAGCAATGATAGTAACAGTCCCTACTAGCCCTTGGAGCTTCACATATGACTCTGCTCTGATGGAGTGTGACTGTACAGGATAGCAGCATTAAGCTCTGTTTAATTTTAGCCCAACTGCTCCAGATCAAATTTTCACAGCCTCCAATGAAAGACATGGCTTTTATTAGAGGCAAGAGTTATTCATTTACAGTCAAGATGGACTCCTTCCTTCTCATGCCTCAGCACAAATAATAACAGTTTTGCGGGCTAAACAAGGCTCTCCTGGCCATCTGTGAGACCCACTGAAGACTGAAAGATTGCCCAGGTGTAATTCAGGATAAAAATCTGATTTTTGGAACATTTAGTGCTGCTGGGATTCAATGCTGAGATAGAGAGGGCCTACCTCCATGTTTTGAGCCAAGAAATCCTAGTAGTGCAAAAATGCTAAAACCTCTTTTTTTGTCTTCTACTTCCAGCAACTCTGATTTGAAATTATGAGGAATGAACATGTGGGGCAGTTTGGGGGTTTTCTTTGATTTAATTTTTTTAAATTTTTTTTTTTTGTTTTGGTTTTTTGGTGTGTGTTTGTTTACTGCTTTTAAGTAAGAGCAGGTTTTAGATCGTTCAGTGTCATGCATTTGTCAAACAAAGAGATGGGCTTAAATCCAGTCCTTCCAAAAATTGATTTAGGCAATATTGCACCCAAGATTGGATTCATCCTGAGCAGCTCTGACACCATCTAGCTCCATTTTCTTCTCTTGGGGGCTATGCACTTTGATGTGGCATTGTTTTCCCCAAAATGTACATGGCTAGGAGTGCAATGCTGTTCTTCAGCTGCACTCCGATGAGTTTCTTCCTACCCCTCCAGGTGTTAAGGTTTTGCTCAAGTCAAGAGAGATTTACTATCTTTAGTCTAATCTAAAGAGAACCTCATTCTCTGGAGCCCCTGGCAGAACTATGCCACCACCCTAAAGCTTGCTTGGCCATTAAGCCGAGCTCCGCGTGCTGCATCTTCCCCACGCTTACCTCTAGCAACACTGGGGGCTGCCAAGGGCTGCCTGGCCTGAGAGAGCTTTCCTGAGCAGGACATGTCTTTTGGCTGGTGGTGATTCCTGGCAGACTTCCATCAAGGCAAGATACAAGGCACATCCCGGTCCCATCCCGTCCCCCTTATGCAACCACCGCCGGCTAAAAATACAGCCGCAGCCCCTGCAGCCCCAGCCAGGCGAGATGCAGATTTAATGAGGCTTCCATGGCAACGGGCTTCACTTCGGCAGGGACTGGGATGCAGGAGACAGGGATGCTTGGGGGAGAGGTGCTCCTTGGCTGGGGGAAAGCTGCACACTTAAAAGCTTGTGGCAGTGGGGTTTGAGGGTTTTTTCCTTGATGATATTAATAAAACTGCGGAGTGTTTGGTTCAGTTAACTGCAGTCAAAGAGGCAAGCTGTGTAGTATTTTTAACAGACAAACCTGGACCTATTTCTGCCAAGAGAATAAATATTTACTAGTCAGCCTTAATTAAACTCTATCACCCACAGGCAGAAATGTTAAAACAGGGATAAATCAAGGAGGCTGTTTCAGTCTACCAATACTATAAACAACTTTTTCAGTAAAAAGTGGG
Organism: Erpornis zantholeuca; assembly: GCA_013400515.1. Taxonomy (NCBI): domain Eukaryota; kingdom Metazoa; phylum Chordata; class Aves; order Passeriformes; family Timaliidae; genus Erpornis; species Erpornis zantholeuca. Next base: position 86,043 of record VZTN01014902.1, read on the forward strand.
TTTCTCATGGAGTTGGCAAAATGTAGCAGTAGAACCGGCCAGTACAGTCAGGAGACCTGGGGACAGCTAAGGTCACAGAGGAAGTGGTATTGGTTTATATTTCATGGGTGACGTCTTCTGTGCCAGTGCAGGGGACAGGGAGGGAAACATAGTACAAAATCAACATTGTTGATGAAAAATCTGGGATAAAAAAAACGTTGCAAGCATGGCTTTTTCAAAGAAAAATACTGAGATGATTGCCTCCTGTCCTCCCTATGCTGTGTGCAAGAGTAAGGACGTATGCCAGCCAAATCCTCACTTTGGTGTGCATAGCTCTAGGTGCTAGATCAGCAGCTGCTGTCCTGTGGCTCAAAGGTGTTTATGGATCCATGGATTATTTCTGTGAAATGTGGAAAATACCTTGGATGAGCTAGCCTATTACTAGTCAGATTAAATTTGCTATTCAGAAGGTGACATCTTTGCTGGAATGTCACAGACCAAAGTTTCTGTTTCCATTATAAAGACAGAGTATTTTTCCAAAATGCAGATTTTTTTCCCAGGAATTTCTCCTCATTTCCTTCACACAGTGATATTCTTCCTTGTCCTGGAGCACTACTTCCTATCTAAGGACTAATAAGAATAAAAGCTACTCAAAAAATAAAGGTATATAGTAACGTCTTCACTTCAGTCATGAGAAACTGAGGCATGATAAAATATAATGGGAAAAAGGAACGCCCAACCTCTGCTCAAATACACATATTTGGCACTGGGAAGTTATAAATCAAGCCCCTCAGAACTGCTGCTTATTATTGAGAATTCTGGCAAAATCAGGTGTCTCTGAACGAAGGCACCCCTAAAATCAAACAACCCAGCCAGGAACCCAAACACGGTTTGAACATTCAGTATATCTGAATGTTAAAATCAAAAATCACTGTTTTCTACTTCTTTCTGCTCAGGTCCTTGTATTCACACATCCTTCAACTCAAAGCAGTCTCCCCAGTACCCTTCTCTCTAGAACGAGCCATTCCTGTTGTGAAAAGTCATCACTTGGAAGCACCAGACCCTTATATAAGCTGATTTTGTATACATTAGCTCCCACCTGTTAGGTCTCTCCTGCTAAACCAGGTTCATGTCCTGCTATAAGCCTACCGAAACACAACAAGAGGCATTTCACAAACTGTAATAGAAAATCATCTCTCTGCCTCATGGAACGGGTCTGCTCCTACGATGAAACATGGCTCGTGTTAAACTACACACAGCACTAGAACTGTTGCTGCAAATTAAGATGTCAACGGCACCAGGAAAATTTAAGGGACCTGTGCAGAAAACTGTCCACAGCTGCTTGCTAAGGCAGAGACATCTCCAGCACTGCAGCAGCCCCAGTCCTGACCATCTGTGGTCATCATGCTGGAACAGAAACACTGTCTGTTTGGGTATCCTCCTTTCTTCCTCCCTGCTCCTCATGACACAAGGCTGCTAGGCTGTCACCTCACCATCCGTCCCCCCCTGCCTCGAGCTGCACACAGAAGGCTCTGCAGGATCTCCCCTCCTCTGTGGGACCACGGCTTGTACCAATTCAGTACAGCTGGTCACTGGATCTCATTATGGTCTCTGTGCCATCTCCTCTTTACAAAGATGATGGATGCACAGGTTAGACAACACAAACCTGCTCTCTCAGGATATTGTAGTCTGAACCTCAGTAGTCACATGTCAATATTTTTCTCCTTTCCCTTGAGAGCTCTATTAAAAACAACTTTTGACATGAAATAGGCCTGGACAGTCATTTTGCCTTGTACAGCAAAGCAGTTCAAAACCCAATCTCATCACCCCACTGAGTCTAAAATAAATAAGCAGACATCAAAGTTGTATACTCTCTTCTCTGCACTGACAGATGACAGTGCAAAGGAGGAGCTAGTGCAGCATCTTCTTGATCAAAGGAGGTCCCTGCAATGCAGGAGCACAGCACTAGTGGGGCATGGGGAAGTCAGCCATGTCCACATCTTTACTTACACAAAGGACAATTTTCATTTAAAATTACATCATGACCCACTATTATTCCCCATAACGTGGAGTTAAGTTATGAATGGCACATAGGGAGAGCAGAGGCCTCTTCCGTCTCAAGCTCTTAGCTTAACCTAGATTTCCTAACCAAAGGAAGCACAGTACTGGAGATGCCACCATGCTCTGCCTCTGACAGTGTCTGCCATTGTGACTCTAAGAAAGTCACTTCTTTCCCCACTTGTAAAATGGGAACAAGCACTCCTTTGCCTCTGAAGCATGTCACAAGCATGAATGCATTCATACTTCAAAACACTTCAATATTACAGGGGAGAGAACACTTGAAATGCATAAATAAATGCAAAGTTTTTAAGGAGAGGTAATATGCTTTACTAGCTCAACTAATATTGTTCTATGAACTTAACACACGGGATTTGTGCCCAAAATGTACTCAGTTTCAAAACTTGGATTTTTGTTTGAGCCTGTATAAAAAGGTTTGTATTGCCTTAAAATGTCTTCTCCATGGAATTCATACAAATCAGCTGGGCTCAAGTTTCCTCTCCCTAGAGACTTATATCCTTGGGCCATCACAGTTTGCAACAACATAAAAAGCTAATTAACTTCTTACTTAAAAGTAAGAAAGCAATAAGAAGGCATCCTCAATTTCTTCTGGAAACACTTGAGCTCTCCACCACAGCTCTGGCTTCAGACAACCTAAGATGAAACCTACAAGATTCGCTGCAACAATATATTCCACCATTATTGTACTATATTTGCTGCTCCAGTCATAGGGAAGGCAGCACACAGAGAGATGATTTGTCCTATATGATTATCCCACCATGCTAAACAAGTTCATACAACCTGGTGAAACAAACACTAACTCTCAGGAAATGGCAAGACATGCAACTTAATAGGCCAAGCCCTTAAGAAGGCTCTTAAACGTTCAGTCCTCACCATGACTGAGGAGAGCCTTGCCTGAGACAAGCTCCTGTAAGACCGACCTCAGTCTCACAGTAAGGGCAGTTCCTACCTTTTAAAAACCAAAGTTTTTCCTGGTCTCTTGCAAAGAGTGACAGCCCAGGTGGGTCTATGGGGGACATCTGAAAAGCACAATATGTTTGGGGATGAGCGGTCACACTGCAGGAACTGGAACCATGTAGGCTGTTGCAGAGAATCCCCTTCAGAGCCCAGGGCCCTGCCCGGGAGGATAGGAGCAGAGAAGATGCCCCAGAGAGGACATCCCAAAGCACCACCTCTCCTGCCTGCCTTCCTCCAGTCATGCTGTCATTCCCAGACAGACTGGAAATCTTGCTTTACTACATATACAAAATGAGATAACACCTTTTTTGGCCCCAAAGCAACTCTTGCCAGCTTTGCACATGGGTTGTTTTCACACCTCACTGTGAGGCAGAGAACTCTGGCAGGTTTCCACCTCATCAGGCAGATCAGCCACCTGGCCTCAGATATTCTCCATGCTTTTTTGTGTTCTCTCCCTTTCCAGGATTTTTCCTTAGGGATGCTCTTAGCAGGCCAGTCTTCCTGGACATTGGCCCCATTTTTCTTCTCTTGCCACCCTTCCTGGCTCCACTCCCAGGAGTTCCTGTGCAAGCTTTCTGGATCCCCAGGAGGACCAACATGGGACTAGTCAATGGTGCAAAGACAGGCAGGGAGCTCCCTGTAAGGGAGATGAAGCTGTCAAGATGGGACAAGCTTGGCTTCCATGGACCTTCTTTCTGCTGGCAGGAGGGTGTCCAGCAGCATGACACTGAGACAGGGACATGTGGCACATAACCCAAATGAAAGCTGTGGTCAGCTCAGCTCCTTAGTCCATTTCTGGAGCCCTGCTGCGTCCTCGGCTCTCACAAACTGAGAAGTCAGCAGATCTGTCAAGAATGATAAAACCTAGCCACAGACCCTTAGACCTCTGCTTGTTATCAATTATGAGGCTTGCTGGCAGCACTTACAGGCTTGCTGTGAATAGGAAGGCCACAGTCATTTCTAGCAATCTGGTCTCTTACAAGACCCCTTACATCCTAATATCTCACATGCTTTCATGCATTTACCCTTGCAGAATGCCAACGAGACAGGAACCAGAGGAAGAATTAAGGTAGGAGCTGTGGCTCCCATCCACAGTGTCCAGCTGGCACCAAGAGCTCCTGGCTACTGGCTCCTGTATGGGGAAAAGACCCTTCCTTAGAAACAGGTTGCTATAGATGGCAGCTAGGGATGGAAAAGGATGCCTGAACACTGGTAGGGTCTTCAACCAGATGCCTTCAACCAGACTGTCCAGAGAGATTTCGGTGGTTGAAGCTACCACCCCATAAATCAGAAGTATGCGTAGCTGCCCGTGGCTGCTCCAGGAATGAACCCCTCTGAGCCAGGTCAGGCTGGCTCCTGGGCAGAAAACTGGTACAGCCAGGACCACCTGAGTTAGAGCTGAACTTATTGAAGAGGCATGATTTTACACTTACCAGCTGAGAACTGGGCAGCTTGCTTCTCTGAGTGGAGCACTCAGAGCTAGGCCCAAGGCTTGGAGAATGTGCTAGGGTTTTGAACCCCTTGCAAAATGTTATTTTGTACTTCACTGGTTTTCAAACATTAGTAACATGTGGGCAAAGAGGAGTCAAACTTTGCCTTCTATTTTGCTTGATTTACAGGAGCTCATAAGACAAGGCTACACACAAAGATAGAAAGGGTTTGGGGTTTTTTTTTGTTATTTTGTCTTAAGAAGAGGTACACAATCTGGTGTGCAGGCTGTAAAGGGAGGCCTAGATTACACCTTGCAGGCAGTTGTTGCATTTGGGTCAGGCAACAGGAGAGGAAAGGGAGCAAATAAAATCATCACACTTCTTTTTTCCCCTTCCCATACTCTGGATTTTAGAGAACGCGCTAGAGATTAATCTCCTGTTAAAGCACATTTAACAAGCAGCTCTGGTCTGCAGCTCATGCATAAGTGATTCTCTCAATCTGAGTCCTGATCACCTCTGGGGAACAGCCTGCCAGAAGCACCAAAGGTGACAGATGTGTAGTGTGTGTTTTGGATAAAAGCCTATCTTCTGCATAAGGTAGCTAAGAGATGGTGCCTAAACTGAGCTTTGCCTTATTACCCAAAATTAAGACATTTATAGGCAGCTATTGTTTTGTGAAAGGGAAGGAAAAATAACCCCTGTGATGGAAGAGGAGGGAACATAAGGCAAAAACTAAAGCAGTAACAGCAGAAAAACTACAGTCTGAGTAAGAAACAGGATTCAGTCTATGCAAATAGATGGCTCTCACCATGTTCTCTTATCTCAGCCAGCTCAGTCCTGGGACTAGGGACCAGAGGAGGGTTTGCTTTTGTCCTTTTGGGTTTTTTTATTCAATATAACTGCTCAAGTTAAAAGGGGCACCATGAATCTCTATTGTCAAAAGGAAAATCATTAGCTCAAAGCCCTAAAGAAGATAGGTCCAAGGGCTTGTACCAGCTCTCACATGACTGGTAGCATGCCACACTCACTTCCTACCCCGTATCAGAAATCTACCCCCTGCTTTAACCCCATTTTCTGAAAAAGCATGAACTCATGAAAGAGACCCTGTATGTTAAACTCAATGGGAAGGAAGAAAACCTCACATAAATGAAGTAGTGTCAACTCCTCCATACACACAGGGAGCCTGCCATGTTCCCACCTTGTTTGACGCAAGGTGGATCTGCAGTCTCTTTTCTCCTAAAACACAACAAAACAGGCTGCAAGGCTGAGTTTATTGCTCTGTCTGGTATCTTCTCATTTGGCTCTAATCCCCTCCAATATACATGCAATATTTCAAATGCTCTTGCAGAGATGGGGCTCTTCTTAAGACCTGACCTTTTTATAGCCCTGGCAAACCATCCATTTCTATTTAATTTAGTTCTTGACAGAAATAAATATATGCACTGAGATTTACATATGAGTAGACAGGCCAATATTTTTAGGCTTGCATGCTGAGGGTTGCATCTGTACTGCAATCACTGCTGTAGCTATAGGTGTCAAGCTCCTTGTGTTGGCTATCACCAGCTGCTAGTAACATAGCCACAGAAGTGCAGAGCTCCTCACAGGCTAAAGCTATCTGCAAGTCTGGGGAAAAATTAATTGACACTATTGCTCTCTAGGTTACTGCAACTGTTTAAAACTGTTTAAAAACTCCCAAGTCTCCTTCTAAAAGCTACAGTCACAGCACAAATTTCTCCAGAATTAGAGGCCTAAGATAGGATTTTATCCTTTCTGCACCTCAACCACCCCGCAAGATACTACATGAACACAGGTCCCACTTCCTCTTTACATTTATAGTAGTTCTGTTACCTCTGCTTGAGAGCTTTGGCTTTAGCTTCTCCAGACTGCTTACTAGAGTGTACAAAGCTCCTGACAACCCTGGATGGAGGACCTCCTTGATGTCAGGACATCACCATGGCTGCCTCTGTTGTCCCTGTGACAGGGGAAGCGAGAGGTGAAGCAGGCAGCACTTCTCTCACCCCTGCTGAGGCACTGGAGCATCTCTCCTATGTGGAAAAGCTAAGTGAGCCAGGATTGTTCAGCCTGGAGAAGAAAAGGCTCTTATCAATGTATATAAATACCTAGAGTGAAGTTGCAAAGAGGACAAAGCCAGGCTCTTGTCAGTGACACCCAGTAAGTGTATCTGAGGTGATGAGTACAAACTGAAACAGAGAAGATCCCTTGTGAACATCAGAAAACACTTTTTTACAAGGGTGACCAGGAAGGTTGTGTAGTTTACATCCGTGGAGACAGTCAAAACACACCTGGACAAGTTCCTGCGTAACTGGCTCAAGGTGGCCCTGCTTGAGCCGGGGGATTGAACCAGATGACGTCTGGGTGTCCCTTCCAGCCTCAGCCCCGCTGGGATTCTGTGAAAACTGAATAACCAGGATGACAAGATGTCAGATGATCAGTGTGAGCTTCCTCCCTTCAATGGAGGAAACATTCTTCAAAGAGCACAACAAACCAGAAATGGCCCAAATATGTTGCCATGTGCTGCAAGTACCATGAGAAAACTATTACAGGCGGAGTGTGCTCAAGCTGATGTTCTGTCTGGGACTTGTGCAAGGCCTGGTAAGACTCAAGCTGTTGGTAGCAATAATGTCTCTACTGCAAGCTCTGTTGCACTGGCCTGCATGTTTTAATTTACACACTGGTACCTACCTCCTTCCATCCTGAAAATGCTTGCTATCCCACTGGATTAACACAGGGAACAATTTCCTCTCTGCTCCTATGATTCAGTGACATGTCCACAGAGGAAAGAGGATTGGTGACCCTTGTTCTGAGACGGATTAAACCACTGACTGGACTTCCACAAGCAGATTAAGGGAAATGACTGCCTATCCCTCTGTTCTGAAAGAAAAATTGACCCCGATCATTATGAAGGCTGAAAATTGTTGAGAGAAAAGTCAAACCTTGCACTCCTGGGATCTTGAACTAGAACAGCCAATGCATAGTGGTAAAAGGATGTTAAATGTTTCAGTGACTGAAAGAACACAGAAGCCAACATATTAAAAATCCATATGGTAGTCAGTGGCTCTTAGACCATGGTCAGTGGGGCACCAGTGGCCGGCAGAGTGTCCCTACATGCTGCTGTTGCAATAACAAAGTATTTGTCACTTTTTAAACTGGGATCTGCTCTGCCCTTTCTAGTCCTGTCCAAGATTCACAGACTGTCCCAAGACTATTTTTGACCAGCTGAGCTGAAAGAGAACCTTAGCCTGTCTCTCTGCACCAGGCTGTCCTGAGACTCCTTTTGATTGCAGACTTGAAATGTGTAGAGGGAGACACAAAAATGCCCAGCAGAGGACTACAAACCATCTCAGGAGCACTGCAACTTGCTTATCAAAGGGTTTGTAAAGAAAGCAAGCAAGCAGAGTGTCACGTTGGGCAGGGTGCTCTAACCAGCCAGCTGGGCCCACTGCTCTGAGATTTTCAGCTTTCTACCTATGATTTTCACTAATTTTCCATTTTGGATAATCAGCCTTGGCATTGTGTTACCTCAGGTAAGAAATAGGGTCAAGATCTGAGAGTCTGGAAAAGGAGAGGAAGATGATGGGGAAGGTAAAAATGTCAAGAGGATCAACTAAAGGAAATCCCCAGATGCCACTGTAGTAGATGATTTTCAAGAAAGAATCAGGAATTCCCAAACCCCTTTCATTTTCAGCTTACTCTGAAGAGCTCCCTTACAGGGTTATCTTGAATAGATGCATTTCTGATAGAAAAAGCTGACCTGAAATCTTGTAAAAACAAGGTCTCTTATGTTTCTTTAACTTCAGGGCCAGAAAATCCACATAGCAGTCTTCATCTATTCAGGGTCTGTGAGTGCCTTCTAGCCCTTCGTTAAGCAACGTGACTAACGCTTGTCACGTGTGCTTTATTAACACTCCCTTCCTCCCCGCAGGCTCTGGGTGCAGAAGGCTCTGGATACAGCACAGAGTTTTCCCTTTATGAGGTTTAGTGGTTTTCTTTTTTCAGGGTACTGGCTGCTGTGTGGTCCTGTTTGCTACAGGAGGGTGCTCCACATTTAGAGAGGGAGGGGGCAATGTCTGGGGAGGTCTCTTGCTCCAGTGGGAAGTGACTCCAGTGCCTGGCGTGGGCTGTGCCTGGCAGAGCAAACCACACAGCACCTTGGCAGGTACAGCTCGAGCCTGCGCTGAATTTAACCATAAACATCACTACAACAGGTTATTGATCCCAAGCATGGGATTAGGGTGGGATATACCTCTTGCTGAAGGAGAGGACACCTATACCTAACAAACTTGACAAGGTTGCAAATGCTGTGCGAAACACCTCACATGCCTAAGCACAACCAGCAGTGGGCTAATCGCACCTGGCACCCCAAAACAGGCTGGCTCAACACTAATCAATTCTTGAATCTCCATCATGATACAAGTAGTTTTAAACCATGGATCTGAATGAAGCTAGAGCTGTTACAAAGGGAATCTATCTGTGGGTAACACATAAAGAATTTTGTTTCTTTCCTCTCAGTGTGGGCAAACAACATCATGAAAATCCCAGCTACTTCGCTTTGGTGACCTGAGGCAGTAGGTGACCTTATCTCTCAACCAATCTTTGCAGTGCCTCTGTCTCCCTCCCCCATCCATGCTGGGGATGGCAGAGCATTGCCGCTGGCATGCACAGTGAGTCAGCAGCCCCGCAACTCCCCGATCATGGAAACATTCCCGTTCCCATGGCTTGCTCACAGATTTGCATCTAATGTGGGACACCCCAGTTTGTGACCAAAAAAAAGTCTTAAAAGAAGGCAGGTCCTCTAATGCAGTCAACACACCCAACAAAAATGCTCTGTCTGGGCCAGGGTGTATGCAGAGGGTTGATCTCCACCACAAGCAGCCTGCAGGAGCCTTGCTACAGGCTCTACTTTCCAGAGAGAGGAGTCCCCTTCCTCCTGTTCGCAGGGCCTGCAGGGCATTCCAGCTGATGGTGGGATGAGATGGTCATGCAGTATTTCTGAGAAGTCAAAAGAGTCAGTGAATGAATGGTGTGTTTTGAGTTTCTCAGCCAATCCTCCTGTGAGTAAAATGCTATTATAGGTAGGAAAAAAATACTCTCCAAACTTTTGTTGCTAGCACCTGAACTTAAGCCTGCTCCTGGGATTTCAAAGGAGTTTCTTTAGCTTTTTAACTTTTCACGGCTCTTCGCATTTCCGTGCCTGGACAGTGAAAAGGCTAAGTAGACTAATGCTTTTTAAATAGTGTGCAGATCATCCTGGCAATGCCAGGCCTCTTGAAGTTCTAGCCTCAGCTTTTGTGAAGAGACCTGAACTCATTTAAACATTTCAATTCTGCCTATGCTTTTAATCAAATCCTTTGAGATCACCTTTGGGGCTCAATGCCTTTGTTCTGCAGCCAAGAGCACGTCCCACACCTTTATGCTGCTCTGACTTCAGCCATAGTCAGTGGCTCTTTTCAGACCAAGCAGCACGAACCAGTAAGGACCAAACCCAAAGCTTCTGTGTTTGCTTTGTGTGGTACCAGCTTGTCCTGCAATAATGAGGCCCCCACTGCATTTCCATCACACCTCAGTCACTGTACATCACTGGTTCTCTAATGAGTTTATTTCTGAGATAAGGGGGGCTGAACTCTGAACCATCAATGACAAAGGTGGTGTGGCTTTTGCTTATCTCTCAGGGTGTCCCCCATGAGGTCTGGATGTCTCTAAAAAGAATTAACTCCTCCCACTGAACTTCTATGACTTCACCCCCTCTCTGTGCTGGCACCTTTTCTGGCCACTCACCTTCTCACCAATAGAGATATCACCAAGAAAGCACACTCCTTTGTATCTTGCATTGGAAGTGTTGACAGCCTTGTAATATTGATTTAAGGAAATATTCACCACAGAATTCCACTTACTACTTCCAAATAGTTTGTACTCATTATTACTGACTTTGACCATATAAGAAACTGTAATGGTTTAATTAAAATGGGGTTAAAATCTGGTGCAAACCAAGTAGAGACATCAAGTAGATCCCTAGCTTACATATACTTTTAAAGAAACAACATGATTTGTTCCTTGATGTTCAATCTACAAGGTTAATCTAGTATTAGCATTCAGCTTTGCAAAAAGCAATAATGTGTTTAAGGGCTATCTGTGCTAGATCTGACTGTTGATCACCCTTTTAAATTTAAACAACAGTGTATTATGACAGGCTGAAAAAGCTGGGTTTGTTCAGTCTGGAGAAGAGAAGGCTCTGGGGAGACCTTATTGCTGCTTTGCAGTACTTAGATGAGGCTTTGAACAAAGAGGGAGAGTGACTTTTTACACAGGCAGATACCAACAGCGCAATGGGGAATGGTTTTAAACTAAAAGAGGAGAGATTTAGATTAGATGTTAGGAAGAAATTCTATTGTGATTGTGGCAAGACGCTGAAACAGGTTGCCCAGAGAAGTGGTGGATGTGCCATCCCTGGACGCATTCAAGGCCACATCGGATTGGGATTTGAGCATTAGGAATGATACTTAAGCACCCTTCCAACTCAAATAATTCTAAAATTTTATGATCACTATTACTGGAAATGGCTATGTAAACCATAAAAATATTAAAATATTCCCCCTAGTCTTTAAAGATCACAACTATATTTTTGAAATCCATTTTAGTCTCAGAATTTGACTCTATGTATCCATCCCCTGCTGTAAATTCACTCCTGAAATCAAATCTGTCAGTGGCATGGAGTTTAATTTGATCTTGTGACTCTCTCCAGCACTTGCTACTAAGAGCTAACCCATTACATTCTAGACAACATATTAAGCTGTGACATAACAGCAGGGTCACACAGACATAAGTCAGAAGCAATATGAGAGCCCATAAGCACCTTGATCCTTCACTTCTGCCTGTGCTCTCAGTTACTCATATTCTGCAAGGGCAGAAAGATGATAGGGATTTCTGCTTAGAAGCCTGAACCACGGTGCAATAATCAGAAGCCAAAGGTTAGTTTTAGTCCATCACAGAGGTGACTGTTAAGAAATCACCCAGAAAACTCTGACCCAAAGGGCTAGGGTGGAAAAGAGAGAGGTGCACTTGGTTTTCAACCGCAAGTACCTCAGCAGGTTGCACGTACAAACCTTTGGCAGCTCATAAAAAGCAGTCATCTACACATACGCCTACTCATCCCTGTGGTGCAGGCTTCCAGATAAGAGGAAGTGCTTCTCTACAATACAAATGATAGGTGTGGTGATACACACAGCAATGCATGCTAGCAGAGTGTACCAACACTGATACCTACATGCTTAAACATCATCCTCATCGGGAGACACAGGATCTCCTGCCTGCCCACACTCTTTCCTCCAGGAGAGGATGTGCTGCTGTGCCAGACTGCAGTGCCTTTGGCAGCAGCATCACCTACTGATGGGTGAAGAATGGCAACTGTCCTGGGGTGGGGAAGTGAACATTAGGCAGAGCATCTTCTTTCCTCCTTCTTGCTGCCCAGGAGATGAGGGTGAAGAGGAAAGAGGGAGAAGGAGGCAGAAGGATTATGGATCCATTAAATGAAGTGGTCTCCACAGGCCTGGCCTTGGACAGGGTAGCAAGAAACCTGCATATTCAGAAAACTATCCATTTGGCCTGATATCTTTGGAATAGAATCAACAGCAGAAGATAAAGAGTCTGAGGTCTTTGTGGTATAGACCCAACCATGCTGCAGTTACACTCTGATGGAAGGGCTGAAAGACAACAGCATGGTACCACCATACAGGTGGGGCTTTGCTGCCACTCTGCCCTCTTACTGTGGAGGAGAGGGACAGGTCTGGGTGACAGAAAAGGAACTGTACTTCTTTGCTGGTTTGAGGATAGAGTTAACTTTCTTCACAGTAGCTAGCCTGTGCTGAAAACAGGCCTTGTTTGCATCTTGTATCACTCCATCTGCCAGTGGGCTGGGGAGGGGCACAAGAGGTTGTGAGGGGACACAGCTGGGAGAGCTGAGATAACTGACCACAGGCATACCCCACAGGATATGGCACCATGCTCAGCATGTAAAGCTAGGGCAAGAAGGAAGGAAGGAAGGGGGTACAGTCAGAGTGACGGCATTTGCCCTTCCAAGTAACCATTGTGTGTGATGGAGCCCTGCTCTCCTGGGGATGGCCAAACACCTGCCTGCCCATGGGAAGTGGTGAATTAATTCTTTGTTCTGTTTTGTTTGCACCCATGGCTTTTGCTTTTCCTATTAAACTGTCTTTATCTCAACCCATCAGTTTTCTCTTACCATTCTGATTCCCTCCCCAGTCTCACTGAGGGGAGAGGAAGAGAACAGCCAGGTGATGCTAAGTTGCTGGCTAGGGTTTAACCATGACAGCCTCACAAGGGGAACACCATTCAATTTCCACATACAAACAAGAAAGAGAAGAGGAAGCCTTGTCATCAGAATCTACATCAGACAAGAGTTTGGGCAAAACCAGGCTATTAACTCCAATAAAGGTCTCTCAGAGGGCTGTTTCCACCAGCTTTAATCTGGGATGCCTGCCTAGGAACAGACAGCACTCATGCAGGTTCTTCTCTCCTACAGTCATGTATTTCAGACTCCTCTTTGAACAACCTACCCTTTGTTAACCAGAGAATAGAGATCTCATAGAGATCACCACAATGCTTCTTCCAGGTACAGAGTCAAACCTACTGGAGTCTCAAAGAGACTACAGATCTCATGTTTTGATTCCCGATTTCAGAGCAAAGGTGCTCAAATCTGTATCTAGAGTAGCCAGAAACGTAGGGCTGTTGGTCTCTGGGTTGCTCTTACTTGACCAGCATGTGACAATACGGGGTCACTGCAGAATGAAGCAACCAGTGCTTCTGTGGCACTGGACAAAGCAATTGCTGGAGACCTGGGCCAGGTACTGGGGGACAGACCTGAGAGCACTCTTTGGAGCATTTGGCACCTGGAAGTCTGAGAAAAAGACCTCTTAACAAGCTTCTTGTTAGCTTCTTCCTCATGGACATTTTTGGCTCTCATGAATGTAAAATAAGCCTTTTCTATAAAGATGCTGATGAGACAGCTGGCAAAATCCTTCCTTGAACATGGTCAGGGAAAACTAAGGAAAGTAAAGACAAGACATTTCTGTGAGCTGCTTTGGTTCTGTTTGCATGTCCCACAGCACAAGACCTGGAGTGAGCTGCCCCACTTCCCACTTCCCCAGGCTGCAGCTGATGAGACCTGCTGCTGTGGAGGAGCAAAGCAGAAGCAGCCTCAGCAGACTCCCCAAACCAGCTCTCTTCCAGAGCTTCACCCAGGACCTTCATGCTCTCCTTCTGAGGGGAGCTGCTTTTCAGCTCTTGCCCCCACTCCCTGTCTGAGCTACTCTACAGGCATGTGTCTATCATGGCTGTGTCTGGCTGCACGTACCCTGCCAAGGCAGTCCCAGTCTCACCACAGACCTCTCCTCCTGCACATCTCAGCTCTTCCATCATCAGGCTGTGCTCAACCTGTGCAGCTGCTGTTTACCACTGACACTACATACCACAGAGCCCTCTGGCTCCACGCACATACAGGCAGCTTGTTCTACCTTCTGGGCAGCAGAAAGCAGGACACCAAAGCACATACAGACACACGTGCTTTCTACTGCATTCTCCCACACGCCCTGCCAGATGACCACCTGCAGCAGTGAGGGAGTCCTTGCAACTTAGGCTTTATGTTACTCATCCCTTACTCCCAAAGGTGATGTCCAATCCGGGAGTGGGCCAGTCTAACAGGTCAGTAAAGCATCCCAAGGTGCCTTCAAGAAAACAGGACATTTATAAAACAGAACTGTGTGGAATATCAGCTGTATTGCACATCATTGCTCTAACTCCTACTTGCTCATACCTAGGTAAACAAAGAAGCCAAGAGTGCACAGCCATTTCATTTTATTAATTAAAGTGACTGGCATTTATACAGCACCAAAGCACTTTGCAAATCTTAATTATGCTTCACAGCAGCTCTGTGAGGTGAAACGTGTTCCCATTTACAAACAGCAAAAATGAGACATAGTGAACTAAGTGACATGCCAGTGCGCTCAGGAGATCAGTGGAAAAATCAGGACAGAATCTTAGATCCTACTGCCTTCCAACCCCCTTCCCTAGCTGCCGCTCCCTACCTTGTGTGCTACCCCACAGCTCTAACCTTGATCAGATACCACCACAGGGACCTCTGAGCTCAAGCAGCCACACGTGGGTGGGAGTAACATGAGCACAGAAAGCTGAAATGCTTGTTCTGCCTAAGAGATGCCTCAGGAATCTATAAAAATTTTATTATTTTTCATATATTGAAACAGGTGGAGAATCTACAGCCAAGGCTTCAGAACACCTCCAAAGTTCATTTCACACCACCCAAGGCCACTGATTTTTATTGCACTCGCACTGGAGAAGACTAATACCTGGAGTCTTGGCACAGAGTTATTGCTACTGAGAAACATCCCCAGCAGCCAGAGGAGAAGAAGGGAGACCCTGGTCTCCCCAGCCTGCCTGCCCTGTCCCTGGGAGAGCTCCCACATGTGCTCCCCATGGTCACACCAGCAAGAGGGTGGCATCAGACGTGGGGGCTGCTGGCAGTGACCCTGCCCAGCCATTGGCATTGAGGAACAGGCAGCAAGGGGGTGGCTGAGGGGCAGAGGGGAAAGGGGGAAGGCCACCACTTGACACAGCATCAGGGTCAAAGTCTGGTTTGTGGGGAGGAGGAGAGGGTAACAAGCATCTTGATGCTCCACAGCCACAGCAGTGGCTGCTCCTATCTCTCTCCGGGTGGGACCTTGCTCTGCAAAAACACCGCTCTGGAAGTGAGCGCCTGCCTGAGGGAAACAAGCCTGACAGATATTTTGCACAAATAATTGAATTATTTTTAGATGCTCAACACATCCTCTTACAAGACAGCTAGCCACACAGAGACAAACAGATCTTGCAGCCCCTTCCTAATCCACTGAAACAGCTAATCTCCTTAACCCTTGTAGCTCACAGACAGTGGCAGGCACAAGACTTTCCTTGTAAAGGCACTGCACCTTGTGACTTCTACCCCAGACATTGCACCCAAACAAAGGAGATCTGCACCAGGGGTTTTTTGTTGTTTTTTTTTTTTTTTTTTTAAGCTTTATTTTATCAGGAGAAAGGTGCATCCAGATAGGATGTCAGCAGAAGGGGACCAGGACAATCCAAGTAGGGAAGTGCCCTACACCAGAGAGACCTTTCCTCTCTCCCTTCATTCCCTCCTTTGCTGTCTCTTGGATCTTGACATATGCACAGGCATGATTCATCCCTGCCAAAGCGAAACAGGGTCATCAGCAGCCATCCCAAAAGCATGATAGCTGGGTTGAGGGAGAAGAGGTCATATAGCCCCAAGCTTAAGAACCAAAGGTCTGGTTTGGTTGAGGATGGAAAAGAAATCCCTGGAGTCACCTTCCATTTTTCTTTGACTTTTCATCACTTTCACTAGAACAATCTGAAACATCTTACTTTGAAAGGCAGCTCGGCCTCAGTGCCCTGTGGATAACGTGCTCAGCTCTGCCCTCACACCTCACAAGACCAAGGGTAGAGTCTGATCCCCATAGGCTGTATCATCACCTTTTTGTCTACAGTGCATGCTGTAAACAGCAGGTCTGTAAAATCTTATCAGTTGAAGCAAACCTGTGAGATAAACAGCATTTGGAATAAAGATGCCTAAATACATGCATATACACATTCACACAAGGCTCGGGAGAGCCAAGGGCTGTATCTCAAAATTTCTTTTCTCCACATAGCCAGGACATAAAGATTACCCTGATATTTCAATGCTGCTCAGGAAATATCCCAACAAATATGAGTTTGTTGTATTTCAACTATCTCTATCAGCAAATCTGCAAAATTCATGGAATTGGGACAAAAAGGATCACACAATATACTCACAGTGGCAAACATATTACTGCATCCAGGAAAGATGAAGGAATTGCCCAGTTGCGCATGCTTGTATGGCTGTATCAGTTCTGCTGGCTGCTAAAATGCTTTGAAGAAACTCTCAACTGCTACAAGACAGACAGAGGTGCTATTCTAAAGCCAAGGCTGCATAATACTTTGACATAATACATACCTGGATTAATTTCTAGCACAGTTAGGATGTAGAGGCAATGGGTTGGATAGAGTGGTATTTCTACATCTCATGAAATGGAGCCACAAAGGCTAATGATTTCTTTTAAGAGCATGCCCCAACCTGAGCAGATCTCTGCTCTGCTGCTGGGAGAACCTGTGATGAGTTCTGAGCTCTGCAGTGTCCCTGAAAAAGTAGTAATGAGTCTTGCACTGTGTGTGCTAGTGCAGAGGAAAAGACCTGGCCCTTCCCATAGATCTGGCCACAGTACTGCAATCCTGCCTTAACAACAAACATCCACCAAAAAATCTCAAATTTATCAGAGTCCAAGCTCAGCCCAAGGTGCACTGAAAGGAATGCTAAAGCTAGCCCTAACTTCTGCAGACACGGCACAAGTCTGTAATAATATAAATAATTTACAGATTATTTTTCCAAATTCAGCAATATTTTCAGCATAATCACAGCACTATAAGACTCAATGATCAGGTCTTAGAAGATCTTTAGGCATCCTAGTATCCGTTTATATCTCCTGCTATCTGTGCTACTGTGCAAACTGCTATTTATGGAGAGTCAGTCTGCCAATAAGGGGTTTTACCTACTCTGGAAACATAAACCTGCAGACAACCCTCTGAGATGCTGTATTGGCAAATTAAACTATTACCTCTGGAATGATTACAGCTTTTTTTCCTAAACTGGATTAAAAAAAAAAGCCACCACTAGAAGAAAGTGGTGGGTGGAGGTTTTTACAAAAGCTTTTCTCTGCTATTCAAAGAATCACCAAAGTGGATGAATAGTCAACTGAACAGCAGATTTTCCATGAGTTTACAAAAGAGTACAGCAAAGCTGTGTTCTGTCCTTCCCATCTCAGTTTTGTAACACTAAGAAGATTTTGGTTTGTTAGGAGTGTCACAGCAGTACCTCCCACCAGTAACAAAGTCAAAATTAATGTTAAATTAGCATTAATATTTAAAGTAAGTTATTCTATTCCATGCTTCAGTGTTTGTGAGGAGATCAGGATAATCTCTCTGAGGATTTCCAATCGGCTTCCCTGCCAGGGCATCTGCTAGATGACAACTGACACTCGCCAGTATTTGATCTTGTTCAATACTACCGCATCAGGAGCGTGATGGAGATGTATGGTTTCTTCAAACAAGTCCTTGCCTGGGACTTCTGAGTAGGGAACACAGTTGTATTACAGGTAAAAATTACAGATTTTGGAGCAAGGAAAGGCCCTTCTTTCTGCCTGCCCATTCCAGCAGCCTGCTGGGGGTGTTCCAATGTGAATCTTGCTTTCCTATTTGACTGTACACCCCGGCTTCCCTCTCGTCTCTCTCCTGTTCTGCCCAAGCTATGTGAGAAAAGCACAATCTCCCCCTGCACTGTCCTGCTCCCCATACAGGGCTGCTTCTTCCCACAGCTCCCACTGACCAGGGCACCACTCACACTTTCTGACCTTGCCCACAGCCAAAAGAAATTGAAATTTAGAAGCTGCAACTCAAAGGGAGAGCAATTTGCGATGCTGTCTGCAGCTCACTGCTTCTCTGGCCTTGATACACAGCTGGGATCACTGGGGACCAATGAGCTGGATGGATGTTTCTAGCCAGAAACCTTGCCTCTTTTATAACCACGTGTCTCCCCTGTGAGACCCCAATGTTTCCCCACTGGAAACATTGCCCCCTGAAATATTAGTGCCAGTGCAGCAAGGGGAAATTGTGCCAGTGCACACCAGCCATTCTAAAAAAAATACTCTGGAGATTGTCTGGCAAAGGGACAAATAGTCCCAGGCAAAACTGATGACTGGCTAAAGCTGTACAAATGCCTGTTTGGCATAACTGCTCAACAGGATTTCTAAAATCAAACCTCCCCTGCATATTAGGTCCCCTCAGAGGGTGTCCCAAAGACAACCTCATGTCATCTTCAACCCAGTCCTGTTAGCATCCTACAGACACAGGGCATGCTTGGCTTCTTCCCAGGAATGACCTCTGCTGGTGCTGACTGAAGACCCCCTGCCTGGGACAGACTTATCCTGCATCTCCGGCACCACATGTCCTCTGTGAAAAACTCCAACATGTCAAGGGTTACACAGCACCAGGCTACCAAAGGGTTAAAGCCAGAGAGGCTATTGCAAAAGCAAATGAGATGAAACAGAGCTCAGCCTTAATACGTTGGAGGACAAAGGCCTCAGGGGAGCTTTTGCTGAACACTTTGATCAGTGTACAGGATTCACTCCCATCCAAGGGTCAGTGCCTATGTATCAGCTAGCAAAGGGGCTGGATGCCCTCCCTGCACCAGGCTGTCCCCTCCATCACTGGGGAGCTCCTTGACCTGCTTATTCTCAGCAGCACCCAGGTAGCTGCTCCCAGGCTCCTGGCTTTCTCTGCTCCACAGCTTGGCTGGAGACCCAGATCTTGCCTTCACACTGCTCAGCCTACCAGCTGGCCCTAGGATGGGGCACGAGTGAAATTTCCTTTATTGCAATGGCTGTTAAGCAAGATCCAACAAAGAAGCTGCACACACACTTCTTTCTTTCTCATCTTCAGCCTTATTTTACTTCATGGAAATAAGCCTGCAGGGATCATTTCATTTATGCTGCTCACTATTACCAACTCCTATAATGTGTTTCCTCATTTGCATCACCAAGGGATATAAATATGCCCCCAAGAGCCCATGATCCACCCACAAAACTCTCCCCTGAGCCAGGCAGAAGAGGAGCAGTGGGAAGAAAATAATGGCCAGGACAATCTAGAGTTACAGGGAAAAATCCAGGAGGGGAAGAATCGTGAAGAAAGGAAGCAGGAATAATCTTCAATGCTACCTTATGGATTCTTCAAGTGAAACTGAAAAATAATGTATTTCAAAAATGCCCCCTGAACTGGAAACACCTCTAGCCACTCCATTTTGCCCTTGGACGCCTGCTGCATTCACAGTGAAACATGAACAAAAGCATAGAGAAGTGGCCTGTGGAGCTGGGATGCTGGAGTGTCACAGCTCATCACAGGGTGGAGAAAAAACCACCCCCGAGCTCTGACAGCTCAGCTCTGCATGTCACATCAGTGTCCATTGAGGAAAGCAGGCACAGGAGATGTCTCAGAACAAAAAACACTCTACATGACAAAAGCCATGTCCATGGGAAGAGGAAGGAGCTCAAGGGGCCAGTGGAGATACGGCAGAATGACGAAGAATTAAAGGTTCGATTTCAAGCTACCTAGAAAATGAAAGTTAAAAAGACCATGTATAGATGTATAACTTCCTACCAAGGACTAAAATTCCTTTTCCATCACATTTTCCATAGTCTTGATAGCTAAAGTATCATGCATGATATTTGTGTTGTGGTTAACACCGTTCCAGAAGGTGAGGAAGCACTCAAGTTTGGAGCAGCAGGCTCAGGTCAATGTGTACCTCTGAACGGTCACATGAAATTTTTGTGACCCAATCCTGACTTCCTCAGGGAGAAAAGGGAACCTTGTGGGCTCAAGGTCACATGGAGCTTGATCCTGGCTAGGAGGTACTAAGGTGAGTGGCATCAGCATTCATCTTTTGCTCAAAACAGCTGAAAGTGAATCCACCCAAAACCCAGAACTACATGGTCCATGCATGAGGGAATGAATGGGAGAAAAGGTGGAATCATTCCCCACCATTTGCTGTTTGGGGACCAATTAGTTACAGATCCATTACAGCATCTCTCCTCCTATCTGCAGTTCCTGGTCTGACTGGGGCCATCAAGACCTTATATCACCCATAGAACATTGTCTCCTTTGAACTTCAGGCAGTGACCACATAAGAGCCCACCATGAGAAATGAGACAAGAGTCTTTTCAGGACAGTTTCTAGGGCCTGGCTAATCCAGGGAGTTGCCAGCAGATCTGGGGGACTTCAATCTTTCAGTGTCTGGTTCCTAAACAGCCTCCCTAGGAAGGCAGATTAATAGCTGATGGCCAACCTGAGGTTCATCTCACGATAAACAGCTGTGACATCCCTGAAAAAAGAACAAGCTTCAGACACACTGAGTGTATCAAAGACATGCAGTTAAAAATAACTAACGCTAGAAATGCTGTGTAAAGCAAACATGTCATCAAAATACAAGAGTTACCTTTTAGAAGACAATAATGGAAGCAATGTTGTATATAGCTACAGTGAAGTTATGTGCAGTTCCCTATGTCTCAGAAGGGTAGGAACAGCTCTGAGTTCTCTACCTGATATTTGCTGCTGAGGTAGTCTCCTAGAAGTGCCTCCTGAGATCTTCAAAAGCCAGAAAGTGAAGGCATCCCAGCCAATCCCTCTACCTCTTCATCCTCAGTTGTCACCAGCAGCTGTGCCTGCTTTTCCAAGAGCAAAAGCCAGCTGGAATTCCTTACTTCCCAGAGGGTGCTAGACAAGAGTCTGTCCTTACCCTACCTCCCACAACAGAATAGCAGACGTCTGCCACATCAAGCAGGTGACCTGTTTGATCCACCTCAACATCCTGGCAGTGCCCAACTCCAGCTGGTTTGGGCATGGTGCCTGTGGCACACCAACCTGTATCAGAGGTCTCTAAACAGTCTTTGCTTTCTCCTGGCCCTGGCAGGCATTCAGTTCCTGTCTGAAAGCCCGAGGACTCCTTTCATCCTAATTTGTACAACTGGTGATGCTATTCTTATTCAGAGAAATGTGTAATTCATAGAAACATTGTTCACAAATGGGAGCAAAAAGCCTTGTGCACTGGAGGAAAAGCTCTTACCAAATAGAAGGTTGCAGCAGAGCTTGCACTGTCTCTTCCTGCTGCAGCCCCATCTGTCACAGCTTTGCTACCCTGACAGCACTGTCTGACAGACCATATCTACCTATTCCCTCCTTCCCATCCTTTTCAACTAGTTTTTTCCTTGTGCTACCTCCAGTCCCCAAGCAGATCCACAGGCCAATCTAAGACATTTTGTTTGAGAAAGAAATATCTTCTCCCTAACTCCTCTCCCCAAGGCCCCAATGCTCTCTTCAGTCTATTTCCAATTACCTCAGTGGCTCTTCCACTGACTGCTTACCAGCGTTGTACAATACTGAAATCAGATTTGGCAACAAAAGGCTCCTCCAAGAAATACCCAGTGCCACCACCTCACACAGGTAACCACAGGAGAAAACAAGAGACTCTTCCTCCTTTCCTTGTAAGATTTTAGCAGCTCTTGGCAGTTGAGAGGATTTTTGGAACAGATCAGTCGTATCTGCTGCTCCAGGTATTCTGCCTGCACACAGCTTTTTGGGGATGGAGGATGTGGCTAAGGGATGGCATCCCTATCTGAGTTCTCAGAAGACCCACACAGCAAAGTCCAAGCTGTGTCAGTAGCTCAGCTAAATCCAAGGTGGGAATTCAGCTGCCTTCTCTAAGCTTTGTCTTCTCCAAAACCTTCAAGGACATGGACACAGACAAGCAAGGGTGAGACAGAGTGAAAGGAAAAGTAGGAGGAGGTGGCAATAATGAGGGATGAGATCCAGGAGAATTTAGGGATTTACCTCGTGCTATTCACTGAAGGGAGTATCCCACTTATCCAGGCCTATGTTACACTGGGAGGCAAGACACAGAAAAAGAAGATATGTGATGCTGGCCTGGCCTCACAGACACTCACCTCTATGGAGTACTGCTGGCATGGGAACAAACTCCTTTGATTCCATGAGCTGTGGACTCAGGCATGAGCCTGTCTTATATGAATGGAAAAGATCCCACAGCACTAGGAAGGGACGGACTCTGCCAATCCTTGTGAGTGGGACTGA
Source organism: Erpornis zantholeuca (assembly GCA_013400515.1). Lineage (NCBI taxonomy): Eukaryota > Metazoa > Chordata > Aves > Passeriformes > Timaliidae > Erpornis > Erpornis zantholeuca. The sequence continues at coordinate 108,299 of VZTN01014902.1, forward strand.
GTGATGTACCAGCATCATTCCTGCACAGGAAGACACCAACAGCTCTGCAAACACAGGGCACCACAGTGTCTCCCATCCCCCTGCCATGTGCAGCTTGGGAAAAGCACGCTGTGAATCTGCAAATCCCACCCTGAGGTCTCCTGGGTCTGTAGAGGGACCAGTGCCAAGACAGCACATGTGACAGCAACAGAGGGCACATCCTGTCTGATAATCTCCCACTTGTCCTCTGTCCAGGGAAGAGCATACCTCTCTCCTTGCTTCATCTTCAAGCTGAGGCTTGGTAGGAATACTGTGTCCCCTCAGACACACCAGGAGGCTTCTTAATTAGCCAAACGACCTTCCAAAAATAGGATCAAGATGTCTGCCCCAGACCAGTAGTATATTTCAAATATTATCTAGGTATGAAAAAGGATATTTTTAGAATGTTACAGACTTCACAGTTCTTCAACAAATTCAGAGAGCTAGACAGGTACTAGGGAAGTCCTTTCTCCCACACCCAGAAGAGTCACACAGACACCTAAGATGCAATAGAAAGCTGTTGATTTTTGCAGGGATAGAGTTAATTTTCTTCACAGTAGCTACTATGGGCCTGTATTTTGGATTTGTGCTGAAAACAGTGTTGATAACACAGGAATGTTTTCATTATTTCCAAGTAGAGCTCACGCAGCATCAAGGCCTTTTCTTCTTCTCACCCCACCCCACCAGTTAAGGCTGGATTGAGGTTTATAAGGACAGATGGAACTCCGGCAGCTTCACAATAGACTGTGGATTATAAAGTATGATAAACAGCCACCTTCACATAGGCCAGGCGTGAAGTGAATAGCCCCTGGGCTCAACGGCTTGTGCTCAGCAGCCAGTGCAACCTGGCAGAGGCAGGAAAGCAGATATCCTGGAGGGCATTGGAAGAGGAAGAGGAGGAATTACAGTGGCACAAAGCTGAGAGGTAGTGATGAGAGCAGGAAGAGCAGCCACAGCAGGTATGCCTTCAGCCTCATCAAACAGGGGACATTTTGCTGACCACAGTGCTACTTACAGAGACAGATGAGACCCACTTTTAATTGCCTAGGAAAGGAGGCAAAAATAAGGGTTGGAAAGAATGATCTACCAGCATGAGCTGGCAGGACCTGCAGAAGGCAGCAGAGATAGACATGGACCAGCTATCCTGGAACTAAATCCATCTCTCCATGCTACCTAGAACTTAAAAGGCCTCAGCTGGAGTACAGGTCCAGTCCAGGGTGCTGTACCTCCAGAGAGATGTGGACCAAGTCCATGATAAAACAAGGAGAACAACCGGATGGTAAGTAGAGCTGGTTTACTTGAAGAAAGCTTAGGGAACTGGGATTATCATACAAAGGAGGAAAACATGAGAGAGGAAGTGCAACTTTCAGACACAGCATTCAAAGATGTAAAAGACTTATTCAGGAAGAAATAAAAAAAGAAAGGCTCTGGGGAAAATGTATTTTCCATGTCCCTGATGTATACAATAAACCATACGAGGCTGGATTTGAAGCAAGGCCAACTTAGCTCAAAAATCAGAAACCTCTTTCTAATGTGTTAGGATAGTGAATTTCTAGAGGGTATTGTACATGCCTCTGCACCAAAGATTTTCAAGAACAGACTGGGAAAATATCTGCCAGAAAATACAAAGGTGCAAGCGCCTCTGCCCTAAGCTGAGATGATGCACCTTTTTTTAGATGGGTGTTTTATGCCCGTGCTTGTCAGCTGAGCAACCAACAGCCATTGTGCTTAACTGGGACAGCAAAAGAGGGATACTCCTCTCTTCAGAGGGGTCATTCCTTGAATTCTGTAAATGTTGGCCATCCTTGTAACACTCCACAAACTGAGCTCCTTCTCCAGAAGGATTTCACTGAGAGCTGACTCCTTGCCTGTTCACTCCCTGTGCAAGACAGGCACTGCATTGACTACCACTTCTGGGAAGCAGGCTGGCAGGAGGGAAGCAAGAAATCCCTTCCAAGTTAAAGCAGGCATTAATGGTGACTGTTGATGGCAAACTACAAGAGCAGAGTAGTGGCATTTTCTATAAATACCAGAGCCAACAAAGGATGAGCAACAAGACTAATTTGAGAGCTGGCTAAGTGGAAGATGAAAAAGCCCTTTGCTTACCCAGTTTGACCTCAGAATGCCAGAGCACTACACTGCATGCACTGTGGTAGAGATGCTATCAATCACCTGCCCTGCCTAGACATTTGGCCCCACTGTTCAGGTGAGACAAACTATGAATTAAGGATGTGAGAACTGGTTTTACAGAGTTAAGATCCATGTCCATTTCTGTAGCATCACCAGTTTTAGAAACATCATTAAGAATCTGATGTTTTTTAAAATTCCCCCTATTTCTTTCCATGTTCTCTTGCCAACAAACTGCCAGATCCTGGCTAGAAATTCAGTCAGTGTGCTGAAATCTAATTTGAAAAGATAGTCTTGCTTCTAGCTGAATTGCTATAAGAAGTATCCAAATTTCACAAGAAAGACAGGAACATTCCTTCTAGGTGTGGAGCCTGCATACAGACTTTGTAGTCCAGCATTTATCTGTAGGGGAGAAGAAATGAGAGCAGCATAGGGAGAGGACACAGACCACTGTGTGCATCTTTCCTGTCCAAGGATGAAGATGCCAGACTGCAAGGATGCTTCCTAATGGGTGCAGAGCCACATTCTGAAGAGTTCCTTAGGGTGGTAACTAAAGGACATTAAAGCCAGAAGGATGAGCTACAAGCCACATCAATACCTTTCATGCCATGATTTATGAAAGCTGGGCTTTCTAGCCTAACAGTCCCTTTGCTAGAGTTACATTTTGCCTCTAATGCTCATTTGAATGACATCAGAGGAAGAAGTGACTGTCATTGCTAGAGGGGCCACAACCACTTCTGTCATCATACTGAGCTGTGATTGTTCTGCCTTTAAAAGAGAGCAGCAAAGAGATCACAGAAGCAGAGAGATGGAGATTCTCATCTAACCTGCTGGACTTAACAGGAGCGGGGTGGGTGGGAAACGACATGCATTGAGAAATCCAAGCAAAGGATCTCTTACAGGCAGGCCTCTCTATTACTTGTCTGACCTGGACTGCAGACTAGAGGTTTTATAATTTATCAGGAACCAAGGGCAGCACTCTAGCTCTACCCAATCAGCAGAATGTTGCTAGCTATAGGGCTCCCTGGGCTTCACCTGGTTGATGCAGTTCTAATGGGCCATGGCAAAAATGAGAGATGAGACACTGTCATTCTTCCCAACCTAAAGGAATCCAAATGACACACATCCCCATCCTGTCCTTGTCAAGCCTGAGAAAGCATCTCTGAAATAAAATCAGAGGAGTATGTAATTATGTATGCATGTGCTAAGCTAAGAAGTGTGAGTGTTACACTGCAGCCTCACGTATAAACCTGACAAAGTGGGAAGATCTGCATAGAGAACCCTGCTAGATTTAGCATAATAGATTTTTCTGAAAAAAAACTATTCATAAGTATTTAAAATAGTAGTTACAATGTTTTGGTGGGTATTAAATACTTATTTACTACAGAATACAGTCTTCTCTCTGCAGCCTGCTGGGAAGGACTGTTGACACCTACGCTCAGAGCTCACATCCATGTGATGACCCTGAGGTTTGAGTGCATTAATGCTTTCTGAAAACCAGGACCTTTGCTCCAGGCATGGTGCAGGAGGAGAGGCTGAGTGCAGACCTACGCATTCCCTCTCTCCCATTCCTCCAGCTGCCCAGCCTGGATCCTGCTATGCTCTCAGAGTGACCCTTCCAGGACACATAACCACTGAGGCTGCTGACTTGGCTCCATCCAAAACAATCCCCTCTCCATGTTGCAGGAAGCACTGGTACCTAAGGGTAGGAATCTCACAATGGAAATTTGGAAGAGCCCCTCAGCAGTGCTGGCAGCCACCTCCTCCAGGCAACACAAAGTTTACCAGTGCCAGTTCTTGACACTGCTTTTGAGAAACACACAGAAAAAAATTTTAACAGGAAAAGAGTCAGTAATCCTAAAAACAAAGATATTTGGGCTTTGAAACTGTAGGTTTTAGAAAAAAAGAAAAATTGGCTAAAATGACACAGCTAGCAGCTAACCTCCTGGAAGTCAGGTGGCTGAGCATTCCATCAGTGCCAGTCAGGACACTTCAGGGTAGGCGTTTTTTGCCAGATTTATGTCGCTCCCAGATTGCTGAAGATCTGTAAAGACACAGTGACCCGAGCCCTGGAGAAGTGGATGACCTGTCTCAGTCGGCTGCACCACGGCTGTAAGCCCAGCTCCATCTTGAAGCTGAGCTCTCTCTGCTGGTGGGGACTGAGGAGCAGCAATGATCCCATGGGGACTGAGCTGGATCCCCATCGGGGACTCGATGCTCAGCTCATCGATGCCAGCCCACTTCAGATTTACTGCTGCTTCTGGCAGTCAATAAAAGCTTGCAATGCACTAGGCAGGAAACCTCCCCTCTTTTACCCTCCCACCCTTCCAGCAAGAGAAATCTGGGAAGATTTATTACAGCAATAAAAACAAAAGAGACGGAAAGCTCTGGGGGAGTCTCCAAGGCAGGCAGTGCTTCATTAAAGCCCAAGCAGGCTCTTGGGGGGATGCTGATCTCTGGGAGAGACCACACCAAATGGCGGTAAACAATTTATCCACTGGAAAGGGAAATGTCAGCCCACGCTCATGTGATACCCCAGCAGAAGGCTAGGAGAGATAATTCAAACAGAAGGGAATATTGGGCTCTGGGCTTTTCAAGGCCCTGAGTAGAAGAGAAACCAGATGGGAAAGGAGATGCTCAAGCAGGGGAGCCAAGAAGCAGCCACACGAGAGCACTCCCATCCACCTACTCCCATCACTGCATCTCAGGCTCAGGCCATGGTGATAACCATTACTCTGGTCCCAAAACTTCACACACTCCTACCAAGGCACTCCACCCATGGCATGGCACTGCTTGCTCTCCTGGTGCAGAGTGGCTCTGAGGGTCTAAATCACACACATGCCTTGCACTGCTGGAGGCAGATATCTGGATGAAGACTCCTTTGCAGGAGCCTTTTGCTCACCTCTGCTCCTACAAACTCTAGTACCTCCTTCCCAGCTCCCAGGGTTCCTTACTAACACTGCCAGATACATGGAACATAAGATCAGGTCTCCCTGGCTTGTGGCAGGTAACATGCAGGGCTTGCAGTGCCATCTTTCATATAGCCCCTTCAGGTCCACATGCTCCCACACAGGGCCCTACACACTGGCAATCTGAAATTCCCTGGGAAACACTCCCCACACATCTCCATCACCCTCAGCACCCAGACTGGCTCCTCATGGCCAGGCTGGCACCCACCAACCTTCTTCCTGGACAGATGCCATGCATGGTGTAATGTCCCATTAAGGGCCGTGCTTTTGCATTCAAAGAGAAGGGAGAGCAACCCTTTAAGCCTGAGAAGAAGGAAAGAGAAAATGTATTCCTTCAGGAGGAAGAAGAAGGGAAAGCAGTGTAGCAGAGAAGAGCCCAGAGAAGTAGCCCTAGAGACTTTAGTCCCATTCTTCCCCTCTGCAGAGCTTCATACTTTAACTTCACAAAACTGCCTTTCTGCCTCAGTTTCATCTGCAAAACAGGTGCAAGATCTGTAAGGAATGCTAGAAGGTGCCACTGAAGAGCAAAGTTGCTGCTCTTATGGAGGCTGTAAGGCAGACTCCCTCCCTGCCTGCAGCAGGGTCCCTGCCCTGTCATCTCCTGACCCAGGGCAGGTGGCTCCACAGTGGGGCATCCCACTGGGACTGGGATAATTTAAGAATCCTTTTACTGTTTGAGATTTTCACATTCACAGAAACAGATGTTCCCTGAGGTTAATGACTTTTAACTCAAGCCTGGATTTCCACACAGGCAGATGACATATGAGTCTTGGTTAAAAGCTATTCTGCACCCCAAATCCTGTTGCAGATGCAGATATGCATTCAAACCTTCATTTTCTGACAACACAGAAATACATAATCAACACGTACACCCTGAAGGACTCTAGGTGAAGTGTATCTAAGAGTGTATACTGGGGTTGTGTTGATCAGCCCCCCCATCCCATCTCAAAGATCTCAAGATACAAACAACAACTTTACTCCAGGACCCACTGCATTTCAAGAGAACAGGAGGGAACAAAGCAGTACCTTGGAAAGTCCATCACAGTAATGTGCTAACCCCTTCCAACACTGGCTTATTTGATACTGTTGACTAGACAAAAGCACCAACCAAAGAGCAAATAAAGGAGGAGGTGATTTTCAGTCCTCATTTTCAGTAAGTGCTCAAAGCCTTCTATGCTCTTAAATAGTTGGCTAGTTCTTTCCTCCATGCAAAGCTCTTCAGTTCACCTTTGAAAGAAAGAGGTGGATGATTTAGAGTCCAGCATTCCAAAAGCAAATCTCTGCTCCCCACACTATAGGCAATAATTCAGCAGAGTTATGCTGCCACAAGTCACGTTTCTCATCTTCCCAGTGCAGCTTTCCTGTCACTCTCTGTCAGGGAGAAAAGGATGGTAGATGCTCCCTGCTATGTCAGGTTTCGGGGTGGGAAAGACAGGAAATGGGTGACCTTGCAAACACTGCCAGCAAGTCACAGGTGTCAGGTTCAGAGATGACTGGTGAGGACCTTCATAATGCATGGCTTTGCTAATTAGATGCTTTAAATACTAGAGTGTTAGAGGGAGACACATTAGGCTACCCTGAGCATGGTCAATGTTACAGGGATTCTGTAATTTTTTGTTGTTGCTGCTGTTGCTGGTGTTTGCATGTTTGGGTTTCCCCCTGAAATGGTTCCCGTATGAAACAAGATTGAATGAATAAAGTCAAAAGATTACTATTTTTATTTATTTACTTTTAACTGTTGCTTCTGCAAACTCAGCCTAGGATCTGAGAGTCAGACTTTACATCGTCTGCTTTCCCTGGTAAAAAAGACCTTGTAAATACAGAGAAAAGCCTGGTGCTGACAGACAAGCCCAAAGACATCCCAGTCTGTTTTTCCACAGCTATCCTCTTTGTGGAGGACCGAGAATACTTTACCCATGCTGCCTGCACAAACAGAAGCAATTGACACAGAGAAGACCAAGCCTTGGAAAACTTTAAAGCTAAGAAGTTGGTAAAAGAAGGGAACATACTATTTTTTAAGTCTGGTATCCATCATGTCCCCTGTGTCCCTGTGTGCAGCACAGCTCAGGAAGCACACCTAAGCACGCAATCAACGTCGTGCCAACCGTTCTGCCACAGGCATGGAGAGCATCTCCAGTGGGAAAAGCCCACCAGCACAGCATGAATGCCGGCCACCAACCCTGGAAGAGCCAGCGTACCATTCCCCACCACTTTCCCAGCACCTCATGGGAAAGGGGCAGATCTCAGGGACCATCCTCTTCTCCAGCAGGCTGGAGCAGGACACCTCTCTACCACGAGGGAATTCATACCAAACCTTTCCAGGTTTGTCCCAAGGCTTCAAGTTGCCACCCTGCCACCATTTAGCCCAATGCCAAGTGATAGTTTTCTCCATTACTTACTGAAAGAAGCTAAGCTGTGAGCTAATGTGCAGTTCAATGAATGTACTTGAAAAATATATTAGGTCCTCAGAAGGAAGAGATACTTAGTCCAGTGGGGTCCATGACACTGAAGAAGCCCTGTTTGAAATGAATTTAGTTCTGCATTCCCCTGACTGCAGTCCATGCCACTGGAAATATGTAAGGACTTGACCCTACATAGAGCTCTGCTGAAGCCAGTGTCCTGCTGTATTGGCACCCAGTGCAGGACAGATGCCTTTAGCTTTATCCCTACCCACAGCTCTTCTGAGTCAGTTCTAGTCTTCCTCAAAATCACTCTGACCCTTCTTACATGTCCCCTCTTAGGGCAGAGATGATGAGTCCTACACTTCCCTGGAACAGAGCAGTGCAGGAAGCAGTGACCAGGGACAAGACCCAGGGCAAGAGACTTTTCATGATATTGTAGCATTAGAAAAGGTAATGGCTGCTACATTACCCCCATTTTCCATTTGGGGAAGCTGAGGCACAGAGCAGTAATGCTCTGTTTCCCCACAGCTGTACAGCAAATCAGAGGCAGGTCCAGGAGAACACAGCTTCCTGTATCTTAGGTTACAAAACAATGGTTGAAAAGGGGAATCAGACAGACAGACCCAAAGTAGCCACAGGCATTTTAGCAACAGATTGAAACAGACTTTCCTGCTTGCAGCTGCCTTAGCTGCCCTGCAAATGCTCCCAGCTCACCAAGTCTGGCCAGTCAAACCACCGCTGCAGTCTTCAAATTAAACTCTGAACCTTGGTCTTGGGCTGGCCTAGATGCCCATCACACACCTTTTACCATTTTGCTGCAAGGAGTACTAGTAAGTGAGCAGAGATGCTTCCTCAACTACTTGCCTTAGAGCTGCATCATATGAGGCTATTAAACATCGCCAAAATGGAAAGGATGCTCAGCTGCATCACCACTGGGAAAAAATCCCATCAGAAAATATGTCTAATCTAATCCTAGTCTACTCAGTTATGGCAAATGAAGCAATAATAAAGGTGTGATTTTTCTTTTTGGCAGCAAGGGGTGGTTGTTGGGAGTGCAGTACATCAGACCTGGGTCAGGCTGAAATCCAAAATCTAAGCTGTGCCTGTACTGGGTGTCCCATAGCCAGCACTGCCATGGAGCTGCACTGTTGCTAGAGCTTGGGGGTGCCACTGCATGCCCCAGTATGATGGCACAGTCCTAGACAGCAGTTTCAAGTGGTCTTTGCCAGTTTCTTTGAGAACTCAAGACATACCACAGACTGCCTTCCATCCTCATCTTCTGTGTTTAGCATGAGGAGGTACACATGCTTCCAACATCATGAGAGAAAAATATAATCTAGCAACACTGGGAAGGCCTCATCTGCCTGGGGACGCTCTGGAAAATTAACCTGAATTAATTAGGAATGGGAAGTTAAGGCATGAAAAAGCCCTGTGTTGATGCTCATGCTCTGAAGTAACATGACCTCAGCTCAGTTTAGCTTTATCTTCCTGTAAAGGCAATTAAGCTAAAGTCCTGGGAATGAGCTCACTCACACAAGGAGTTAACAGACTTTAACTAATGTCCACAGACAAAGCCTCAGTCAATAAAACTAGAACTGGCTCAGCCTGGTTTTGAGAGGCTCGAATCTGACTGTACTCATGGTATAGCCACCGACTTAGACATCAGAACCATCACACTGCGGTTTCATTACTTTTCAAAATTTTCCATAGTTTCTGGTCATATCACCATCTCTACAGAGTCACCACATGCTTCCTGAAGAGCAGCATCACCATAGCCTGTGCTCAGCCACTCCAAATATACAGCTGGTACCAATACAGCTAGAGGGTGTTTAAATAGCTATTAACCACTGCAGTCATGCTCTACCCCACCAGCTCTGGTCAGCACAAAACATTTCTAAATGCCAGACTGTCACTATCATTTTAAGTTTATTTTATTATTTTGTAGTGCCAGGATAAGCACTTTTTTCTTGATTGCAACAGTAAATCAAGAGAAAGACGTCTGTACTCCACCATTTGAAAAAAAAATCCCCACTTAAACACGTGATTTGGTTTTACCACGGAAAATGAAGCTTTAGCTGGCAGCCTTAGCTCAGCACGTTCTGGCACACATACTACATCAACCAAACTAAGGGGCAGTATCAAGGAGAACACTGTGATGGCAGAATGATTTCTTTGTCCCATGGCATGACAGAGATGCTTTCCCAAAAGTAATTCTTACTCTTTGCACACAGTGCAGACATCAACAACACAGCCACGTCTCATTATTTAAATCCCATGAAGCCGTAATCTATCAGTCAGTGCAATACTGCTCAGTACAGAGCATCCCCGTGTACTACAGAACAAACTTCCCAGAGTCCCTAATGAGAAATGAGCTTAGTACACTACTCTTACACAACATACTAGAAATTAAATATAACAGCACATAATGAGAGAACCGCTGCAGGCTTATTTAGGCCACCAAAGTTTTGCAGCTAAAATAGCTCCGCAGTTAACTGTTTCACCCTCCACAGTGAAGTGCTAATGGACAGTGAATGGCATAATACACAGCCATTGACTTGGAAGGGAATTTTTGCCTAAAAAGCTTCGAGCAGTGGCTTTCAGCCTGCCATTTTGATGGCAGACTGCAACTGCTCCTGAGGGATTCACAAAAGGTTACTGGAAAAAAACAAGACTGCTATACTCTATAAGAGAAAGTCAGATGTCTCTAAAGGGGCTGTATATCCCCCTAGAATATTTTGAAAGCAGCAAAAATTGAGAAGGGCTGAAAACTCCTGTATGAGGGACAAACTCCTTATTTGATTTTGCCTGGTTTATACCAGTGTAATTCTCTTAATGTAAATGAAGCTTCTTCAGATGTACACCAGTGGCTCAGTAAAAATTAAGAGAGAATTAGGTACAAGTCAATTCAGCGGCACATGGCAGAATCAGGATAATTAATCTGGTGAGAGTGGATTGCAAAAATCCAGCAAAAGGTTTCACATATGAAGCTCTGCATGTAGAAGACACAGAGTACATTTCATTATCAGATAAACAGTTTGTAATTGTGTAATTAAATATCATTTTATAATGACACACACTGGGGCAGTATTAATGTTCTGCATGGCATTATTGACTTTTAGGACTTAATAATGCAAACTCTCTTAACTAGATTTTTTTTTAAACTGCCTCCCTTGAGTTTAAATGGAGAATATGTGAGACAAAGGGTATTTCTCTCCACCCCAGGGAAGGCTTTCACACACACCCTTCATTGGATATGCCACATCCTCGCCCTGGACAACTGCACTCAGGAGGCCATTGGACAGAGGAGCACCACTGCAGATTTCCTTAGCAAGCCTCCTGCCCCAGCTCCCACTTCAGACAGCCTGCCCAGTGTGGGTTACTGAAGCACAGCATAGCCATGCTCAGCTCCATGCAGTTTACTACAGAACAGAATTCATGCTAACAGTGGAGAGGCAGGCAAAGCAGAAGCAAAGCAGGAGTGGCTGCAACAACACACAATGTTCATGAACCGCTATATCAGAAATAAACTGTGTCCAGAGTCTGCGTTGCTCACAGAACAAGGTTATGTTCCCTGCCTGATGCCAAAAGTGCCATCAAATGTCCATCCTGCTTATATGTACAGAATATTAAAAATCATTTATCTGGGCCTGGCAATGTCCCTGTTTGCAATGGTCCTGGCACAGGGTGCAAACACTCCATGGTCTGTACAGATAACTAGCAGTGGCACAAAGTACCTTGGCCCTGCCCAGCATCAAGTCGAATTCAGGAACTAGCAGAAGAGAATGAGATCGTCTCCCCTCTGTATTCTGGCTCCCAGTCACCAGGAGCTAGGGACCACCTGTGACCCAGTCTCTATCCACCACAGTGTGCTGAACACATGGGGCTGTGCAAGAGACTGCCCTTTCTAACACCTTAGAGCTTCTTTACTGGAGGTGACACCACCATTATGTAGGATGTTCCTCATCTTTTCTTATATTTGCTTTACTTGCCAATCCTGACTTCTTTCTCCAAAAACTTTTAAAACATATGAAGCAGAGGTGCACTTGAAGGTAAAACACATGTGGATTGAGAAATAGAGGATTAGAGAAGGAGAGGAGATAAAAGATGCATATAGAAGCATATACAGAGAAAAAAAGAGGAAAAAGATTATGAAACTCCATCTGGCTCTATCAAGAAAAAGGGAGGCTTGGTCCTATTCCCAACTGCACAAGCCCCTATTGTTTAATAAAGAATCAGTATTCAAGCAATAATCACAGCCAGCCCCATTGTACAATATCCAGTTGTTCTGCATCCTCTCAGGGCATGTTTGATGAATTCAGTCAATACTCCTAACCTTAGGCTGGAGCGTGGGTGGCTCTGTCACTGGATGGCACAGCTTACACAGGGACAGTGCCAAAAAGTACTAATTTCAAGACTGATCCCTTAAAGCATTGGTCTGATAGTACAACATGCTGCTATGCTATGCCAGAGCATCCCCTCTGGGATTTGCAGGCTGCAATTAGCAGGTGAATGAGCTGCCTTCCCTGGGGCTGATGAAAGCACCTCAGTCCCTATTGATTGCCAATCAATAGCCACTTCCCATTTCTCCCTCTCAGTTTCTACAGTAGCAAGTGTTAGTAATCAAATAAGAGTGGCAGGCTGATAAGATCCTGTTATCAGTGCACCAGCAAAATGGGATTCTAGATCTAATCTCTTATGTCACATTTTCAACACAAATCAATGAGATTTAACCCTCTCAATATCTGAAGTATGTAGTCACAGCTGCTTGAGAGAAAATTTCCCAATTTCCATCCAGGTCAAGAAAGCCAGTGGAAAAGCCAGATTCCTGCTCTGACTGAAATACAGGGAGAGCAGGAACAATTGTAGAGAAGGCTCCTAATAGTAGGAATTACTGCGTCTTCTCATGGCTTCCTATTGTGCTTCCAAATCACCACAAGGAACAAAAATGCTATGCAGCCAAAAGAGTATGAACTGCCATTGTATTCCATTTTTCACGAAAAAATACTACTAAAAACTAAGGTTCTCAAAGAATACTTTATAGACTGCTCTTCTGGGCCTGTGAAATTTCCATAGCCTTTCAGCTAGGACAGTAAAGTCCTTCCACTCCATAGGAGACTTAAATATTTCAGTTCCTACTTCCACTCCAGTCCTGGCAGACCTTGGTTAAAATCTCATGTAAATAGACCAATTTCATGGCTATTTACTAACATGTCCTCATGGCACACAGCCATCTAGGGACACCTGGACTGCCTGAGAAAGGAAGCTTTAAATAAGCTGTCATGACTGCATGGTTTGTGCTCTTCCAACCGATCAAGTCCAAATGACATGGAAGTAACTTGCCAACGAAACAGCAAATACTAGCAAAGAGATGGTTAATGCAACTCCCTCCACCCGCTCTAACTGCAGGAGTCTTTCTACTACATTTGAGATGCTTGAGTTCAGGCTCTCAGAGGACTACTCTATTTAAAATTGAATGTTAACAGGAAAAAAAAAATCAACCAGACATCAGGGTTCAAAGACAGCCAGGCTGGCTGTTGTGTACTTTGCATGAAATACATATTATCTGAGATACCAAGAAGATGGTGCTTCTTCTCTCCTTGTATTTAGACCTTTTTTGACTATTATTTCTGGAAAGCTTCTCCTCCTTTTTATCCCTTTCTTTCAAATCTGCTACAACAGCAGTGTCTGGAAGAGAAACTTGCTGTGGGGTTGACACTACTGGTCTCCAGGCAGTTTCACACACAGTGAAGACCAGGAGAACTTATTTCTGCACTACAATTTGAATGTATGTACACCTGGGGAGATGGAAAATGAGTAACACATGGTCAGTACATCATACATGTATCATGCAAAGGGACGTTCTCTAACACTGCCCAGGGGTTCAGCAAGAAGAACACTTGCCAGACTGGGATACAAGCTCTGCTGCAGAGCTGTGCCCTCCCCAGGAGCTCTGCTACATGTCTAGTAATCAGCACCTCAGCTGGTCAGCATCTAAGCGCACTCACCTACTTCAGATAGGAGAAAGTAACAAAATGGGCATTGGGTGGGAAATTCAAGCTCATCGGCTTTGAATTCCCCAGACCAGGGAAAAAGGTGGGCAGCCCAGGGAGACCTTCCCTTGACATCCCAGTGAGGGCCAGAGCCGCTTCCATCTTTTACAGGAAATAAACCTCTGCCACTGCTTGCAAAACACCAAGTCAGTAGCAGTGACAATTCTGGCTAATATTTAAGACATGCTGTGATGCTGACTGATGTCCACAGGGGTCTCATGGAGCTCACCCTAGACACCAATTGCCATTGAGACAGGAACACAATGGAGGCATATAACTGTGTGTGAGCCTAATTTCTGGGAGTCAGTTATAGAAGGACTCTTGGGAATTTGAACATCAGCATTGCATGGGTGTGTGGCACTGAGGTTTCTTCCCTGTGTTACTGATATTGATCCTTCTTACAGAGTTCACTGATTGCTAGTTAATTATATGTTGCTGATAAATCAATGCACTGCTTCAATCTTGATTTAAACTGCATGAACCAAACAATTTCTCCCCGAAGCACAGCTCCTTCCCTGCAGCCAGCTCATTCCCAGCCAGCCAGTCCCAGCCTGCACCAGGGCAGTGGCTTACCCCATCTCAGGCACAAGACCTGCATTTCTCTCTCCCAACTTCCCAAGGTCCTTTGGTCCCTTTCTGCTGTACACCAATATCCCTTTGGCCAGCAACCCACAGTCCAACATACCGACCTTTCCACTGGACCACAGTGCACATGGGCTCACCAGGACCGGGCTGCATGTTACCCCATCATCCCTGGCATGGATTAAGATGCTGAACTGTTCAGGTCTTATGCTGGCTTCTCAAGGCTGTGATTAGGAACTGGCTACCCATTAAACCTCACAGTACTGACCACTACCTTTTCAGTCTGACAGACCAGACAGCCTGTTAATCTTGTATCACCTATCAAGGCTGTATCTTCCTATTCTGGCTATAATGATGCTATAGGAGAACACATTAAAAACCAAAAGCCAAGATAAATGTCACCCACTGCTCTCTCCATGGCCACTATCTCAGGCATCTCACCATAGAAAGCCATCAGGTTAGTCAGGCATGATCTGCTACAGTAAACTCATGCTGACTGTTCCCAGTCACCTTCTGCAGCTAGAAAGAGCACAATCTAGCATATATCTACTCCCAGCTGGTTGTCCTTCACTGAAAAAGCTTTTCCTTGTAAGTTCTCAGTTTAGTCAAGGGTAAAAGCAATTTAAAGCTGCTAAAGTACCCAAACAGTCTCTGGTGGAAGGACTGAGTGAATAAGGGTTTACAGCACAAGTTGAGATGGGCACGTACCCACATCACACACCCTGGCATCAGCTAACAAACAAGCTGTGAGTGAGACCCTGCCACCTTTATGGACGGGACTTCAGTCTCCACAGTTCTCAGAGCTGCTCACCAGAATCTGGCATCAAGTCCTTACTGGGTCAGTACAGATGGCATGAGCGGAGGAAACAGTGGCATCACCTTCTGTGCACAAAAACTGCGCGAGAGGAGGGAGTGATGTGCCCAGTTGCTGCAAAAAGGCAGAAACAGATCAACAGTTCCACAACTGCTAAGGGGTTAGCAAGAGGTTTGTGCTTTAAATGGCAGGGCTCTGGTGAGACACTGCATCCCTGCAGGAGCCTTGCAGCAATAGCTGACATTCAGATCAAAGCAGGCTCCTTGGAGAGGGCTGTGGGAGCCAGGGTCAGCAGTGTCATAGTATGCCATAAAGCCCACAAACCTATCACTGTTCCCAGAGAGCAACCAATGTGCCCCATCTGGGCATGGCAACAGAAGCATCTCAGAGGCGACCCTGGAGAGGCCACCCCAGGGAGGCTTTGTCCCCAGTGCCTGGTGCCCATGTAGGAAGGAAGTCTGTGATTTCTGCAGCAGATCTGTGTTCCTGATGAAGAAACTGTCTGGTTTCTAGTCCCTGTATCCCAGCCCTGTCAACCACGCTGCTCTCCAGAGCCTGTGTTTTCAAGTGAGCACTGCGCAAACTCTCCAATCATCCATCCAGCACTGAAGGATGCTCTGCACCCAGGTGCTGACACCTGCCTCACTGCATGCTCCCCAAGAGCAGCACACCCCTCCTCACCTGACAGCCACACTACTGCTGACTGTGCCAACCCCCAAACCTGCCCAACAAAGGCATCTCCTAGCCCTGATAAACAAAGGCATCTCCTATGCCCTGTGGTACCTCACAGGACCATAGGCTGCCAAACACAGTGCCACAGGCACTCGCTTTTTCTCAGTAGATAAAATGATCCTGCTGCTCAAGTGAATGAATAATTTGGGATTCCCTCCATACAAAAGGAGAAATAAAACCGCAAAATATCTTTAATTGCTATGAGAAACTGCCCAGGGTAACCAAATAATATTACCTCAATATTCCTGAGGGCCTCTCAATGCTCTGCCTACGGGGGGGGTCAGATAACCTTGACCGTGCTACTGTCCCACCTCCTTGTTACAGAAAAAGCATGCAACTGCTCCTAAGGCCAAGTGACACATGAACAGCTGGTAAAAGCTGTTTCTCCAGGGACAGAAAGCCAAGGTGTTACACCACAACAAATGCACATGAGCAGTGAGAGTTACCCCAGAGCTGTAGTGAAAACACAAGTCAAATGCAGCCACCTGAGAGCCTGCCCCAAGCATTTGTCTAAGTCTCCTGTTTTGGACAAGAATATGGTGCTCAAGAGCCACCAGGATTTATACAGTGATTCAGTGTTTTCTGTTATGCCAAAACTCTTGCTTTGCTGCAATGTTTGGTGTTGGGGATCATCATTACAGATACCCAGATAACAAGAAGACAGAAGATAAACATGGGGAAGAATGCTGGTTTTCTCTTCACTCCAAGCCATGCTCAACAGCAATGCATCCTGAAAAAGAACAGATGTTCTCCCAGTGTGCTGAAGCATTCACTAGCAACAGGTAGTGGAAGCAGGTAGGCTCCAAAGTGCTAGAATTTTTTCTGGGGTTGGGAAGTAGAGACAGCAGAAAGAGCAGAGATCAGCTCCTCCTTCCCTTGTCTTGCCTCAGCAAGACTGAAATTTCTTTTCCTACCAGTTAGGGGAGAAGAAAATAGGAGATTAATTCATCTCCAAGACATTCCCACAGACTGAGGAGCCCTGGTGGAAGTACTGGCTTTGCAGAAGAAAACCCAGCCCCACATTAGAGGAGAAGACCAAGGCCTCATAGTTCTTAGTAAGGAACTCTCATCCATTTCTTTTTCTCATTCCAAGCATGATGCTCTCCATCTGCCTTTCTCCAGATTACTCAGCAATCCACAGCAGAGCTCCTCTGAGAGAGGACCCCAGACCTCATACCAGGGCCATGATGGCCAGTGATTCCCCACAGAACTGTCCCCAAGGAAAGAATCACACTGAGATCACAGAATCAATTGGGTTGGAAAAGACATCTGAGATCATCTAGTCCAGCCTGTGACCAAACATCACCTTGTCACCCAGACCAGAGCACTGAAGTCCATTGGCCTTTCCTTAAACACCTCCAGGGATGGTGACTACACCAGCACCTCCCTGCCCTCTCCACTATCCAGTCACCATTTCTGTGAAGAATTCCTTCCTAAAAAAGATGCTGCGCCCTAGTGGCATCTAAACAAAACTCAGTTCCACCTTTGGTGATCCACCCTCAAAATGCCAGTCAAGGACACACATAGGGTCTCAGATCTGTTGTTTTCAAGGTCAGCATGATGTTCTCCTGCTTCCTAATGGGAGCAAACCTTGCTCATCCACTGTCTCCATCATCTCTCAAAGGTCCTTGCCTCATATTCCAGAGGTGTCCAACTCACTCAGGGCTCTGGGATCGAAAGCCAAAAAGACACTTTGAGACTGACGGACAGCAACTCAACAGTACCCAGAGCAACTACAATCCTGTGACAGGTAGATGAGTTTACTCATGTGGGTGGATGAACTTTCTGTGAGAGTCATCTGAGGGTGCTGAACTACAGCAGGACTGGGGGTAGCCTAATCTTGGCAGAGCACCATCAGCCCTCTATAGACTGGGGGTATTCTTCAATCACAAGGTAGACAATGCTGTTTCCCAGCTGACTTCTGATGTTGGTCAGGAAATTCCTCCACATGATTTCTTTAGGTACTTGAAAGTCACAGCAACACCCACCCCCTGCCCACCCTCCCTCTCCACAGTTTTCTGCAGACTGAAGCTGATGCTGCTTGTGAGAGTTAATTTGAATTACAGTATCCCATGGAAGTCCTCTACATGGTGGTCAGTGCTCCTCACCTCTAGTTTAAAACCATTTCAGATGCTGCAATGCTGTGGTTCACACCAGGGGGTCTGCATTTCAACTGGTAGTACAATTACTTCTCTTCCCAGAACATCCCAACTTTATTAAAATCTTACAAAATATCAGCAGAAAGGTAGGACACTGCCTATTATAGAGCTCAATCCCTTCAGAACGCTCTGTATCACTGCCTATTAGTACACAATAAGAGGCAAAAAGACAAGTTTAAAGGCATAAAGAAAACTTCCCAACCTTTAAAATTCCCAAGAAGCTTTAGAGAAGATGGCAAAGGTGGAGGTGAGCAGCCCTCGCTGGAGTGGTCTGAAGGTTGGGAAGAGGAATGCAGGTGCAGTGATGCTCACATGCTGCTAACAGGTTTATTCTGCTGGCAGGGATTCCCTTCAGAAGCATTTGGGTAAGTACTGTACACCACCGAGTTCAATCTGTGCTAAGCAGATTAGTTCCTTACCGGTGAAAGGTTCTGGGCAGCAGCAGACAGTTGCTCACCATGTGATATGAGGGGGCTGTCATTATGTTTCATAGATATGATATAATTATATGCTCCCTGGAGGGTACTTCTAATTGAATTATAGGGTGTCTCACAAGTATTCTGGGCAGCGGTTCGAGGAAGCTCTCACCGCCCAAAACAAGATAGAGATACCCTTTCATTCCATTAGATGTTCTCTCCAGGGAGCAGGCCATTACCTTATACAGCAATTCACTTTAAAAAATCATCTCCCCCCATCAAATAGGAAGACAGGTACTACCCTCTGCAGAAGTTTGTTGATGTGGCATGCTTGTTCCTCAGGCTTCTCCTCCACAACCTCACAGCCCTGAGAAACTGGTTTGCCTGCCACCAGGACAGCCCTACACCACAAGGGAGAAATCCCTTTTCAAGGGCAGTCACCATTCCCTGCCCAGATATTTGCTGGGCTCTGTTCCCAGTGTGGGGACAGGAAATACAGTGCCACATGTGATATGACACATCAGGCTACATGTACGAGGGAGTCTCAGCCTCCTTCCAAAAGATCCCAAGAAGCTGTCTCCAAAGGTATTTGGCCTTGTCCCAGGCCTGGGCAATCAGGAGGTCCAGTCAATACAGCACATGCTGGGAAGGGTCCTCCCTCAGCCTGCTCATCCATACGGCTTGCCTTCAAATGCCCCAGAGCTGTGAATGGCCACCCTGGTCCCTCAGAGACTGACAGAGTGACCCCAGCACAAAGCAGCTTTTTCCCCTGAGGCTGGCCATGTTTCCATTTCCTGGGCACCCAAAGCCAGTGGCCTCTTTCAACACTTGGATTTGGCTCTCCATTTTAGTCTGGACTCATTCAGTTTTTCCCTCATGAACCAGATCTTTCCAGGGGAGCTGCAGCAACCAGGGGAGCTGCAGCAACCAGGCAAACCCAGCTGCCCTGCTGTCTCTGCACCACGGCACCTCACCTCCTCCAGCTCCTGGATGGCCAGAAACACTACACAGGAGATCTACTGCTCCCCACAAAGCTTAGAAAAGAAAAAAACCCATCTGCCACTTACTGATGTTCTCCCAGCACTAAAGGAAGCAGATCCTTTGCTCTCCTCTGGGCACTGTGCTCCAAGGAAACCACTCTACACTTTGCTCCTGCCCCAGCACTGCTGTCTACAGCTTACTGTCAAGCCAGGGGAGATGTCACATCTGTTATGCCTTTTTTTGCTGCCCCATACCATAGAAAGGATGGATTAATCAGGGCTCTGAGCCTGCTTTTTTTTTTTTTCACATTACCTCAAGGCAAAGCCAGTACCAGCTGCCCACCACAAAGTCTAATAACCTACTGAAGCTGCCATCAGCTCTAACTCGCACAGACCATGTCTAGCAGTGCTCTACTTCTCAGGCCACAAAAAGAGCAAGAAAGACAATCGTGTCAAGAATTTGCTAATTATAGAAAATTAACACTTTCCAATAGCACAGGCACCACTGTTGCCGCTAAGATAATGTGCTCACCTCCTCCTGCTTTCCCAGTGCTATAGCCTCTCACACCAGCAGTAGCCAGGCTCCTCCACCCTGCCATGGCTTTCAGGTACTGGCCTGCAGGATCCAGGTGATGAAACCATGGGAACCCAGCTACTAGGCAAGCAGTTATTGCTCACACACAGTCTGCTCACTGTGCTTCTGCATTATTCAAAGTTCTGCCCAACTCTGGTGGTGTCAGCTAACAGGACACATCTGGGAAAAGCTGCCAATTCACACATTCCCTCTCCCCAGCTCCACCACAGAATGAGAAAACTCCTGTGAGCTACCAAAGCCCACCGCAACCGACTCCAAAATTAACCATTCCCAATGTCTTAGAACACAGAGCATTTGGTGTCTTGCAAAGCCAATACCCTGGTCCTGGCACATCCTTCTTAAATAGCATTGTGGTCTAGTTATCTTTACTGAAGGAAATTGAGATAGCGGTATTGAACCAAAACTCTCAAGCAGATGAGGTAAAGAGCACACCAACCCAGGAGGGAAGACAAGTAAAACAGTGATAAACAGAGCAAAATTTCTACATTAAATATTGATAGTTTTATCACACTTTTTTATATAAAGGATAGAAGTGAAGCAGCACAGTGCTCAGGTGGGTATTTTTCTGAGGGTAGGACACATTTGGCTTGCTTATCTCATGGAAAGAAAAACAGAAGCACAAAAGGTAATTCCTAACCCATTTCACTTTAACAACATACTTTTACGCAGAGCACTAAAGTGGTGCAGCAGCAGATAAACCATCACTGACACACTCAGGCAAACAGCTACAGCACAGGCAAGAGCTGGAAACTCTTTGGAGAGGTGAACAGGGGAGAGAGAAGAAGTCTCTTTCCTCCCCAGCACCTGAAAACAACAAAGGAGATTTTCCACATTTAACAGAAGGAGCAGGAGATCAGAGCCATCGCTTTTGGTCACATGGAGCTAGGCATCAAGTCCTGGCCTGCTTTTAACACCCAGACGGTCTCCACATGAGAATGTGGAAGCAGAGAGGCAGGACAAGCAGAGGCTGTCAGGAATGTGCTGTCCAGAGGTGGGTTTCCAGTCACTGCAGTTCAGTTCTGGGGCTATACCATGCTCCCCATGGTGCTTCTCAGGCTTTGTGGCACCTCAGCAGATGTCTCTGCCGGCCTCCTAAGGACAGCTCCTGCAAACCCTGGCAGGAAGAACTGGTCCTATCTGATATTCAGACTTCCACCTTGCTGCCTTTCCAGCATGATCCACCCAAAGAGTCCAACCGACCAAGCAGCCAATGCCTGCTCAACACCAGGGCTGACTTTAGCAGAAATGCTCACGGCACCCAGCACCCAGGCAGAGACTTGAGGGGTCTCATCTGTCAACAGCCCATCTGCTAAGACAGCTGTAAATATGTACCAGTCCACATTCCTCTCAGCTTTAAATCTGCTGTTTTCATTGAAGCTAAATGGAGGATGAACTTGGTCCCTGGTGCTTCAATCAGCTAGCATAGCAAATTTTTTTATCACCTTTTTTCCTGACATGAGGTAAATAAAAATCAAATCACACTGCTAGCAACAGGTAAATCAGCTCTTATTTGAAACAGCTGCCATCTTGCACCAGCATGAGCTGCTTCTCTTTAATCACATCAAAAATGTGATGAAGGAACTCTGATTGGGGAAACTTTGGACCCTGTTGTTCCCCTCATCTCATTTACAGAAGGATAAGCCCATACTTAACTGAAACTTTACTGGCACTTCGATTTGTTAGAAGTCACAGACACTTTATAATGATGCTGTAGGTAGCATTCCCACTGTCGGCTTAAAAACAAAAGCCCCAGCACGTACTTGGAATGGTACATCAAGCTTGCCACCAGCATCTCCTCTTATCCCCTGAAGCTTCATCATTCAAACTGTGCTTTCTCCTTCTTCCTTACATGTGGGAAAAAATTACAACCTGTGCCTCTGTAACCCTTTGTGCAAAGGGCATGACCTCTAAGTCACTCATTTTGCAAACGTGTTCCACTCAGGAAGGCATGAGTCAGTATGAGTAAAGCAGGCAAAACCACAGTATACCTGTTTTATCTTGGATCAGTTCTGGCCTTTTGTTTGTTTTTAAACCCAAAACTTGGTTGTGTCATTTGTCAGGGTGAATTTCCCAGTGTTTGCCCTAAATTGGGAATATCACTGCCCTCTCCTATACCTCCCAGAATGCCCCTTTGAAAGGCCTTCTACTTGAAGAATCCATAAGCTTCCCAGGAGCTGCTGAAAAGCTGATCTCTGCCACGTGCCTCATTTTTGAGCTAGGGTCCCAGGCCACCCCTGTTTAGCACTGTCACATAATGCCTCCTTTGATGGGCGAGAAGCCACAGTCCCTGAGACAGGATGTTGTTTGTCCTTCATGAACAGAGGGCAAGTATATTTCCCTGACGCCTGCCAACAGGACTATCTGGGAAGGTAAAGGTCAGCTCAGGGCTTCTCTTCTTCCCAGTGTGGTGTCAAGGTCTCACATTTCTGCAGGCTGGTTTTACAGACGCTCCAGAAACAGTCCCCTGATGCCTTACACTAATCCCCTGCGGGTCACATCACCTAGATCTCACAGTGGGACGGACTGTAGCAGAAATTAAAGCATCTGTGCATGTAGGTAAAGGAATTCAGTTAAATTAGATACTGTTGAGATACTGCTAAGAAAACTGACAGGAGAATTTCACAGCAAAAAGCAAATACAACAGCCTTTCATGACTGGAGAAATAGTGGGGGAAAGTTTGCTTAACTGGAGGGCAGCTGCTTCTGCTTTCCCTTAATGTGAATTACAATAGGGACCAAGAACTTCTAATTTAAGTGCAGGAGCAGGAAAAGAAAGCCAGAAGGTGCTTACAAACTAGAGAAAAGTTTGGAGGATTCAATCTCACCAGGCTCCAAAGGGAAGGAAACATCTCCTGAAAGAAGAAAAGTATCAGCCTCACATAGCAAATTCTCATTGCCTGGAGTCCCACTAATAAGTCTTAAATTTTTGAAGGCTGTCTTCTCAGAGCCTGGAGCTGTAGGATCAGTGTATGGTGTATGAGAGCTCTTAAATAAGATTTCAAACTAGTGTACCAAAATAATTTTGTTATTACCTTGGTCATTAATTGCAGTCATCCCTGCTGATATAAATAAAGCAAAGTCTGCTGATGCAGCACACCTCCATGTCATGTAGCCAAAATTTAATTTAGGAAAATGAGCATCGAAAACTGCAGCTCCTGTTGTCAGCTTGGGAGAATAGTGACATATTCCAGTTACTGCCTACACATGCACCATCCCGACTCTCAATGGCTGGAGATAGGTCAGTGAATCTGCAAAAATTCAATGTGGTTCTGAGTAATGGAAAACTATAAGCTTGACATACACAGACCTTCTCTGGATACAGCACAGGTCAGCAGTTCAGGGAGATCTGTTTTTACTTCTGTCTCTGCCTTTGATGTGCTGGGTAATCCAGAAGGAAGAGGAGTCACTTTCTCTGTATTTTTCCCCATCTGCGAAATGGGGAAATCTCTCTCAATCTCCTTTGCAAAGTACTATGAGATCTCCTGATGAAACACCAAGCAAAAGAGCTAAGTATAAATAATAGCATGCCCCTCAAAATGATACAACCATGACTATGTAGGTGATCAAATTAAAAAATGAAGTTGACAGTTTCCTCAAGCACTGCATGGAAAAAGGAAGGCAAATTAATGATGCTAATCCTCAGCATGACATCCTTCAACCAGAAAACTGCCACTCCCTTTTCTCCACTATCACCTTCATTGGGATACACCTTGGCTGGGAAAAGCCAAGAGCCATCACAGCAGGAGAATGTGCAAGGGGGTAGGGGCTCAGGGTCTCTATGTCCAAGCATGGGTGGACAGGAGGGGAAAAGGAGAGAGAAGGGATACTGACCTTCCTACCAAGCAAAGGTAACACAATACACAAGAGAGAGGGCAGCAACCCCAGCATGTGCTGTCTGTCCCTGGATCAGCTGTTAACCAGCGGCCTTGGGGCACAGCACCATCGTGACCTTGATCCAGACAGGACCACCTCTAGCCCCACATGCACACAGAGACACACATTTCATGAGCCCCGCCAGAAAGTGTCTGAAGCCCCCAATAGGAGGATGACTTTTCACTGTGCAGTGCCATGGCAGCCCTTTGGAAGGCCAGCCTTACCAAACTAAGCACAGGGAGCACTGGGAGACAGCCCAAGGCGCACAGTGACTCCATGGTTCAGACCCAGCTGTGCACACAGCAGCCTGGGGAATTCTGTGGGGAGAAGCAGGCAAGGAGAGGCAACATGCAACTTGCACAACATCCCTTCTGAATCCTGAAGGGAAGGAATAGTTTCTCACTGCCTATCAAGGCAGGCTTAATATGTTTATCTCCAACAAACTCTGTATGAAAGGAAGAGACAACCCTTCTGATGTTAAGTGCTCTGCCTAACACACACAGATAAGGGACTCTAGGTTTCCATGTGTTACTAAAGTTTAGCCACACTGACTCTGTGAAAAGGCTTTGCAGGCCATTGAATACCAGTTCAACACCACAGCATCTCTCAATAGCCAGTTCCTTCCTGAGCCACAGGCAACACTGTGAAGGCTCAGGGCAAATGGCTATAATTCCAGTAGCCTGCAGGTCCTGCGAGTAACTTAGCAACAAAGGCATGTACCAAAGTAGATCTCTTGGCTTAAGACTTAACTTGGTACTGCTGCTGCAAGTGACAAGGCCACAGCAGAACTTCATTGTCTAGCTGGCATATCAACTGGTTATGGTAACTCCTGTATCTTCCCAAACTTTCTAAAACAAGACATAGACAAATTTCCATATGAATTTGAACAGTTTTAAACAGAAGAAACAATTTAAACAGAAAAAATTTAAATTAAATTTAATGACTTGATAGGAGTTATCTTTATAATGTAAAAAGAAAATCCTTTAAAACTCAATTCATTTTTTGCTTCTGGCTCTTAATGGTTTCTTTATTGCTTAGACATGATAAAGCAGCAGGGTCAATCATTCTTCTACATTTTCATACCTTCAAGAACCTAACATTTATTTTCATACAAAATCATTTAAAAGAAAAGTACTAAAAAAAAAAAAAAACCCAACAAAAAAAAAAAAAAAAAAGCAGCTTATGATTTGATTCATCCTTTTAGTCAACAGGAGAGCTAGGATTCCACTTCAGCTGCATAGGTTATATCTGGCCCTCACTGGGGCAGGAGTTCAGAAATAACAAATGTATTGAAAAGGAGGCAGCATAATCAAATATTTGAGAGTTGATCAATTCCCTTTGCAACAGATGACAGCACTCAAGATTACATGGCTTGATTTATAGCTATCCAACACTCAAACACACCCATACACACACACACACACACGCTGCATAGGACCAGTAATAATGGCATTGTTTCAAGCCCCCTCATCTCAGCCTGCTTTCTCTTGTACTCCCACCCAAAAGTGAGTAAGGAAACTTTGACTGTGTTAGTCTAGAAAGAATCACAGAGGCAATAAGCAAGACCCGCTGGCAGGATCCATTTCACTCTTGTTCTGTAACGCTCACATCAACTCAGCTTTTTTAGTCCCATATATTTTAGAGAAAGCCCCTCAAAAACAACCCTGAGACAGTTTATTTTGTCTTGTTATATCTAAGTGAAGACCTGTTCTCCATTTAGTTTCCAGGGAAAGTGTTTATTCTTGGCCCTCGGGATCTGGTAAGTGTCAGTGCCTCTCCTGTAGTTTGATCTCAGGGATGCTGTGTAATCTGGTGCCCCTCAGATTAATTTACCCATTGCTACACCTCAGGAGGCCAGCCTAAAAACTGCTTACAGATCACCTGCTGCTGCACAATGCAAGACTGAGTTTTTTAGTTTGTGTGATGGAGAACAAGCTGAGAGCATGAACTGAAGCTTTTGCTCTACTTCAGTTTACACAGATCAGTGCTTCTCCGTGGCTGCAGTTCTGCAGATCTTTAGCATACATGCAAAGCCACGGCAAAGCTTAGCACTGGCTTACATGTTTGCAGGGTGCTGGTAAATAATTTCCCTCCTTCATGAGTCAAAAAATCTTATCAAAGTGACTCCATGAGAAGACTGAGAAGGTTAAGGCAGTGAGGTGAGCATGCTGGTGTAGGAGCTTTACACCGGCATGGAAACTAGAGCCCAAGTTCCACTTTTCCTAGGCAAGGATCTAATCAGTAGGCTGAAGTAGGGAGCACGTTAATTTCTCACTGCTTTCTGACTCCCTTAGTATTGCCTATGGATCATCCTGCTTTCCTCTGTATTCTGTACTAGGCTTGGTGGACTTTTGGTTCCCCTTTTAATGTGCAGGGGATGTCAGTGGTGGATCCCCCTCAGTGGCAAGGCATCTAAGAGGCAGAGCCTCAAATATTCAGCCAGACAATGCTCTGGCTTTTTGGTGACCCAGTGTCTTCAGACAGCCTTGGACCAAGCTATACTGTGACTCATACACTGCCCTTTGGGTCAGCAAAATTGTACCAAACACCCTATTCACCCATCTTCCTAAACTAGGCTGAACAAACTATTTGTTGGAATAATAGCATTATGGGTCTGAACTCCAAATTCAGATCTAAGTCACTTCAAATTTGTTTGCAGCCTAAATATTTACTCAAAATTATTTTTCTGCATTGAGATTTAGAAAGCAGAAAAGGAGGAAAACATTAAACCCACCTACTACTACTTCCAAGTTTCTACAGCTGCTACGACCTGCACCTCAGAGAGGAGCTAGCAAAATGCAGCAACTGACCTGGGTTCACTGAATTTGAAGGCCAAGGACTGATTACTGAAAATTACCTCCACATTTCCAGACCAAAATTCCATTGCTATAATTCCTGGAGTTACAAATAAAGGAGTAAATAGGGAGTAAATAAACACATGTATGATCTGGCTGATATGATCTCCCTCCTTGTTAGGCTTATTAGTTTGATTAAGTGCTATGTTGAGCCACTACACTAATTCTAGCTTCAAAAGAAATTAATCTCTGCTAGCCACATGGTCTCCATGGCCACTGTGGCTAGTGGGCTTTGTTTCCAGCAGGCTTCTGATGCAGAAGTGAAAGTCTCATTAATGCATCAGGTGTGGGCACCATTTTAAGTACGCTACAAATGTCTTATCTATGTTCTAGGCCACTGCTAGGTCAAAAACTACAGTGTCAAGCAACCTACACAGACTTGTTTCCTGGACTGCCTTTCTTTTCATTAGAGTGTGCCACAAGGATGCACCTGGTCCCGCTGAAAGTGATTTGTTTTAACCCAAGTGAAGCAACTATATAGGTATGCTCTGACCTTCTGTCACACTTTTCAAAGACAAGAAAAATGTAGCCAGAACATGAGAGAAAGGGAGTATAGCTTGGAGTAAGATGGCTCATGGGCTTTCTCTCTGGTACCCCATATCTGCTGGCCTTTCACTGATGGGTCCTCTTCCAGCAAGAAAAGTCTCTTTGCTTCAAGACTTGGTTGAAGTAAAGTATTACCCGTTATATTTTAGGTAGCCTGCTCACAGGAGACTCTAACCACAAACCTGACATTCTTCTTCACATTCTCCACGGAAATCAGCTTGTGGCTCAGTTAAGGAGACTAATGTGCAGGGCCTGTCTTCCCAAAAAGGCCAGATTAGGACATCTGATTCCCTTCCAGTTCTGAGAGTGGCTGAAGCCAGCCAACGGAAGCTTCTCTTCCTTTAATAGGAAGAGCACATACCTATAATCAAGCATCAGGACTGTGGATATTAGCTGGATTTAATGGTTTAGTGGGCTAAGACAGAAGGTCCTATCAAATTAGGGCATCCCTACTTCATAGAATTTAATATATTAACATCCTTCTGGGTACAGTATTGGGAGGCTTGGTACAAATATTTCCTTTCTCTGATGTCAGATGCAAGTCAGCATAATTCTTCCTGTGACAGATCAAGTGCTTAGGTTTTAACAAAAGGAGCCTAGGCACTTAACTCGGGAGTTTTAGCACCAGGCTTGAACCTCTGTCCTTCTCCCTACTCAGCTAAGGGATTTTTCTCATTCCTCACTAATGTTAACAATAGGTACTTAGAGCAATTAGACATTATCGCCTCTCTGGTCTTTATTACTTCCTAGCTTAGTATCAACTACTTAGCAAGCAATAAAAAAAGCTGAACTAATAGGATGGGTGATGATTCCTTTCTTTATTCTGTATGAAAACACTGGGTCATGGAGCCACATGGGCAGGCTGTGATCTGCAATGCTTTAGACCATTATTGCCTTTTGCCATGGTATTTTATAAGGGGAAAAACCACAGGTAGTAAATGAACAGACATACGGAGATCATAGAGAACGTGATGTAGGGAATATGGGTAGACCATAGAGTCATAAAGGCTGCAAGGATTTCAGGTCCCGCAGAATAGTTTTGCAGCTGTGCCTGTGCTGTGAATTAGCTGCCACACAGACCTGCCAATTGCACGGGCAAGCCTAGGGACACAGGTAGGAAGTACTGCTCCCGTGAAAATAAAACCCCATGACTACTGAGCAGCTTTTGCATGCCTGGGAATAATTGTTATTAACCTTTCATCTACGGATTGCAACGAAGTGCTGTGTTCCCTATATTTGGTGTTCAAAGAGAGGCTTTCCCATATTTGCCCAGCCAAGTAAAACCTCATCCTTTTCCTTTTCTCTCTACCTTAACTCTCCATTAACCCTTTGCTTTAGTACAGGACCTCAGAGAATGATGTATTTTCCTCCTATCCCCTGGTCCCCAGTATTTCTTAGCCTCAATTTGTCATTCCCAAGAGGGAAGGGACAAGAGCTTTGAGGTCTTAAATCCTGCTGTCGGCTCTTGCCTGAAAGAGGTAAGTAGGGAAACTGATGGGAAGCTGAAGAAAGGAGCCTGTCCCTTGTCAGCATTCACCTGTAATGGACTCAAAATGTGGGGTTAAATACCATAACCCAAGAACAGAAATGAATTGGGGTACTTACACAGTTTCATCATTCTTGAACTCCAACTCCCCATAAGTGTCTTCGAAGTCTTCTCCACCTCCTTTGGCTGTCCCTTCTACTGTCCTAAATGGCACTATGACTGTACCCCGCGCACCTGATGTCCTTAGGACTTTGACTTCCATCACACCAATGCTCTCACTGACATGTATAATGTCACACTCAAATGTGAAGATGCCAGCATGGTCATCATCCAGGATAGTCACTGTGGCCACACAAGGAGAAGCCAATATGGCCTTTGGGTATGGGGAGTTACTGAGCTCTGGAGGTTCCTCGCTCTCCACCACACGGAGGTTACTGAGCCGCACAAAGAAATGCTCATCTTCCTCAAATATGTCATCATCAATAATTCCCACTGAGAACTCCTTCTGGGTCTCCCCAGATTTCAAGACAACGGTCCCCTCTGTGAACTCGTAGTCAGCACCAGCATTGGCAGAGCCATCCTCTGTTTTATAGTCCACATAGATGGTCTTGGACATGTCCCCTCCTTTCCGCACCACTGTCAGGAGAACAGCACCACAGTTCTCAAGACACTGGTAGGAGCACGGGTCAAAATAAATTTTGGAGATGAATTCCTCGGGTTCCTCTGGCCGCACCTCATGCAAGCTAGTGGTTCTCTTGGCTTGCTCAGCTGCGTGCTTCTTCAGAATATTGCCAGCTCCTGTCATCATTCTGGTTGCTTGAATGCGATAAAAGGCTCTGCTCTTCTGCTGATGAGACAAGGCATAATAGTTGGCCATCTCCACCAGCTGGTCCAAGTCCTTTTCTGGGTGCTTTTGCTTCAGGTCCTTTAGGATGCGGATCATCTCTTTGCGAGATTCATCTACCTCCTTCCCCTCCATAGTCACTAAGTTCCCATCTAGAAAGTGAGAGTTCATCATCTTGCCATCCATCTCAATTCCCTTAGGGTGATCACCTTCTGATTCTATGATAATGCCCCTGTGCTTGTCGGTACGGTACTTTTTGTGCATATACTTATAGAAAAGCAGACGTCTATCTGCTATCCAGGCCAGAACGACACAAAGTGGAAAGAAGAAAAGCGTGAGCAGGCCTTCCCAAACCTGAACCACACCTGGAGAGAAGACAGCAAGGATCATGTACAACCAGATGTAAGCAAAGATGCTCCATGCAGCTGTGACAAAGAAAACCCTCAGGTGTTTTATCTTCCTGGTTTCCCCATCAGGGATCACATAGACACAGATGGCAATGATGATAAACATATTGAAAGCAGCGCTGCCAACAATTGTAGATGGCCCCAGGTCTCCAGCTATGAATCCATGCCCACACACTTCTATCAGAGACAAGAGAATCTCGGGAGCAGAGGAGCCCAGAGCCATGAGGGTCAAGTTGGACACAGTTTCATTCCAAATCCGAATGGTGGTCGTTGTGGTCTCTCCATTGGGTTTCTTAATTGTTATTTCTTTCTCCTGTGATGTAATGACCTCTATAGATGCCATGAAACGATCTGCAATGATGGAGACTCCAAGGAACATGTAGATCAGCGCTACAAAGTATACGATAACACGGGCAATTTTGTCCCCAAGGGATGGGTTTTCTGGGTACCATATTGGCAGGATAACACCCTCCTTGCAGTCAAAAGATCCTGAACACGAGCTGTTTTGTACTGTACTGGTTGAGTCTCCCGTCAGGCCAGCATCCACCTGCAAACCATGCAAAAACAGCACAAAAGTAACCAGCCCAAAATGGAGGAAGGCCGAGGTGACAGGCTGCAAGCTTAACCACGCCATACACAAGATGCAGCTTCCACTGTGTAGATCCAAAAAGGCCGAGAACCTGAAACAAACAAAACAGAGAGGGAGGAGGGAAGCATGAGAGAGAAGGAAGATGCAACATTTACCCAAACGCACGTCAGCATCTCACCACTGAAGAGCACTGGTACAGATGCATGGGTTGTCTCTCTGTCACTTTGAAGAAGGTACTTAGCAGGGACTCTAACAAACTGCAG
Organism: Erpornis zantholeuca; assembly: GCA_013400515.1. Lineage (NCBI taxonomy): Eukaryota > Metazoa > Chordata > Aves > Passeriformes > Timaliidae > Erpornis > Erpornis zantholeuca. Next base: position 139,005 of record VZTN01014902.1, read on the forward strand.
CATTTACATGCCCTGCAGATAAAGATCAATTGCTAGAAAAGTAATTCAGAGGAAAAGTGTATGTGTGTGTGTGTGTATATATATATATATAAATATATATATAAAGATAGCTCATTCCTGACCTACAGCATGTGCAACAGGAGAACTGAGTGGTCAGCTGCCACTCACCTAGTGATGCCATGGTGATCCCCAGCACGCAGCAGTTCAACTCAGTACAAGCAGTCAAACCTAAGGACCCCCCGCCTCAGAATCCAGGGAGTAAAACAAGTCAAGCAATTTCTAGCAACACAAAAAGTACCATTTAAGGCCAGTGAGCAATCTCCAAACTAAGTCCATTTGTAGGACGTTATTCAGTTATAAATTATGGAGTACCTTAGTGGCCAAATCATCCCCACAAAGAGCTCCTCTTAACAGGCTGCAGAGTCTGCAGAAGGGTCCCCAAGCTTCTGATGCATGGGGCCTCCATGTTAGAAGGTAAAGATTTCAACCCAGAAATAGGGCAGAAGACTCATGCTCGGCAAAGTGCCAAAAGGCCATTTATCACTAGCCTCTCCTCTGCCATCTGGACAGTCACATTTTACATCAATAATCCTGCTTTTAAAGGGTCACAGAAACCTACAAAAATGCCACATTTGGGAGAAGTTGTGCTTATAAAACTCAGAAGACAGAGCAAAATGCACGTACCCACCAACATTCCCTCTGCATCCCTATGAAATTGATATATTTTCAAATTTCTTCTGAAATGAAAGTAATCTCTAACCTAAAATACCATAGAAAAACAATGGAGCTGATTGATGTAGCACACAGATTTGGCATATCACTGCCCAATAATACCTTCTATTACTTACAGACTACATTGCTGTAGGGCTTGCACCACTTAAAATTGGATTCTGAACCCTTCACATTATCATGGATCACACTATTCTCCTTCCTTCATAATGGGCCTCTGGAAGAATTTGATTTCAGGCTTAACTGGCAAATCACATTTGTGAGTCCAGACACAGGCAAGTATCTCACAGGAAACATCAAACTTAATAGTAGCATTATCTACAGCACTTGGAAGATTCAAAAGCCTTAACTCCCACTAACTTTCATTGAGGGTTGTACTGCCAAATAAGCAGGCCTGGGATTCATTTCCCCTACTGTAACTACCCAAATCTTGGGCAGCAAGTCAAACAAAGTCTCTTAGGCTCCTTCTGTAGTCAGAGAAAAGAGATACTCATTTCCAGGGGATGATCCTTCCTGTCCCCCCTTGTTCTGACACAAAAGATGTATTTAAGACCCACATCTCCAGAAGGGATTATATTCCTTCACAACTCTCTCCACTGTCTCCAGAGGGTGCCAAGTCAGGCAGTTTAGAGCAGATGCCTAAACTTCAGATCACAACAGTTCAAAGAGAAGAACTGGCTCCTGAACACTTGAGGAGAACCCCCGTCTCTGAACTGTAAATATTCCAGACAACATTGTTGTGTTATCAGCAGTAATAAATGCATCTCAAATGGCTATTTTATCATCATGTTGTGTCGCTTGCTTATTTCCAAAAGCGGGTGCAATCTTCCCAATATCAACAAAAAACATTTTCAACTTTCAGATAAAAATCTATAAAGACAGCAAAACAGGAAGGAAAGCGTGAACATGGACTGCAAATGAACAAAACTGTTCCTGACAAAGCACAGCAGAGGGAAGAGAATTGATTATGCAGTATCAGGATCACAAATCCATATCTGACACCCTTGATATCAAAAAACAATACAGTTCTTCACGCTATGTGGACTAATTCAGAAGAGCGAGATTATCCCACATTCGCCTACGCACCTTCCCACTCCAATGCCTACTTATCTATCCTCCTGTCTCCCCCAGCCCCGGTGCCTGATCAAGCCCCCAGGGATCAGAGGGACCTCAGCCCCAGTGAGGACTGTTGGCCCCTGCCCCAGCCCCAGCCTTGAGGTCTCGCTAAAACACCCCACTGCCTGCACAGCTCAGGGTCACAGGGAGGACTGAACCGCCCAGCACATATTACTTAGATTCAGTTTGATGCTCCCATTTTGTCCTCCTTCCCTCTCTACATGGTATTTGCCTAGCTTTCTGGCTGCAGGGTGTTAGGAAACCCCTGAGAAAGGGCCAATGAACATGTGCAGGGTGACTGTGAGCCGCAAGCCCAAGATCTCCGGGCTGCAAGGTAGATGTGTGCACGCGACAGCAAAGATGACACATTCCAGGTGCCTCTGACGCAAGGTGCACACAGAGACCAGTTGCACGAGCACAGCAGCTCCAAAATCACCCCAGGCACAGCAGATCATCCTTTTCCATACTGCAACTGCTGGCATGTATCCACCAACCTCTTGACACTTTCAGCTCCCAGCTCCTACTTAACTGTAGCACAGCCAGTAGGTGCTGTGTCTTCCAAGATCAGCCATGTAGAAATGGGTGACAGAAAGGAGGAGTAATTTCAAAAACATATATGTGACTCAAGCACCTAAATTTGGTTTCAAAAATTATTTAGGAGTCTAAGTATCACTTAAATTCAGAGCCTTGTCTAGGAATAGTGCAATGACTAAACTGCCCTCTGAAATAAATCACTGCTACCACCAACCTCCTTCTCTGTGGGACAAACAACTTCTGTAATTAACACTGTCTACCCTCTGTAATGCCATGATGGTTTCTGTTGCTAGGCATTCCTTGACACACTCCAGGACCTTGCCAGTTCTGCTTAAATTTTTAATTTGATTTTAGGCAGAGGGTAATTTTACTATTATTATCAAACTAATAGTATATTATTTCAAAGACAATCTCTGCCAGGGTAGCCTCTGTTTATGTGTTAGGACCTCCAAACTCAGCCTATGCGTTGCAGAATAAAATCTCAGAATTTGGGAACATTTTTCTTCACTGATTTTCACTTGCTTTGACATCAAGTGGAGGTCACAATCATTTTTATAAAATGATACAATATTGACCCAATCCTGCAATTCTTTGTCACAGATGAAACTTCCCAGTGGGATCAACAGGAACTTTGCTCACAGCCATGCTGTCTAATAAGATCTTAATATGTGTTCATTAACATGAAAAGCAGTATCCTAACCAATCTGAAAAATACAGTGAAGCATTCTTATACTCATCCCCCTATTGAGAACTGTGGCAAAAATGCTTTATAACAGAATAAAAGCATTAAACTTTAAAACTGCTCTTAAGAAAACATTGAGGTAAAATTTTAATGCTCAGGTAACAGAGGATAGAAGAGTTAAAACTCACTCTGTAGCTCCAGGTCAGCAAGGTTTCTTACACAAGGTGCGAGTCCTCCCTCAGATATACCTACAAAACTCAGTCCAAAAACCAGTGGAGGGGAACTCCTGGCCTGCCCAGAGAGCAGCAGACACACCCCCCACTCCTCCTCTAAGCAGCAGCATTGATCTCAGCAGGGCTGGCTATGACAGGAGCCAACCTTCAGCATGAGACCTGCTCTGAGCACCAAACCTCCAGGTGGGCTTGCAGCACAATCCTGAGTCACTCCTAGGCACCCAGGAGGCATCACAGTGTCACCTCTCTGACACCAGTGCGACAAAACACATCTGCATCTGGTGCACAGAGGTGTCATTCCAGCAATGTCACTGCCCTGGCCCTATGGGATGCGAACAACAGGAGGCTGCAGCAACAGCAGAAAGTTAGTTGGTACTGGATGATCATGAGGATCATAATTGCCACTACCTCTTAGCTATCAGACATAATTTTCTCCCACAGGTCTCTGCCCTAATACTGCTTCCAAATTGAATCCACGCAAATAAGGGCATGGGCAGGGAGGGGACCAGAAAGTGTCCCCTGTTCTGGTAGGGTAAGGTCAAAGCAATCAATCAATGCAAAGAGAGACAAAGTGCTGTGAGCATCACCAGGCTGAGCAACATTCAACAGCAAGGCTCTGGGAAGACATATAATAGTTATTTTAGCAGAAGGAACTCCTTCTACAAGAGTTGACAATGGCCATGTGATCTATAAATGCTTGAATAGAACACATAAATAAAAAGATGAGTCTTGAAATATTTTTGAAGATGGTACAGAAGGCCGTACAGACCATGCTTGTCGCAATTAAGGTCCCTTCCAACCCAAACCACTTTATGATTCTATGAGACAATTATGTGATAGTTTATGATAGCTGAGTTTCACAAGACTGATGGTTTGTCTACTGTGGATTTGTACTTGGCATAAAGCTGGCAAGGCTATACTGATCCCTTATAATTTAGCTTTTTTTATACAGCTTCTCACATGACTCTAAAGATAAGAATATTTTCAAAAGGAAGCATTTACAAGAAGTTAAATCAAGAGGCAACATAACACAGTGATGGCTGATAATATGTAACCTTTACATGCCAAGTACCCAACATCACTGCTCATTAAATACAAAACCCAAGGCAACCCCTGAGTTCCTATTAATTTCAGATTTAAGCAAAATTCCCCTTAAACCATCACAAAAACTTTTGGATTTGACCTGCAAATAAGATTAGGTTTTCTGGCACCTCCCTCTCCTTCCTCTCTTCCTCCCACCTACGAAATAAATGAGACATGGGAGTACATCTGTGGCCATACATCCTCTCTCCCTGACTTGAGACTAGCCAGGAAAGGCAGATGATTAGATGTCAGCACGGGGTGAGCCCCACTCAGGCGTGGGTGCTGCACTGGGGCCAGGCAGAGATGGCTCAAGATGCACTTGACAAGCATCTGTCCCACACAGAGCAGATACAGCACTGCTATCAGCATCATCTTACAGCCCTGCTCCAAAGTTGGGGGAGACAGAAATAAGGCTCAGCTTAATAACATGACTTCACATTCCTCAGTTCCAAAGCACATAAAAGCTTTTTGATTGAACACACAGGGTTTTTTATAACCATGAGCAAAATTTGAAATGATAGCCTTTCTGCCAAAGAACACGAATAACTGAGTTTTCACAGAGGAGGTATTATACCTAATGCACACTCCTCCCTCCCCCAAAATAAAAGCATAGCAAAATATTTAATACAAAACAAAGCCTATTTTTCAATTGTGTCCATTGAAATGCTATTGAGCTCTTTGCTCATCACTACAAGAGTAGTATCCAGAATGCAAGTTAAGATTTACCTGCAAGCCAAAAGCCACAGCAGTATAATTAGATCCATTTCGTCTGACAAGTACAAATTTCCAACACAGACCAGCCCTTAAACTGTCAGACCGATGACACACACCTGCCTGTCTGAAAATGAGCACAACCAAGGAGCCCAAGCTGACTTTACACAGGTTATGACACAGCAAATAGCTAGTTTACCTCTGTACTACTGCACCAGCTAGGTTTTATGAGGGAAACAGCACCGTAACTCATGTCCAGGCTGTGACAGATCCCCACAGTTGGGCTCGATGGAAAAGTTATGGTAGAGAGCTGTAGGTGCTTGTTGCTTTGCACTTCACAGTAAACATGCCAAAGCCCAAAATTAGCTGCCTATGGATTAATCCCCTTGGTATGTGTCTAAAGCAGCCTTTCTTTTCTGTCAAGACAGTGCAAAAAGCTACCATAAAAAAAGCTACCAGCTCTCTTAGCATGTCCTTAATATTTACAAGTTGGTGTCTCTACTAATTTAAGCAGTACCTACCATTCTAGCATGGTAAATGGGTGTTAATTGACACAACGACTCAAGTTTTCTAATTCCTTATAGAGATGCTGCAGTGAGGAGATCCAGTTACATTCAGTGATCCCAGGGGCTGGCCCCAGAGGAGCACAAGTCGGTGTACAGCTAAGAGCAACCTTCAAACACTCAACTTGCCTTGGAGAACCAGTCCATGCTGCTTTTTCTGTATTTTAGTATCCACAATGCTCCTGGAAAAGCAGGGGCATAAATAGCTAACCCATAAAGATGCCTGTACTTAATTGTCCCCTTCCAGTACCCCACTGACTGCACTTGACTGGCCAGGCATTTTATTTCCTTGCTCACACCTGACCTGAAAAATAACTGTATAGGATAGACAGATATATGGATAGAATTGCTGCAGTCTATGCTCTGCACACAGACATGTATAGGAGGTGGCAGACATTGCAGAAAACCTTCAGTGGGCAGCCACAACCACACTTCAAGAGCCACCCTTATTTATGGCGTGGGATAGCGCAGCCTCCTTCAGAGCCATGCTGTGTTTGCTCTTCCACTCTCCATACACATCCATGTCTGAGATTCCTCAGCCTGAGAGACAGCAAGAGTTACTCTTTTTTTTTCCCCAGAACCATACCCTTTTTTCAAAAACCAAAACCTGGTATTTAGGCTGACATACAGATTAGTAGTGAGTCCCCTCCTGCTTAAAAGGCAGTATTATCTGCTTAGATATGCATGAGGGTTTTTTCTTTTCATGAATATTACACAATCTCACTGTTGTTTTTCCAGGACTTTCAAGCAGGCAGTTCACACAGGAGAGAGCAGGGATCTCTGGAAGCCATCTAGTTCAACCCTCTGGCTCAGGTAGGGCCACCTAGAGCCAGTTGTCCAGGACCACATCCAGCTGGCTTTTGAATATAGTTGAAATACATTTGAGGATATTCAAACACAACCTCTCTGGTCAACCTGTGCCTGTGCTCAATCACCTGCACAGTAAGAGTAAGAAGCACAGCTATGGGGTCCAGGCCTACCTGTGACCACCACATCTAGGTGTTGGTGTACAGGGACCCAGAGCAAACTCACCCCTGTGCAAACTGCACTGGGAGGTCACTGCAGCGCCTCAGTGACAACCACATATGCATTTGGCAAAAAGCCACTGTAGTGACCTTTCAGAAGTCACTGGGAAGCCCCCAATGCACATTTAGAGGCAGATCATCAAGCATCAGTCTTTTAAATGTATTTCAAGTAATTCCTAAACATAATTAAAGGCTTTAGGTGCTTGTATCCCACACACCATTCGTCCCAGTATGAATGGCCCCAAACTGAGAGGGCAGGTACTTTCAGCCACATCCTCCAGACTCCTGATTTTATACTCATGAAGTGAAAGGCCCAGTGAAGATGCTGAAAGTCCTTCCTTTTAAGTTTAGGAGGCTGAGGGAAATAAAGCAGTGGAGTTACTTGGTCACTCATTCAATGGTCCCCCTGACTCTTCCATTGACTGCAGCTTAAGGAGACAACGTGGAGCACCTGACAACACATGGGTTGTTGCACCAGGCACTGGCTCCTCTGCTGCAGCCCTCAAGGCACTGGTTTTCATCACACTGTCTTGCTGGTTCATAAAGAGCAGTGAGGACCATTTGGGGAGCAGCAGGGGAAGGGGAAAAACATTTCAGCAGTGAGGAAAACTTCTTGTCAGTGAAAGACATTTTTATGTACTGCCCATGGCAGCACACAGGGTGTGTTATTTACTGCTCCTGCTTCACAGACATATTATACTGCTGGTTCAGGTGCCACCATCAGAGTGCAACTTATCACCTAGTGACTCACAGCATCCTACAGATGACAGCGGCAACTCTGACATTTCTTTAGCATTCTGGTGACAGATCTGCAACTGTTACAATTAAAGACCCTAGGATTTGTTGTCAACAGTGCATTTGTGCTGCAGAGCCCGTAGTTATTTGCACACAGAGGCGGGCTAAAACAGTACATAAGAAGAGAAGAGGTGGTGTAGTCATATCTCATCTTTAGATCCAGACTTAGTTAAGAAAAAAACAAGTTTTTGACAGAAAACACCTCTTCGAGGCAAACGAAACAAATCATGTTGTTTTGTGCTGCTGGATCTGATGCAACAAGTAGGCAGGCAGAGAGCCCTTCCCCAGCTGGCTCGCAGGCTCTTGGGATAGCCACCAGCCAGCCATGGTGGGTGCTAACCCCAGAAGCTCAGGTACACACCGTTCCCATCGTCTGGAACAGCCTGTTTATTTCTTAGCTTCTCCTTCAAGGAAAAACAAAACCAAAATTTATTAATTTTTGTTTATATAAAGCAAAAAAAGGTTTTTAGCAAAAATGCCACATCACACACAAGAGAAATTATAAGCCCTCCACAAGTCTGTTCAGAAGGGCTCATTCCTGGCTCAGTAAGAAAGAAAATATTTTAAAAGTGGAGGGAGGAGGCAGAAGCAGCAAATGGGCCAGTGGGAGACTGGGCAGAAAACCGGGAGGGGAGAGGAGAAGGAAAAGGTTACACTTGGGAAAGCATCTTTACTACTGCAGCAAAAACAAGTCATTATTGTTTGTCATATTATACAGGAAAATCCTTCACTTAGCCTAATTAGCACAGATTTCACTTATTTCAGAGTTAGCTAGACCAGAGACAGAAGAGTTGCCTGGTCCATGCCTCAGGGACTTGCACTGCATTGTTCCCCTTGTGACCATTATTTCCTAGTACTTTGTCCAGCTGAGTTTTAAATTATCCAAGTGATGGCATTTCCACAACTTCCCATAGAGACTCCGCCATGATGTAATTTATCTTGGAGGTTTTAGCCGTCTTCCTTATATTTAGAATGAAATTAAGAAAATTTATGCTGCTAGTTCTCATTATTGTGTCCTTGGAGCACTCTCAACCATTCTCCTCCCTGTCTGAGATTTACATGCTTCAGATACTTGTAAATAGCTGTTCTCCACAGCTTTTCTTTGGCCAGAGCACACAAATTTATTTTAATCTTTATAAATTAGCCCAGGCTGCCCTTTAATCATTTTTCTTCATCTCCTCTTGATTCTCCATCTTCAAGGCAGTCAGAAGCAGACTGGTATCTGGGAGAGCCATAGCTCAATGCCTGCTCTCACCAAAACCAGCTCTCTTTGGAGCAGGAAAGCTGAGCCTGGGAAGTGAAAACTCACCTCTCAGCTCTGCTGTACAGCAGGTTTTCATGAGATACTGGATTGCTACAAAGGTTAAATCAAGATTGATATACAGAAACTCACTGTGTTGCTCACTTTTTAAGATCTCTCCACCTGTTTGCTGTGTGTCCCCCAGCACAGTGGCGCTGGCACAGGGAGCACAGTGCTGACTGGCATGTGTGGAATGAAAGCAGAGATTTCCAGAGTTTCAACCAAAAAGTCAAGGTCTCCAGCTGAGATGAGGGAAATACACTGTAACACGCCCACTGCTTCTGCAGATCTGAGCACAGCAGGAGGCATGAAAAATGCACTGAGCTATGGGTTATCCTCAAAATACCTCCCACTTCCCTCAGAAGGTGCCAAAACCTGTAAATTCACCCAATTTGAATACAGTTATCAAATAAGATTCCACACAGCACCCTCACCCTTTACTGCCATATATCCCCATGTCTCTCTTATTGACAATTTAGATATCTTAATCCTTTGGTGTTTTTTCAGCTGCTAATTTTGCAACTGCTTTAAAAAAATAAGCCCTCACATCCACCATGATTAATTCATTCTTCATAAGTCCAGGCTGTTTATTGCTCTTTGTTCATTTATGCACTAGCTGTTTACAGATTCTCTTTTAATATTAGCTCTGTTATTTGCTAGAGACTCGAGTCATATTTACCATATGGTAATTGCAGAGATGACATGGACAACAAACAGTGGAAGCTGAGCTGCTACGGCAATTACAGTAAGTGGCAGCAGTCTCCAGGCTATCTGCCGCCCCACCTCCATTTCTTCTCTCCCCACCCTCTGACGGCTTTCCCTGTGGGCTGTATGAAGCCATATGCCACTCTGATCTCTACAGCAAAGACGTGCAGAAATTTCATCACTACAGAATTACCAGACAGGTTGATTCACCTTCTTCCTTTTAGTTTGTGTTCCAACTGCAGGTCTGCCCTCCCTGGCTGGCTGCCCCACTCTGTCCTGCCAAGGGCAGGTAATCTGAAATATTGTCTGGAGCTAGATACCCTCAATACTCATATCTTCTTTCCCACCATTACAACCATACTAAATTCCTCCTCTGCCTCATCCATGGTCTCAGTTTGCCTCAGATATTCCCCCAAATGAGGTGCAAAGGGGGGGAACATTTCAAAGGGTGGTTAGAAGCTTAATGGAGCAGCTCCTTTTAACCCGCTTGGGCAGCTGGAACCCATCGAAATCACAGTTTTTCCACTGGACACCAAAACATGATTTAAAATTCCTGCAGAAAATCAAACAGATGACTATGAGAGGCTACTGCTGTTTTCTCCAAAGAAAGACATGAGTTTATTTCTTGATTCCTACCAGGCCCACTGGGCAGATTCCATACACAGATGTCATAGGGCTAAGCCAGGTAAATACATTACTTGGCCCATTAAGAAGATTCAAAAAATCAAGATCACCTATGTGCTTTTGCCAGCTTGGGGGCAGTGCATACAACAAAGCACTTTGTTTGAAAAGGATAAGACTTCTCCTCTGTCATTTCAAACATGCCTGCAATGATACTCTCCCAATTCCCAGCAGTCAGCAAGTCTTAACTTAGATACCAGAACATTTGAAAACTGTATGCAGGGCATCATGCATCAGAAGAATTTTCTAGCAACATATATAATAATCATACTGCTTGTTATCTCCGAAGTGAAGGAATAGCATTTTCCTGGTTTTCAGAGCGTTTACTTACACCAGCTTCCTCCTCTTGACCACCCCTTCCAAAAGCCTGTTTTTAAACAGTCATCTTAAAAATTAGACTGTCTTTCCAGCCTAGTCAATCTGCATACCATCAGAGGAGGGCTGGCAAGAGAGAAGAGAGACAGAGTACTTAGGACCAGATTTTCTCTGGCGTACATCAGCATAGGTCCAGTGAGCTCAGGTCAGCAGAGCCAGCTTATTCTACTGAAAGAGCTGCCTGAGGAACTTTGGCAACATTTCATACAACAGAAACCTCCAAAAGGAAACATTCATCTATTTCTTCACAACCCACGTCACACACACCAACTGAGGGGCATCTTCCTACTTCCTCCATCCAACTATATTCCTGTCCATAGTGCCCTGGTTCCCCCTCCTCCCAATATTCCATGCTGGCCCCAAATCTGCTACAACTAGTCCTGCCAACAGGAGCAGCAGCTGAGTCATGGGAGATGACCACTTCAGCCAAATGCACTGAAACCAGACAAGAGGAGAAAATTCTCCTCCCCCACCCCAGTTCCAGACTGCAGCACACAAGGCTTGGAGTCTCTCTCCTCCACCATGTTCCCAGTGTCACCTTGGATCAGCACGTGAAGTGCCTGATCCTGGAGGTAAAATGACAGGAGTCACAGGCTTAAAGTGTATGCTTGGATAACATACTCATCCCATGCAGCACTCTCTGTACAATCTATTTAAGTCACCAGGGCAAAAAGAGGTAAGCTTCTATCCTGCCCCTGAGGGGAACAGCCTCCATTATGGATGCTAGTAGTCCCATATCTCCATCAGTTTTACTCAGGAGCTTGAGTCCCCTTCGGGGACAGAGACAGCAAAAATTATCTTTTCATCCTTTTCTGCAAAGAGAAGATTAAAATTGAGATGTGTTTAACTTGCTTTCAAATCCAAATCTCTCCTAAGACCCCACTACAACAAGAAAATTGCAGGGTCCTGCTCTTAACTCCAAGTTTCAGTGAAGGACTGACTTGAGCAACAGCTGAGGCAAGAATAACAGCCTGTTTTCACATCCTTACTCAACACTCACTCCCTACCCCTCCTGCCTCAGACCAGAAATACTCATGCCCAGCCATACTTCTGTGGTGGCATCCTGAACCCAGCTCTGCCTGACATTGCTGATGACAGCAACTCCTGTCATCTGGGAAACCTGTCACAACTCACAGGCAAGTGCTTTGCCAAAACAGAAGCAACAGTCCCCCAACACCAGCAAGTGAGGAGCAATGGGATAGGAAGAGTGTTATCCCAGGCAGAGGCATCATTAGTGTTGTATTCAGGCCAGTGACACAAACAGGTAAAAGAACAAGCACAAAAGATCTTTGACCAAATGATGGTCACTTTTCAAGACAAACAAAGCCTTGAAATTAATCTATTTTGCAGTGGGAGTTCAGTGAGCAGATAAATGAATAGAAGTGGGTACTCGATGAATTTGAGACCTGTATCAAAACAACCCTCCACTCTGAAGACATCCTTCCTCTGGCCATTCTCCCTGACCTCTGGTCTCTGCAGATACACATAGAAACACTTTTGGATCATCCCCCTGACCTCTCCTCCCACAGCACCCTTGTGGTCCTTCCCAAACCCAGCTACCAAGACCACATCCCCTTTGTCTAGGATGATTGCAGCAAGCCCACCATACCTGGTAGCTGTTGGCTCCCATACAGATACTCGCATGTGACCAGACCACATCCTCATGCTCTCTTTGCAGCAGTAAGCACACAGGGTTTCTGGAATACTGCACAACCCAACATAACTCCCATGTCCCCTCCCTCAGCCTTATTTGAGAAATTAGCTTTGGTCTGAGGGACAGAGGTGGTCAACCAAGCCAAAATAAGATCAAGGCCAACACCAAGAGAAAGCTCACAGACTCAGGATATTTTATCTAGTGAGCACTGGAAACTTCTTTAACTCTATGCTGTGCATTTGCACAATATGTGGAACACAATTCTGTAAGAAATAAATTAAATACTGTAAGACTCAGAGGAAAAACAGATGTGCAGGGAACACTGAAATACCCATAGATCCACCAGACAGGATGCATCCCTTCTCTTGCTCCAGTGCGTATGTCAACCTGACCAGTGTTTGTGAAAACTGCTAATGTGTGTGCACAGCAAAAGCGGGAAAGGTCCTTCTTAACTGAGCATCTGCACCCTGCCTGGGCCAGCCTCTTGCTTTATCCCAGCAGCCAAGCCCACATGGACCTGAGAGAAGAGAGGCACAGAGGAGATGTGGCAGACTGAACTTGCAAGCGAAGCTGTTAGAACACTGGGAAGCTAGAAGGCATGGAGCTGCTGCGGGAAGTCAGGAGTTGGGGCAGTTACTGAGAATCATGAAGAAATCTATACATTTATGATGGAAAAGCAGAGGCAGGAAAAGGCCACAGCTGAGGGAAAGAGGGGTGTTTGTGACTCACTAGGATGCACAAAGCAGCAAGGATATGGATCTAGACAGGCAGCAGGTAAGCCAGCAGATTTTTGGGAGTGACATAGGTGCACCAAGTACAGTGGAGCATCTTCTCTCCTTCAGTATCCTGGTGTGATTCCCCAGAGGGGAGGCAGCTCCATCATGCTCTGAAGGTTAAGCTGTGCCTTCTGCCTGGCACAAGAGCACATTGCAGCCAATGGGTAAAACTGCCTACCTACTTAAAAGCAAACCCCAACACTGCCAGGAGGGACAGGCTTTATTTTTAGCTGGGACACCAGCAGGGTCACTGCTGGTGCTGCATTTCCCCATGGAAGCCAGGGTTTCATGAAGTGTGCTGTGTGCGCAGGGTCACTGCAGGGGAAACATCTGTCAGGTCAGCTTTGGGGAGATGGATTATTTAAGTTAAGAGAAGAGGAAACATTTACTAGAAGAAATGAACCTGAAACTACTCTGGAAGGTTAAAATGAACAGAAAAAATGAGGCTTAAAGAGTCAGACTAGGTGATAATTTATGTGAGGCCAATGTCAAGTGCACCCATCTCCAAAATGCTCATACAGGAGAATATCCCACCGTGGCTAACTCCAGCAGCATTTCCTCTGCCTGCCTCCTGTGACCCAAGCTTTGAAAGGCTCATTCTTGTCTAGGGGCTGCCAAAAAAAAAGCAGCAGCAAGTCATTACCCCTCATCAGAATCCTTCACAAAGGAAAAGTGCAGAGACCCCTTGCCTCACACCTTGGCAGAAAACAACACTGAGAGCACCACCTCACTCTTGTCCCGAGGTCCTCACACGTGCCCCGGTTAGCACCGAGGCCAGCCGCCTCCCCAGAACTCTCACACTGGCCAAGTGCCGCACCCGCGGCCAGCACACGGCAGCAGCATAAACTGATCCCGCGGCGGTCCCGTGACGACAAGGAGTCAGGTCCTCCCCTGCTAGTGGGTTTCGTGGGTGCAAACCTAATAAAACAGTTGGCACTGCTCCCACTTGCGCTGCCAGGGAATGCAGTCTGGAGGCTTCAGCATGGAGAGATTGCTGTTGATGAAGTGCTGAGTGCTAGTGTGAAGATTTCAAGGGACTTGAAAGAATTGAGAACAGAGGGGAAGTTCTCATTTTATTCTCTTCTTGAAAAACCTGAGTCCATTTGGCATGTTGCATCTGAGAAATAGCTTGGCCTAGACCCTCTGATTATTTTTTAATCAGGATCAACCCCTGTGCAGGTTCTTGGGAAGATTTTATGTTAAAAATTATTTTGTCCTTTTTTTCCTGCTTTTTGTGCCTCCTAATATCTTAAGAAGTGCTTTGCAGACCCCATCACTCTTAGATTCTTTGCAACTAATTTGCATTCAATACTATCTGTTTCATCAAGCACAGACTTCAAGGCTGAACCAACTCCAAGCCTTAACTGCTACAGGCAATTCAGGCAACAGCTTCACAGGTGGAAGCAGGGCTTCTTAAGCCAACCTAAACACTTTCCACCTCTGGTCATTTGTTACCACTCTGCTCTAGCTCTCCCCTTGTTATTGGCATAACTGTTTGCATGGCTAGGGCATGAATAAGGACCAGGGGAATGCAAGCTGAACCCACCACCTGGGCACATGTGCCACTCTGCCAGTATCCTGCAGGTGTGGGACAAGAGCAGAAACAAGCAGCCAGGGTAGGAAAGCTGTAGAAAACAAAATCCAGATGACAAGTATGGCAAGTGCATTAGCTGTATGCATTAGCAGGTTTGCCTCTTGCAGCAGTGAATCCTGTAACACCTCCTGGACTATGGAACAGCCTTGTCCTGCAACGCAAGGGCAGAGACATAATCTTTGTCTCCATTTTTCCCAACTAACATGCGTGTTCAAGAGTCACTGCATAATTCCAACCAAAATCAGAGAAGAGGATAAAGGTGCTTATTAAGGTGAACTTGAAGCTCAACATCAAGATACTGCTTCCCAACAAGGAAGGGCTCCTTCAAGGTGGTAAACCAAGACATCCACATCTTAATGACCACATCTTAAAGACAGATTTTCCAGACAGTAAACAGTATGGAGAGCAAAAGGACAGGTTTTTCACGCAGAGGATTATTCCAAGTACCCTCACCAGTGCATGGCAGAGGCAGTGCTGCCTTCACTAATTTGTGTGTGAGGAGCTGTGGCACTGGGGCAGTGTTGGATTTCACAGCCTGCCTTGACCCTGGTCAGGGAGACAGACTCTCTCCTAGCGCTTCTTGCACTGAGGGGAGCTAGGACATATCCAGAGTGAGCTGAAGCCTGACTGCAGAGGGAGGTGCAGACATGCTCTAACCCTCCCTTGCTTCTGCCCCTACTCCAGGGATGGAAACAAGCTTTCACCAGCATGCAGCTTATGAACACACTGTCAGGACACCTTGTGTTGTCAGCACTGTAGTCCCACGTTCACTCCTGGACATGTCACCTTCAACACAACCTCAGCAGTCAGATCTAAGTGCCCTCTCACAGGTACATCCCTGCATCACTACACTTCTTTTGATTAAAACTGTATTCTGTGATGCTGCTGGTTGCTTTGAGACAGCCTCCAAGTACCAGCCTAGGAGAGTGAAGATGAAAGCAATGGCAATGCAGTCTCATCTGCCTATAGTTTCTAAAACTCTTTGGCACCTCACTGGTTGCAAAACATGCCCAGCAGCATGGGATATTTAGTGTTTCTGATTGCTCTTGACCTGGCTGTCTCTGCTGCTGTCCTGAGTTAGGAGGCTTAGGTAAAAAGACAGCAGAGTACAGGAAGGTGGCGAACAGAGCAAGCTCAGTTTTGTAGCCTTGAAATAATCTGTTAGTGAATGGAAACAGAAGCTTCTCCCTAAATCTGAGTGCTCTAGAAGAGCTCCCTGTTTTATTATGATGGAAAATCCTCATTGGAGTGTTTCGTTAGAAAACAAGCTATCATAAAAGAAATGTTAAGAGCCCTAAGCTCCCTTCTCTCCCATGATGTCAACTGTCAGGGACATCAATGACAGCTCAACTGCATGATCAAAGGCTCCAGCAAGCGGATTTAAAGACAGAATTACCAGGAAATTGAGAGTTGAAGGATCATGGGGGCATGATCATCACCTATTTATAAATGTGTCTTATAGGACAAACTAATCACTTTATGATGCTATACTGCAGGAACAACGGCACCTGGTCTCATTGTGACACTGCCAAGATAGGGTGGTGGTGCTGCCTTCAGAATGGCATGACACATCCCTGCCACCTCATGCTTTGTTATTCCTGCAAAACCCTGAGAGAGAAGTTCCTCATGGGGAGGCTGGGAGGCCATCGTGCCAAACTTCATGCAGTCACATCCATGATGGCCCTCAACCACAGCTTGCAGCTTAAAGCATTAAGGCAGAGGGGAAGAAGAGAAGCCAGCTACAGTCTATACCTTGTTAGCCCTCAAGCAGCCCAGAAGCCTACTGAAGCTGCAGGAGACTTAAGGTGGTTCCTGGATTTCATTCTGCAGGTAAGCAGAAACATGAGCTGGAGCTCCTCTCCAGTCCCAAACCCCACAGGTGACCACAAGTCACTGAAATCAGCAGATTCAGGACCACGGACTCAGCAGCACAGGTGTTTTAAAGGTTCCCCAAGAACAGCTTGTTATCTCGTGTATCTCTCAATGCATGAAACTCTTCAGGACAAAGACTGTAATTTACTAGACATCTGTATGGCGCCTGGAAACACAGGCCCCCAACCAGGCTGATGCCTTTAGGAGTTACCATTATCTAAACAGTAAATCAACAATAGCATTAATCTATGCCACAATACCTCAACACAGTGGGTGATGGTAGATGGAGCATCACAATTATCAATTTCCTGGCTTCAGAGACTTTTATTCCCTATTAAGAAGATGTTTTTGTCATTGTAATTTAATTTCCTTCACTTTTTTTTTTAAATATAGAATTAGATATTACTGCCTGGTTTATAAAAAAAATTGGCCAGCAATCAAAGCCATCTTTTTTAACTGTGAAGCACATAAAAGGCATCTGAAACATGACAGCAACAAAGAACAAGGAACTATTTGTCAACGCCACTTGGTCATTGGGGAAGCTTAGGGGAGGAGACTGATGCTGTTTGTTTAAAACAAGCAAACAAAACCCTGACAGACAGACCATTTATCTGTATAGTGCTTCACTTGAAAATATTGGTGAAGGGAATACATCTTTACTTGGTTTCTAATAAAAGTGCTGACACACGCTGTTGTGGCCTTGTCCTGCCTTGGGGATGGAGGATGCCTCTCACAGGAAAGACCCTTCGAAAATAAGGGATCAGGCACAACACAGCAGCAGGTCAGCTTAGGCCCTTAGCAATCACTCAACCTGTCCAACATGCAACACCATAGCACCTGCTGAACTCAGACCAGTCTCCTCGGACTTCAAACCCACCAGTTTCAGAGGAAAGCAGAGGAAGCAGGAAGGGTGGACTCGTCCCTGGGTACCTCTTTTCTTCCTCCAAGCCAGCCAAGCTGAGGAACATGCCCTGAGCATCCTAAGATTGCCATGCAGAACAGCTGCCCATGACTCCCAACAACACAGTCTGCTCCAGTCTGACTGGATCAGACAGGGCAGCTCCTGCCCTACACTAGCACAGCAAGAGCCTATGGAGCACAGAACAGTGCGTGACCCAGGCTGTGCTTGGTACTGCTCCACATGTGCTCTCCTGTTCTGGGTGCTGGTGTTGAAGACTGCTTCCCACACTGCCCATGGCAACAGAAAGGACTGTCCCACCTGATGATGGCATCTGCCATCCCTGGTGCCATCCTGTCAGACAGAATCTTTGCCGAGCAAGAGCACAATCTCTGCAAAAACAAGTGCAACGCAGAGGGGTGTTAGGATGGCTACAAATCTGCCTTCCCTCTCACCCACTTAGTTATTGTAACCACGCAGGAAGAGAAATGCTATTAATGATACAAATGAGACCTGAAATGTGCCTAAGCAGTACACTGGAGACATGCAAAAGACCAGAAGCATACTTGCATTTCCACTGCCCTCACTTGGGACCTCAG
Organism: Erpornis zantholeuca; assembly: GCA_013400515.1. Classification (NCBI taxonomy): domain Eukaryota; kingdom Metazoa; phylum Chordata; class Aves; order Passeriformes; family Timaliidae; genus Erpornis; species Erpornis zantholeuca. The sequence continues at coordinate 156,930 of VZTN01014902.1, forward strand.
CAGTGGGATTACTACAGTCTGTCCTACCTTGGGCATTTGAGCAATGCTTACACTACCCACTTTGGCTTTGGGGAAAAAAAACACCAGGCTGCTGTACTGCACCTGTTGCCTAAGGCTTCTCATCAGTCATCTCTTCCCCACACTGGTTGATGCTACACCCTTCTATTCACAACACAGGGTAGCCAATTTGCCTCATGTTGCACACTCATGGCAGAACTGAGGGCTCCTGGGCTGCTCCCACTCCTCCCCAGCCAGCCCTCAGCAATAGCTGGACATGCTCTTTTCCAACATCACTACTTCTATTCAGGAAACAAGTCTCGTTCCAGTTGAACACAGAATCATGAATATGAGCACCAAATGTGACTTTCTCAGCTAAATCATGATCAGGGTAAACAAATGTTTCCAACAGCAGTGGATGGAGCAGGATTAGAAACTCCCTAGAAATGCCTGTGCAGCGGGGGAGTGATGCCTCTCCCTGCTGCACCAAACCTACAGAACACCTTCAAGACCTCAGTGTCTCCCCTCTGTGTCTTGTGTCCCCCAAAGCTAGCTCTGCTGTCCTGTGCCTCTCACCAGTCTCCCAGGGAGCACAGGATGAGTCTTCCTGAATGGGAAGGTGCTACCGACTGTTACCTAAGTCTTTCAGCCCTGTCATCTCCAGAAATAAAAACCCAGCTCAACAAAATCACCCTTTTAGCTTACACAGAGATGTTTGGCAATTAAAGGAACATACATACAAGCATGAAGAGGGGGGAGATGTGCGTAAGGCACCGCTTCTCACCCTGTCCCTCCGATGTCTCCCCCTAAATCTGAAACAGAGTTTTAGGGTAAAATCCCCAGAACAAGCCAAGGAACAACCCAAGAAGTCAGGAACCCAAGCATTATACTACAGCTCCATTGGAGGGGGCAGAGGGGGAAATGGCCATGGCCTCACGTTTTAGAATAACAGTAAAAAAACCCAAAACCAACTGCAATGTTTCATCTCTCACCCAGGGTGATCGCTACTTTAGACATAGGTGAAAAAACATAAAACCCTGAAGCAAGGCTGAGAGAGGTAGAGTATGAAACCAGCCCACATGTAGGTCAGCCCTCATGCGTGTGCATGTGTGTGTGTGTAGAGTTCCCGTCCCCCTGCCATGGGGGCTGCGGGCCTGCCGGCGGCCTCGTGCCCTATTTAGGGCAGCGCCTGGCGCAGCAGCTATATTTGACACCCGGGGTAAACAAGCCGGTCCCGGCGGACG